>OX395127.1:122748279-122830436 GCA_947686815.1 Podarcis lilfordi
TGTACATATTATATATGTATCTATATATAACAGACAGGCACAGAATTGCCCTCATTCAAGATGGCCGCGGGCCCTTCCTCCCGCTCCAAACAGGGGAGTACCGGCTGCCCTGACCCAACATGGCCTCTCCCCTTTCTCAGAGCGCCTCCAAGCCTCCGCGGGGGCTTCACTTCCGGGACGGCCCCCCTCGCGCGGCGATTGGCGGGGAGCTGGGCGCTCTGTGCGCGGCGATTGGCCGAGGTGGGAGGAAGCACCCGGAAGTGGGCGTCTGGAGCCGGCTGCCTGGCTTTCCACGCGGGTTTGGGAGAGAGAGGAGAGCGGCCGCCATGGAGGAGGGAAGGGCCGCCGGGCGGGAGGAGGCCGGAGACCCCAGGAAGGTGAGGGGGGAGCGGGATTCCCCCAGGGGGCGGGACAGATGCCCCTTGGGGGGCCCTGGCCATTCTGGAGCCTGGATTCCTGCCTTGCTCTCTCCCCTTCATTCGCCATGAAGTTTCCTAATACCAGTTATACCATATGGCTTAGACCATTTGCTAAACTTCTCTGATTATCCCTGCTGTGTTTTATTTAATGGAAATTGAGACTGGTTTCCTAGGTGAAGCTTTTTCCACATTCTAAACAGTCCCTTGCAGGAAATATTTCATGGAAAATTAGATTCACCAACTGAATGAAGCTCTTTCTACATTCCAAGCACTGATCTGGTTTCTGACCTGCATGAAGCTTTTTCCAAACACTCCCCTGTATGAAGTATCTCATGGGAATTGTGGGTGGAGCTGCGAAGGAAGCTTTTTCCACATTTCAAGCACTAATTTCTTCCCCCCGTTAGTTCTTTCATGTGAAGTGAGGCTCTCCTTCTGAACGAAGAGCTTTCCTTGATGGGAAGTGGGCTGGGAGCTCCGACTAAAGTTCTCTCCACACTCTGAATATTTATATGGTTTCTCCATTGTGAGGATTTTTCTTGTTGTCTCCCTTCTTCCTTTCCAATTCACCACCTACAATCTGCTGTTATTTGGCAGTATTCTCATTTATAATAATAATAATAACAATAATCCTAGCCCGAGGAAGAAATTGAGGCTGAAATGATTGAACAATGCAAATGACTGCTTGTGAAAGAGGAAGAAGGGAAGGGAGTTACTGCCTTTTTTGGCTGGTATTAACTAACTTATTTATGGGACCCGGAAATTCGAAAAGCCTGGCTCGTTCCAGGGATGGATTTAATTTGGCTCAGTTGTGGAATCCGCTCCATCTCCAAGCTCAGTCATTTCTTTGCTCAACCAAAAACAGACAGATGGAGAAAGGGAAACAGAAAATTAGACAGGATGTACCTCCACGTCCCTGAGATCTCTGAAGCCTACATTGAAGAAGGGCTACAGAGGGGGGTCGACTGGATGGCCTTTGGGGTTCCCTTCCAGTTCTGGGATCGTTTGGTGCTTTAGCAGGTCATTCCTGCTAAAGTTGAGGGACAGAAAGTGGTTGAGAGACAGAAAGTTGACATCTTTAAAGAAATCCCATCTAAATTGAGAGTCAAGAGAAGGGCAGAAATGACAGATAGGTTAAGGGGAAAAGACAAGAGCGACTTTGAAAAAGAATAGGGACCATTTATATCATATTTGCAGAAACAGAGAAAGTCAATAGACTTGATGGCAGGATTTAAACAAACATTCACATTATTAGCATTAGAAAACGTTTAGAAGCTAGTGAAATATTACGGTGTATTTCCTTTTATTTTTATGTTTTTAGGCTTGATGTTATGTTGTTAATAACTTTATCTGTTAGGCGTTACCAAAGTGGGTGAAAAGAGAAACAAACCAGAAGCAGAAGTTGGAGGAAGCCCTGGAGGGGAGGGAGGGAGGAATATACAGTGGTGCCTCGCAAGACGAAATTAATCCGTTCAGCGAGAGTCTTCGTCTAGCGGTTTTTTCGTCTTGCGAAGCAAGCCCATTGACGGATTAGCGCTATTAGCGCTATTAGCGGTTTAGCGGCTATTAAAGGCTTAAAGGCTTAGGGGATTAGCTGCTAAAGGCTATTAAAGGCTATTAAAGGCTTAGCAGATTAGATAAAGGGGGGGGAAAGCGAAAAAAAAATCTCAAGACTCGCAAGGTATTTTCGTCTTGCGAAGCAAGCCCATAGGGGAATTCGTCCTGTGAAGCAACTTCAAAACGGAAAACCCTTTCGTCTAGCGGTTTTTCCGTCTTGCGAGGCATTCGTCTTGCGGGGCACCACTGTATAGTGAATGTTAAGAAACTGAAATGTATGTAATGAATGAAAAAGAAAAATGAATATTTTTTTTAAAAAGAGGTGGGGCTGGATGGCCTTTGGGGAGCCCCTTCTGGCCCTTCCCTTCTGTGTCTCCAGGACTGGGACCTGGGTGCTTTTCTCTGCTCCAGGCCCTCTTCAAATCGCCCCCCATCTATTGATTTTGGCTGTCCCCCCCCCCAAAGAAGGCATTCATTTGGAGCCCATCCTCTCCTCCGCCTCACGAAACGGATTCTGGGACACATAGTTTATCCTCTCTAGCCAGTTTGTCCTATGTCCTTTTAAGTGTGTGTGTGTGTGTGTGTGTGTGTTTTGGAAGCGGGGGGTGGGGGAGTGTTTATTGTTTTGCTTTCTTCATGTCCTTCATATATGCATTTTGCGCCTTTTGTCTCGTATTTCTATGCTCTGAGCAGCCCCGCGGTCTTCGGATGAAGGGCAGTATGCAGATTTAATGCATGAACAACAATTCTGCAGTTCCCAGCACCCTAAAACTAGAGTTCCCAGGGGTCTGGTGGGGGGGTGAGCATGTGCTTTATTTTTAAATCTTTTTTATTGATTTTCCAATAAAAAACTTCCAATTAATATAATCAATCGTAATACTCCAATTAAAATAAAAAAAACTAAAATAAAAAAATCCAAATTATAGTTCAAATTATAATTATTAATTTTTCGGAGCTCCCCACGGTCTGGATCTCTGAAGCATATCTCCACATCTCAGTCCTGACTCTCCTTGTCGTTTCCATATTTTCCACCTCTCGATTTTGACGCTTTATATTTCTCCGTCCCTGAGTCCACGATTCTGAATCATGTCAAACACCATGTACTTTCATCCGTCGAATACAGCTTTGGTAATATAGATTTTTCCAACTGGCGTGTGCTTTCAATGCATTTAGAATTCATTTGCAATGTTATCGGTTCCGTCAGGCTAGCTCTGCGGTTTTACTTGGCCTTTTGCTAGTTTCCTTGATTGTCTGACCCCAGATAATCCCTCTTTCTCTCCGCCGCCCCAAAGAAAAAGAAGGTCGTCAGGAGATACTGGGAGGGCGAAGCCCCACAAGCCGACCCAGAAGAGAGTGGCGCTCGGGGTGCCAAGAAGGCGCGGCAGGATGAGGCCTCCCCAAGGAAGCTGATGGGTCCTGGCAGGAAGAAGACCATATCAGGGGTACGGTCCTCCTTTTTCTTTGCATTTCCAACATTTATTATTTGTCTTATTCCTTTTTCGCTAATTTCACAGGTGTAATATATGAAACATTGCAAAGTAGAGAAAGAACAGAGATATTAGTTGTGAGATTTAAATGCAATAGTGAAAGTAAGAAATGTAAATTAAGTGAATAGATTGGAAAATTTTTCGTATGTGATTGAGGGAAGTAAAAAAAAATTGTACAAGATATAAAAGTATGTTTAATTACTGTTGAAAACGATATGTTAACACACACACATATATAGAATATCAGGTGTATGTTCCTTCTTTTTCTTTACATTTCCAACATTTATTTTTTGTCTTATACATTTGGGCTAATTTCACAGGTGTAATATACGAAACATTGCAAAGCAGAGAAAGAATAGAGATATTGCTTGTGAGATTTAAATACAATAGTGAAAGTAAGAAATGTAAATTAAGTGAACAGATTGGAAAATTTTCAGTTAATTTTTTAATTTTTATTGGAAATTTTATTTACAACATAACATAACGCCCCCCCCAGTACAGAAATACAATGAGCATAACATACAACAGTAGAAACAACCAAACAAAAGACTTCCTTTGTCCTGCATCTGGCCTCCTTATTTACTTCTTATAAGCTGTTTCCTTTATGAATAATTATTAAGATTTTTCTCATTATAACTTAAATATCCACAAAGTCTCCTGCAGACATTAATCGAAACAAGTCCAGGTATGTATTTTAGGGCACTGTTTTGTGAAGTATTCTCTGCGTTCCCCCCCATACTTTTTGAAAATCTTGTCTAGTGTGATCTCTAATTTGAAAATTGATGGAAATAAAAAACAACAACTGTGTAACAACTGTATATATAAAAGTATGTTTAATTATTGTTGAAGATGATATGTTAAAAAAATAATATAATTTTATTAGTTTTTTAACATATCATTTCCAACAATATATCATTTTCATATATCATTTTCAACAGTATGATATATGAGAATATCAGGGGTACGAAGGGAAGTAGGTCTGCATTGCAGTAGGGGGGGCTAGATGGCCTTTGGTGGGTCCCTTCGAATTCCGGAAGTCTGGGGAAGGGGCTGAATCTTTTTTGGGGGAAGATACAACATGCCCCCTATTCCACGTCCGCCTGGTTCGCTCTTTGGCGTTCGTTGCAATCCCTGCCTTGCAGGGGGTTGGACTAGATGGCCCCTGGGGGGCCCCTTCTGACGCTGCGATTCTGTGATTTCTTCCAGAAGGTGGACCCGTTTCCTGGCCCGGCCTCCGTCAGCCGTGAGCGAGTGCGCAGGTTCCAGCGAGGAGCCGGGGGCCAAATGGTGAGGCGCCTTGGCCTTCCGGGGGGGCGGAGACGTTCTCCCTAGGCGTGTGGGGGGAGCTGCGGGCACCATCATCTTTGACCCCCCCCCCTTTTCCCATGTCCCACAGGGGACGGTGTCCAACAAACGCCTTAAGCGCCAGCTGGCCAGGCAGGAGGAGAAGGCCCAGGCAGCAGCCAAGCAGGCGGCCCGGATGGAGATGCTTCTCCTGGAGGATGCTGGGTAATGTAGTTTCTGCACCTGCCTTTAAGAGGCTGTTGGGCGGTGGGTGAGCCTTGGTTCCGTAGCTGTCAACTTTCCCCTCCTCTTGCGAGGAATCCTATTCGGAATAAGGGAATTTCCCTTAAAAAAAGGGAAACGTTGACGGCTATGTTTGGTTCAGTGCAGGCAAATGGTGCCAAGAAATCTTCATTTACTTAAAAAAAAAATTCCTTTAAAAAAACAAGATTTCCTTTATCGTTTTCAGTTCTACAACATTTATATAAATTACAGAATTTAAAACATATTTTAAACATATCCTACTTCCCTTCCCACCCCCCTTCCAAGGCTCGTTTCATTTTCCTTTTTTGCTTCTTATTCTAATTAATCCTTATTTTTTTCTCTTTCCTAATTTTCCCTTCTGGGTATACATAAACTGCATATTCCACAATTTCCCCCCATTCCTTTTTTTAAAAAAGTTTTTCCTTCCTGATCTCTTATCCTTCCAGTTAAACTAGTCATTTCTACACATTCCATCAGTTTCTTTGTTGGTACCGCATCTTCCTTCTGTTTCTGATCACAAATTGTCCGAGCTGCAGTTGTTGTGTGCAGGGATAAGATTTTCTGATCTTTGGCTACCTCTGGACCGGTTACTCCTAAAAGAAAAGCTTCTGGGTTTTGTTTTTATTAAAATTAGAAGATTTATTCAATATTTTTTTCAGTTAATTATAAATCATTTCCCTGAAGGCTTTGGCTACATTACACTTCCACCACATATGATGAAAGATACCCATTTCCAACATGTATCTGATTCTGACTTGTACATCTTTGCTGGTTTGTTAGACATTAAATGCCACCTATACATCTTTTTCATAAAGTATTAGTAGTTATTATTATTATTATTATTATTATTATTATTATTAATGTATACCATGCCCATCTGGCTGGGTTTCCCCAGCCACTCTGGGCGGCTTCCAACAGGATATTAAAAACACAATACGGTAAAACATTAAAAACTTCCCTAAATAGGGCTGCCTTCAGATGTCTTCTAAACGTCAGATAGTTGTTTATTTCCTTGACATCTGAAGGGAGGGCATTCCACAGGGCGGGAGCCACCACTGAAAAGGCCCTCTGCCGAGTTCCCTGTAACTTTGCTTTTGGCAGGGAGGGAACTGCCAGAAGGCCCTCGGAGCTGGACCTCAGTGGGCTGAGGAAGGTGGGGAAAAGCTCCAGAGCCTTCTGGGGGCAGAAGAGAAAGGAAGGACCCCCCTTCTCCCTCTCTCCCCTCGGAGTGAGTATAAAGGAAAATAACAAATGTAGGCCTCTGTGCAGAATAAACATACTGATAATAATATAATAATATATTATTTATACCCCGCCCATCCGGCTGGGTTTCCCCAGCCACTCTGGGCGGCTTCCAACAAAATATTAAAATACAAAGATTCACCAAATATTAAAAGCTTCCCTAAACAGGGCTGCCTTCAGATGTCTTCTAAAAGTCAGATAGTTGTTTATTTCCTTCACATCTGAAGGGAGGGTGTTCCACAGGATGGCCGCCACTACCGAGAAGGCCCTCTGCCTGGTTCCCTGTAACCTCACTTCTCGCAGGGAGGGAACCGCCAGTAGGCCCTCGGCGCTGGACCTCAGTGTCCGGGCTGAACGATGGGGTGGAGACGCTCCTTCAGGTTTACAGGACTGAGGCCGTTTAGGGCTTTCAAGGTCAGCACCAACACCTTGACAATAGTTCTATCTCTCCCCCCCCTTTTTTTGAGAAGATTGAAAAAATGTTTATTGCTTATATGGAGGGAAATTGTGTACACTTGAAAATGTTGGCAGCATAAAGATAAATTCAACAGTGTAAGTAAGTTTTGATGGATGTAATAATGGAATACTGAATGGCTTAGTTTTTGTAAAATATGCAGGGATTTATGAAAAGCAAAATGAACCATGGAAAGAGAAGAAGGGAAGTCATTGGTATTTTAAGGATGTTTAAATAGGCATTCTAAATTGTAAAACGGAAAATTTAATTAATAATAATAGTGATGCACTGATGTGGAAATCTGTGGGGCTGAACTTAAGGCTTTGAAAAACGAGAAATGCAGTAAAACTGAAATGGCTAGATTCACCCACCCCCTTTCCTTTTTTAAAAAATATTTTTTATTAGGCATTTCAACAATTAACAATTTATCAAAAACACACCATCCTCCTTCCCCCCCTCCAAATATAGTTCTCTTTTAGTTTATAACATGCCGCAAGTTTTAAATCCTTCTTCCACGGTCTCTCCCATGCACGCGTTTCAATATCTGTTGCCCAATTAACTTCCATTTCCTGAGGGGTCCGGCGTCATTGCTGCCTCTGACCATAGTAGGCTGTTGCCTCCGGGGTGCAACTCTGCCTCACTTTCTCCCTCTGCCCCGCCAGGT
This sequence comes from Podarcis lilfordi, assembly GCA_947686815.1. Taxonomy (NCBI): domain Eukaryota; kingdom Metazoa; phylum Chordata; class Lepidosauria; order Squamata; family Lacertidae; genus Podarcis; species Podarcis lilfordi. The sequence continues at coordinate 122,755,648 of OX395127.1, forward strand.
TCCTGGAAGGAGATGAGGGGGAGGACACATGCACCATCGCCCAGGCCGACATCGCAGAGGCCGTGGACCTGGCCGCCGGCGCAAAGGTAGGCGGGGAGGGGACAGTGCGGGGGTCTTGAGGAAGGGGGGGCAATGTGGGGACCCCCTCCCAGGGCCTGACCCCGGCCTGCTTTCCTCTCACCAGCATTTTGAGCTGCGGCTGAACCAGTTTGGCCCGTACCGGGTGGACTACACGCGCAACGGCCGGTGAGTGAGCAAGAGGTGTTTGGCGTTGGAACGGTCTCCCTCGGGAGCTGGTGGGCTCTCCTTCCTTCTATGATTTAGCTGAGATTCCTGCCTTGAGGAATCCTCCTCTTCCTCCTTCGCAGGCATCTCCTCCTGGGGGGCCGAAGGGGCCACGTGGCGGCCCTCGACTGGCACACAAAGGCCTTGATGTGCGAGATCAACGTCATGGAGTCCGTCGCAGACGTGGCGTGAGTTGCAAAAACGTGTGGGGGGTGCCGTGTTGAGTTTTTTGGGGGGGAGGCAAGCAGAAATTGCACATCTGTTATCAATTAATCAGTTGGGATGCAGGTGGCGCTGTGGGTTAAATCACAGAGCCTAGGGCTTGCCGATCAGAAGGTCAGCGGTTCGAATCCCCGCGACGGGGTGAGCTCCCCTTGCTCAGTCCCAGCTCCTGCCAACCTAGCAGTTTGAAAGCACGTCAAAGTGCAAGTAGATAAATAGGTACTGCTCTGGCGGGAAGGTAAACGGCGTTTCCATGCGCTGTTCTGGTTCGCCAGAAGTGGTTTAGTCATGCTGGCCACATGACCCGGAAGTTGTACGCCGGCTCCCTCGGCCAGTAAAGCGAGATGAGCGCTGCAACCCCAGAGTCGGCCATGACTGGACCTAATGGTCAGGGGTCCCTTTACCTTTATCTTTATCAATTAATTAGATTTGTATACCGCCCTTTATCCGTGGATCTCAGAGCAGTTCCTTTTCTGTCTTCCCACCCCATTCCTCTCGTCTCGCCTCCCAAGCCACTTCCTCCACGGTTCAAACGTTCTGCCGTTGGCAAGTACCAGCGACAGCCTTGCCAGGTATTCCTGGCACTCCCGTCTCTACATTGCAGGTGCAGGGCATGGGTTTCCCATCTTCCCGGTGAGGTTGTCGCTGCCTCCCCCCAGCTCAGAGATGAAATTTCAAGAGAGTCGTACCTTGGAACTCAAACGCCCTGACTCCCAAACAAATCGGCTCCCGAACGATTGAAACCCGGAAGAGAGTGTTCTGGTTTTCGAATGTTCTTTAGGAACCCAAACGTCCGATGCGGCTTCCGATTGGCTGCAGCAGCTTCCTGCAGCCAATCAGAAACCGCCCCTTGGTTTCCAAACGTTTTGCAAGTCGGACGGACTTCTGGAACGGATTCTGTTCGACTTCCAAGGTATGACTGTGAATGTATAGTCTGCTTAGGGAAGCTGCCCCTCGCATGAAATTTCTTTATTATTATCATTATTACAGTTGTACCTCATGTTATGTTTGCTTCAGGTTGCGCGTTTTCAGGTGGCGTCCCGCGGCGACCCGGAAGTACCAGAAAGGGTTACTTCCGGGTTTTGCCGCATGTGCAGAATGACGTCACGGGCAAGTGCAGAAGCTGCGAATCGCGACCCGCGCATGCACTGACGTGTGTTGTGTTCTTTTCAGGTTGTGAGCGGGCCTCCGGAACGGATCCCGTTCGCAACCTGAGGTACCACTGTATTGTGGTTCATTACATTTGCATTCTGCCCTTCATCCAAAGATTGCAGGGCGGTTCACAACTTAATTCGGGGCAGCCTTACCGCTTCTCACTGGCTCATAGCTCCTGCCCGTAACCGGGCTGCCTTTGCACCTGCCCCTGGTTCTTTCCGCTTCTGAGCTGCGACGCCTCCGTTGCTGGGGGTTGGGCTAGATGACCCCAGGGTGCCCCTCCCGACTCAGCCCTTCTGACGCCGCCTTTCTCCCCAGGTGGCTCCACACGGAGACCATGTTTGCCGTGGCCCAGCGGAAGTGGCTCTACGTCTACGACAACCAGGGAGTGGAGCTCAACTGCCTCAAGCGCTTCCACGGGGTCCAGCGGATGCAATTCCTGCCCTACCACTTCCTCTTGGCCACAGCGGTGAGGAAGGCCCACTGGGGCTGCCCGATTGGGGGGGCGGTTATCTTTCTCTCCTGAACCCCAACAATCCCATCTCTCTGTTCAGCAGAGGTTAGGGGTGGGGACCAACTGCCAGGGACGCTTTCCCTGCGATTCCTGCCTTGGAGGGCGGGTTGGGCTAGATGACCCTTGGGTCTCCCTTCTCCCTGTACAAAGCTGTTATTCTATGCATCTGTACAGGGTCTTACAACCTGTGGATTCCCCTTTCCCTCCTTTTGAGAGAACAGTCGTACCTTGGAAGTCGAACGGAATCGGTTCCGGAAGTCCATTTGACTTGCAAAGCGCGGCTTCTGCTTGGCTGCAGGAGCCAATCGGAAGCCGCAGAAGCCACACCGGACGTTCGGCTTCTGAAAATGGTTCAAAAACTGGAAAATCTTCCCCCTATTCTTCCTAATGTCTCAACAAATGAAACCAATTTGTAAAAAAAAAGTGTTACGTAGAAAAAAATACGAGAGAGAGACATTGCACATACCTTTGTAAATCAAGAAAATCTTTAATAAAAATACATTAAAAAAAACTTTTAAAAAAACTGGAACAATCACTTCCGGGTTAACAGCAGCAGCAACAGCATGTTATTTATACCCCGCCCATCTGGCTGGGTTTCCCCAGCCACTCTGGGCGGCTTCCAACAAAAGATTAAAAATGCATTAAAACATCAGTCATTAAAAACTTCCCTAAACAGGGCTGCCTTCAGATGACCTTTAAATGTCATATAGTTGTTTATTACTTTGACATCTAATGGGAGGGCATTCCACAGGGCGGTTTCAATCACTCAGGAGCCGAAAGTTTCGAGTTCAAAGGCATTCAGCTTCCGAGGTTCCACTGTAGTTTAATTGACCAACAGAAAACACAAATAAAATGTGAAAAAGGAAAAACAGTAGTAGAATTCTAGTTGTTATTATATTTGTACCCTGCCCATCTGACTGGGTTGCCCCGGCCACTGCACAGCTTCCCACAAATATCATTGGAAGAGCTGACAAGGACAGCTGTCTATCAACTCATCCAATACACAGGTGGCGCTCTTAATTCCTGCGTGCTGAACCTCCTGTGCTTCGTATAAATGAATCTCAGATATACATGTCTGGGCAAAACCCACGCCTGCAAGTAATCCATTCTCAGCTTGCGGGAGTCACCACCCAGGGATTAAATATGTGGCAAGCATCTTTAGCAAGGTGTGGGAACACCTTGAGAGAAAAACAGGCAGCGGACTTCAGTCAGTGGCTGAGGTCCAGCTCCGAGGGCCTTCTGGCGGTCCCCTCCCTGCGAGAAGTGAGGTTGCAGGGCCTTCTCGGTGGTGGCGCCCTCCCATCAGATGTCAAGGAAATAAACAACTATCTGACTTTTAGAAGGCATCCCCATTTAGGGAAGTTTTTAATGTTTGATGTTTTATTGTGCTTTTAATATTCTATTGGGAGCTGCCAAGAGTGGCTGGGTCTCCCAGATGAGTGGGGCATAAATACTATTACTATTATTATTATTATTATTATTATTATTATTATTAATTTTACTTTTTTTATTATTAAATAATTTTTATTAACAAGCCAATCACATCACATTATCCATATCACATTGATTCCAAATTATACAGCCAAATTTTAAATTTTGTTGGGGGTACCCATACATCAAGCTTGGCTCGAGTCCAAAACAGGATCACTTTTCTTACTGCATTAATTAAACAGTTCTGTCCAGTTTGATCCGGATAGAGCTTTATTACTTCCTTTCTCTTCTTGTTGTTATCATAAATTCCTTTCTTTGCGATCTCTGATGACTTTCACAAGCAGGTTGAAAGCTGGCATTCTATGTGGGTTTTATACTCTTCCAAAAATCATACCGATCCGGGACAGCCTCCGTACAACGCTTCCATAAACAAAATTAATCTCCGATCTGTTCTTTATTTTTCTCAGGCTTACCAAATAAATCAAATGAGTCTGGGGGTTCTGTCAGGTCAAACTACCATTCCAGCATTCCTTCTCATCAAACAATCCTGATTCTCCTCCCCCAGTCCTTCTTCCTCCGGCAGACCTGTCCTGGCGAGACGCCATTTTTTAACTGCGTCATAAAAATTTTCCTCTTTTCTCCTCGTTCTCCAATCTTCTTTCCTCCCACATAGTTCTTAAAATCCTGCCTGTGGTTCATAGAAACGCGACGATCTTATTTCTTTCTGGGGTGAAGGGTTATTAATGTCACATCATGCAGGGAAAAAAGAGTTTTTTCCTCCACCCCCCCCTTCGTTCCAAATATACAGTCTCCTTATGGTAGTTCATCAGAAGATTTACTTATCCGTCCGTCACTCCTGGTCGCAGAGATCCATAAATCAGCAGTCTTATCTTCAAGCTTTACTTGATGTCTGTGCTTTCAGCTTCATTTCCAATCGTATGTTTCCAATTATAATTCCAAGCTGCAGCAACCAGCACGCGCTGATTGGAATCGGCGTCAGGAAGAGCTGACTTCACCGAGGGCCTGTGCCAAGTGTTCAGCACCCCCATCACTCGTTTCAGGGGGTGCATTGTGAACACCGCCGGCAGGACAGCACTCCCCCACATCCTGGGGGAGCAAAAGGAAGGCTGCATACTTCCCATAGCAGCCCCTTAGTACCTCGTATGGGTCAGAGAGATGTTATTGTCGGCCATCTTCCAACGCGCCACCTGGTGGCCCCCCTATTATTATTAATTTTACTGACAGGTTTGAGCATACACAGTTACAGGTATTTACACGATCTCCTGCTAGAGCCCTGACAGGTCTACTCCTTTAGATAGAGACTTGCCCCCTGGCTCGCACAGCAAAACACACTGCAACACGCAGATCCTGGTTGCAGGTTCAAACTTAGCTCCAAGCCCAGCCCAGCAGCAACCAGCAGAGATTTCATGCAGCAGAGAGACGTTGCTGGCCTGGCTCCTCTTCTGTTAGCCGGGACAATCCCATCCCGGCCGGATGCCAGTGGCAGATTCAGCAGTTAGCATGGAGATTTGGGCCAGGTGGAATCACCCAGCCATCTTGCACTCGCAACTTATCCAGGTGCAAGCAATCTAGATGCCACGGCACCATGATTTTCCCCGGGCCAAGAATAAATCTTCTCCCGCAGTGCGGAGAGGCGTGTACGGGACCCCGGCTGAGAGGGCCTCCACGGTGGCCGGACAGACAGTTTTGCAGAGTTAGCAAAGCTGTCTCCATGGCGCAGTGTCTGGGGCAAGGCGAGGATTGTTCCGCCTAACCCTCCTTTTGTGGGTTTGGTTGCGGCTGTGGGTCGGGCTGGCCAGTCTTGCGGGGGGGAAGGTCAGGACCCTCTCCTAAATAAGAACTGGCCCCCCACCCGACTTGATCTAGCACCTGGTCTCTCCTGGGTGGGTGGGTGCCTTTGCCCACAGAAAAGAGACGCCCCCCCTTGGATGCGAGGGTCTGTTTATTACAAAGCTCTCTCCTCTGTTTTTGTGTGCCCCCCCTCCAGAGCGAGACGGGCTTCCTGCAGTACCTGGATATCTCTGTGGGGACGGAGGTGGCCACCATCTGCACCAAGGGGGGCCGGCTGGGGGTCATGGCGCAGAACCCCTCCAACGCCATCGTCCACCTGGGACACAGCAACGGTGAGACTCCCACTGCGGCGGGTTGGGCCCCATGGCCTCTGGGGGTCCCTTCCAAGCTGACCGTTCTGGGATCCTGTAAGCAGGACTTGTGGGGCAGGAGGGAGGTGGGGAGGCTGGTTGTAGCTGGTGTTTAGCCACGGACGGAAAGGGAGGACGGAAAGGGAGGAAGCCGACGGCAGGCAGGAGTAGCCCTCCCTCCCTTCCCAGTTTGATCTTTTCTTCCCCCCCCCCCCAAAAATATAGGCACGGTGACCCTCTGGAGCCCCAACGTCAAGGAGCCCCTCGTTCGGATGCTGTGCCACCGGGGGGCCGTGAGGGCGTTGGCAGTCGACGGGTCTGGCACGTGAGTGAAACAATTATTTTAATTTGCAAAATGCGAGTCCTGCTTTCTGTCTGGGGCGGTTTCTGCACCTTCCGTCTCCCCTTGGCTGCCAGAAACCATCGGCGTGTGACGGTGGCCACAATCCTGTGTTACGGAAGAATCTAGGTGCGAGGCTGCTCAGTCCCTGCGGAATAAAGGAAGGAGTCCAGCCCCCAACCGGAGCAAATAGCTGTAGACCAAAGTTGATTGCGCAACAGGTTCAAAGAGGAATTTTGAACCCCAAGGATGGGGTGACAAGGGCTTTTTAAAGTTGTTGCATATAAAAGCAATTTAACATCTTGCCTATTAATATCCTCACCTGTAATACCAAGTAAAAAATGCTTCTGGTTTTTTAAAAAATGTATATTTCAACATCTTTTTCATCTCATTATATATGGTTTCCCAGAAGTTTTTTACTTTCTTACATTACCACCACATATGGTGAAATGTTCCTTCTAGGACAACTCTGATCTTAAACCTCCACTGCGTTGTGGGACCTCTTTGGGAGAAGGAAAGGCTCGGGAGAAAACCCCACACAATTCCAGAGTGGGATCCCTAAGGCGGTTGGTTGGTCTTCTTCTGCCAACTCTGCTTTCCTTTGGACCACATCAGCCAGGCCACGAGGGGGTTCTTGTCATAACGGTGTCCTTTTAAATCTCTCAGCGGGATCGGGGTTACGGCTTTGGCTCGTTTCTGCTTCGTTCGGCATTGCTGTGTTTTGCGAACTGCCCTGCGAGTGCAAATTCAACGATAACAGCAAATAGTAAACGACGGGAGGTGTGTGCAAACGCAATAAATCGCGATAGCAAAAAAATCGTCGGCAGCCGAAGGAGAAATCGAAAACGGGCCGAAACATGGCAAAGTTGAGGCAGGCTGGGCTGTGCGAGAACGCTGCTTGCGGGGGCCGGGTTCAAGAGGCAGGGAGTTCCCAAGTGTCAGTGGTGGCACGCCGAAAGGATTTATTTCTATTCCCCACCCCTTTTTTAAGTCATAAATAACGAAGAATAAAAATGTGCACCCCACTCCGGAGACCATTCCGTTGTAACTATCCAACCTCCCAGAATTTCAGCACCTCTTGCGATGGTTTGACCCCTTTATTCCCCTTAAGTGTGGGAATAAAACAGCCTTCAGCTGCCAGCAGAAGAACAACAAGGCAGGAGCCAGGCTGGGTTCCCCAGGCAGGCAGTTCCAAAGTTGCTTGGGAGGAGCCACCACCAAGAAGGCCCTGTCCTGCCCAGGTCTTCCTGGGAGGGTGGTGGGACCAAGAAAAGCCCCCCCCCCAAGATCTCAAAACCTGGGCAGCCTTATAAGAGGGAATGCGGCTTTTCAGACAGCCTGGCCCTAAGTCATTGTAGCATCCGGAACAAACGGGTACCCAGTGGGGCTGTTCGAGGGAGTTGTTTGCTCCCTACAAGATTTTTAAAGAGCGGGGCACACCCCAGGACAAAGAAGCCCCTTCTCTGGCCACTCAGACAGTGCTTTCCCCCATTCATTCTCTCATATATATATATATATATGAGAGACCATTCCATTGTGACAATCCAGCCTCTCAGAATTTCAGCACCTCGTGCGATGGTTTGACCCCTTTTTCTGTTTTAACAGTACGAATTCTGCAAACACTTTCTGTATCTCCTCCTCAAAACCATTCCTCCTGCCTATTCCCCGTCTTACCTTAATGGCACATGTTAATCTATCATTATTAGCTATATCCCACACCTCTTTATGCCATTCTTCCATTTTATATTCCGCTTGCCCCTTCCACTTCCTGGCTATAATAATTCGTGCAGCTGTCAATAATTTGACAAGCAAGTCCTTCCTCGCCTGCGAACCTTCCACCCCCTCGTAAATTGATAATAACGCTACCTCTGGACTTTCGGTCAGCTTTAACCCAGCAATTTCTGTTATCTCCCTTTGCTAATAATTTTCTTTTATTCTTATAGAGGTTTTCAACGTATGTTTCTCCCACATTTTCCCCCAGGTTGTTTTTTTTTTTTTTTGGAATATTTTTTATTAGGAATTTCAGCATAACAATTTATCAAAAACACACCATCCTCAGCCCCCCCCATTTCCCCCTCCCCTCTCCCAGACTTCCCTCAGCTCCTCTCTCTGGTTTTTCAGCACATGTTATTCTCTGCATGTTATAAAATAGTAAAGATCCTTAATTTATCTAACTATATATTAGAAATAATAAATTTGTGAATGTTTATTCAAAACCTGCCAAGGAGTCCAGTTCATTTTGTTGTTTCTTTAAGTACTTTGTAAAAGGTTCCCATTCTTCTTTAAGGTCACAGTTGTCCTTATCACGTAATTTGTATGTCAGTTTTGCCAATTCCGCATAATCCAGCAGTTTCTCTTGCCATAGTTCTTTAGTCGGGGTTTCTTCATTCTTCCATCCTTGCGCTATTAAGATTCCTGCCGCCGTTGTCGCATACATAAAGATATTCTTAAATTTCCTTGGCAGGTCTTTCCCTAAAATCCCTAACAAGAAAGCTTCAGGCTTTTTTACAAATGTTAATTGGAACATTTTCTTCAACTCGTCGTATATCATTTCCCAAAATTTTTAAATTTTACTACAATACCAGCACATATGATAAAAAGTCCCTTCTTTTTCCTTACATTTCCAACATATATTAGAGCCAGTTATATACATTCTTCCTCACTGGTGTTATATACCATCCATACATTATTTTCATGTAGTTTTCTTTCAGCAAAGAGCAGTCTGTAAATTTTAAATCAGTTTTCCACAATCTTTCCCAGTCTTCAAACATTATATTGTGACCTATATCCTGTGTCCATTTAATCATAACTGATTTCCCCTCTTCATCTTTTGTTTCCCATTCTAGCAGAATACTATATTCACCTTTCAGCAACTTCACTTTCCCTTCTACGACTTCCTACATTTCCCCCCAGCCTTGCCTTATTACCGTATTTTTCTCTCTATAGGACGCACTTTTTCCCCTCCAAAAATGAAGGGGAAATGTGTGTGCGTCCTATGGAGCGAATGCAGGCTCCTTGGCTTCAGCGATAGCAACCCGAAGCCTTTGAAGGGCAGAGGGAGCGCTCCCTCCTCGCTCCGGAGGCTACGCGTTGCTTTCGCTGAAGCCTGGAGAGCGAGAGGCGTTGGTGCGCACCGACCCCTCTCGCTCTCCAGGCTTCAGGGATAGCCACCTGAAGCCTTTGGAGCGCTACGCAGCGCTCCGTCTCGCTGTTCTAGCTTGGGGATGCCGGGGCTTTATGGGGAGAAAGGTTGTTTTCTGCTGCTCCAGAGAAGCGGACACGGAGCAATGGATCCAAACTACAAGAAAGAAGATTCCACCTAAACATTAGGAAGAACTTCCTGACAGTAAGAGCTGTTCGACAGTGGAATTTGCTGCCAAGGAGTGTGGTGGAGTCTCCTTCTTTGGAGGTCTTTAAGCAGAGGCTTGACAACCATATGTCAGGAGTGCTCTGATGGTGTTTCCTGCTTGGCAGGGGGTTGGACTCGATGGCCCTTGTGGTCTCTTCCAACTCTATGATTCTATGATTCTATGAAACCCCGGGCTTCCCCCTTCAGCCCCGATACTGGCCGGGCTGGCTGGGGGAACCCCCGGCTTATTGTGCCGGTAATTCCCGGCATTTCTTCCTTTTGCGCTGGTTCCACGGGGCAAGGCAGCTGCAATGATTTGATTCAGAATATTTTTTACTTGTTTTCCTCCTCTAAAAACTAGGTGCGTCCTATGCTCGGGTGCGTCCTATAGAGCGAAAAATATGGTAGTTGTTCTGTTGTCTCCTTTTCCCACACCTCTTTTAATTAATCTTCTTTCCAGTGCAGAACAGGTGACACGTAGCGCCTATGAGAACGACAGCTCTACCAACCCCTGTATTTTAGGGGGGCTGGACTAGATGACCCCTGGGTTTCCCTTCCTGACCCACAACTCTCTGCTTCCTCTCCCCGCAGCTACATGGCCACCTCTGGGCTGGACCGGAAGCTGCACATCTACGACCTGCGCACCTACCGCCGCCTCCACTCCCTCCTGCTGCCCACCGGCGCTGGGCAGCTAGATTTCAGCCAGCGGGGGCTCCTGGGGGCCGCATGCCAGGAGATCATCCAGGTAACTGGGGGCAGGCGGGGGGACTCCCCAAATTTCCTGGGTGGGCTTTGCGGCTCCATCTCCCTCAAATCCTAAAGCCTGAGGGGTTTAATTGAATTTTTTCACTTTCCCTGTTTAATGTCAGCCCCCTGCCCCACATCCGGCACCGGGTTCTAATTGAGGCAAGGCGGAGACAGCTTGCCGCTTTGGAGCATAACCTTCCTATGTCCTTATGGACAAGTCTAGAGGCAGTCTACCTTGATTCCTCTGTCCCTGGGGGTATTTGACTCCTATGCAGACAAGATGGGCCCAATTTATTTTTGTGTTCTATGCACAACCAGAATCCGCTTGGCCGAGGCAGTAGTGTGCAGAAGTAATTATGTTTTTAAGGGGGGTATTGTGGGTTTTCGTGGTGTATTTTGTGTTTGTATTTTGTGATTTTATGTTGTAACTGCCCTGAGACTCACAGGTATAGGGCGGCATACAAGTTTAAATCATCATCAAGGTATCCTAAGCAGTCATCAGGGTTGGAGCAAGTTGCAGGATCCTGCCCTGAGCGGGGTGGGATGGATGACCCTCCGGTGTCCCCTTCTCGTGCTGTCATTCAGCTGAGTTCTGCACTTTTGCAAACGCTTTGAGAAAGGGCTTTTTTTGGATTGGATGGAGGTAAAGCCAGAATATCAAAAGTCACAGCCTGCTGGATCAGGCCCACAGTGGCCAGCCAGATGCCCCCAAATCAGGATTCGAACTCGAGATCAGGACTACCCTGGTCAGCAGCCATCAACAGGCTTCTGCACGGATCTGTCCAATCAAAACCATCCGAGTTGGTGTTTCTCTCTCTCTGCCTCTAGTGGGAGGGAGTTCCACAGTTTAACTGCGTAGAGAACTTCCTCTTAACCTGTCCCGAATCTCCCAACATTCAGCTTCCTGGGACAGGCACGACTTCGAGTGCTGTGCCAGAATATGGGGGGAATTGATCTCTCTGCTTTTCTCCTTGCCTGGTGCAATTGTACAAGCTTCTGTCACATCATCTCTCACCCCGACTGGAAAGTTGCCGCCGTTCTTCGCAGGGGCGCCTCTCCATCCCCACAGACCCCGGGAGTCCGCAGCCCCCCGAAATCTGTTTTTCTCTCCCTTCCCAGGTGTACAAGGACATTGTCTCCTGCCCGCCCACGAAGCCTTACCTGTGCCACTCCCTTCCGCGCCCAGCTCACGCCCTCCGCTTCTGCCCCTTTGAGGACGTGCTGGGCGTGGGCCACGGAGAAGGCTTTGCCAGCCTCCTGGTGCCAGGTAAGGGGGTGGGGGGGACGGGGGTGTTGGGATACTGCCGGGGAGACAGGGGCATCAGGCAGGCCCCAGCGACACAAGCCTCAGATAGGTTTAGAGACTCGTGCACGCTCTATCAGCAGAGTGAATAAATCTTTGCACAGCCTGTTCCCTTTTAAGGTGGAATGGAACTATATCCTAATGGGGGACCGCGAGGGTCATCCAGCCCAACCCCCTTGCAGTGTGTCGTGATTAGCCCAAGGGGAAGGGTGGAGCAGATGGGCTGGGTCTGCCCCACTGCCTTAGAGGGGGTATTGAGTCTCCCCCCCAATGGCTTTTCCTCCTGGCTCACCCCCTCTTTTCTCACGCTGCAGGAGCTGGGGAGCCCAACTTTGATGCCCTGGAGAGCAACCCTTTCCGCAGCCGGAAGCAGCGCCAGGAGTGGGAGGTCAAGGCTCTCTTGGAGAAGGTACCCCAGGAGGATCGGGGCCCTGTCCTCGCAGAGGCCGGCTGTCTTCTCTTCCTGCCGCGACTCACATAGACTGCCTCCGAAATTTGAGGCTCCGTTTCCCCGACCGTTTTGCAGCTGCTAGCTCCGCCCCCTGGGGCAGGGAGTTCCGCAGGTGAAGCAGAGAAGGGCCCTCACTTCTTCTCACTCTCTCTCATTCGCTCCCTCCAACAGATCCCGCACGAGCTGATCTCGCTGGATCCCGGCCAGCTGGGCACCGTGGACAGGGTCTCCCTGGAGCAGCGGCAGAAGGAGCGGGTCGAAAGACTGGTGGGTCTTCCGGGGCGAGGGGGGATTTGGGGTGGGGGGTCTGTCCTGGGGGAACCTGATGAGGCGAGGACACGCTGGTAATGGGGGGGGAGGCTGGCCAAAAATGTGGTGGCTTTGAGACCCCTTTTCAGAAAATTATACACATATATATGTATGTGTGTGTTTGTTACGAAACTACACGCGTAAATCATAAAATACGATGTAACCAGCCGCAAAACGGGATACTAGTGGGGTAAAATACTAAACCTATTTTTATGTTTAAATACCGTAGATTCCGGCGTATTAGGTGACTGGGCGTATAAGACGAACCCCCCAAATTGGCAGGGTCGTCTTATACGCTTCGGCAGCAGTGGGCGGCGGGCTCTGCGCCGGGAAGAAGCCGCCCAGCGAAGCCGGTTTAGCATTGCTGGGCAGCTTCGCCGGGTAGCTTCCTCCTGGCACGGAGCGGAGCCCGCTGCCCACTGCAGCCATACCCAGCGTATAAGATGACCCCCAACTTTTTAACCTCTTTTCCGGGGTTAGAACGTTGTCTTACACACCGGAATCTACGATAGGCGCATTTTACAGCACAGCGGTATCTCGGTTCCCGAACATCTCCGTTTAATAACGGATACAGCGGTACCTTGCTTTCCAAACGCCTTGGTACTCAAACACTGTGACCCCGTGAGTGTTCCAGTAAGTGTTCCAGTTTGTGAACTTTTTTTGGAAGTTAGAACGTGCTCCGATTTGAGTCTTACGTTGAGGTCTGTCTGTTTTTGCTATTTATTTTGCGTTTTTGCAGCTCATTTTTGTGACTTTGTGGAACCCAGTTCAGCTACTGATTGATTGAGCGATTGTGTGGCTGCAGTACATTGTTATCTTGCTTTCATTTTTTGGATCAATGGCCTCATTAGATAAAATTCATGTTGAATTGCTGTTTTTGGGGTTGTTTATAAAAGTCTGGGACAGATTAATCCATTTTGCATTCCTTTCTACGGGAAAGCGGGCCTTGGTTTTGGAAACCTTTGGTTTTGGAATGGTTTTGGAACGGACTTCCGGGACAGAATAAAGTTTGCGAACCGAGGTACCACTGTATTTCCGACTTTCTCCAGGGCTACGACCCCCAAGCCAAGGTCAAGTTCTGCCCCCGGAAGCGGACGAAAGGCCGCGACTCGGCCGTGGGGAGACTCCGGCGCCGGAAGAAGGTGGCCGCAGAGGAGCAGCGCGTAAGTGCATTTCTCCCAGAATCCCCTCTGGTTCCCTTTCCCAGAATCCCCTCTGCCTCCTTCGCCCGTGACCCCCGGCTCTCCCCCATTTCTTCCCCTTTCTGCACAGGCGGCCATTCGGAAGAGCATCTCGCAGCGCCAAAAGGGAGAGCAGCGACCATGTCCGCAGGCCCCCAAAGCCCCCCAAGGTCAGAGGTCAGCCTTGGACCGCTTCCAGAAGTAGAAACGGTGCAGGGGGCCGTCTGGCTAGAAAAGAAGAAGCAGCCCCCCCCCCATGGGGTGGAAAGGACCCTCTCGGCCCCCCGCCCAGCGGCAGGACCTGCTGGCGTTCCCTCTGCGAGGAAGAGATGGGGGCTGCGTGGGGTCGAAATCCTCCCCAAACCCCTCTGGTTCTTCCTCGATGGCCTGCGAAGGACCTGTGCTCTTTTTTGTGTAAAATAAAATATAAAACCTTTCGTGGGAAAGTCTCTTTAATAAATAATAATAAATAATAACATTTTTTTTCTATCCTGCCCTCCCCAGCCGAAGCCGGGCTCAGAGCGGCTAACAACAGTAAAGTAATACGGCATTCTAAAATCAATTTATTATGAAATCAGTTCAAATCAAATTAATGGCAACCATTGGGCTAGAGTTTGTTCCACGCGCGGAAGGGTCTCCTTGAGAGTAGAGCGTCCTCAAAGCCCAAAAAGGAACCCGATTCGTGGAAGAGGAGTAACCCAGGGGTACAAACAATAAAATTATTTATTACTATTACTGTTATTGGCCGCAACGGCTATGCTGTGCTTCTGCGGTTGGAGGCGGTGAATGCCACCGGATGAGTCCACTTTGCTGGGAAGGACGTTGGGGCTCAGGCCCTGCCAGCGGGCTGTTCACCCCAACTGCACACCCATCGGGGCAGGGGGCTGGGTGAGATGATGCTCATAATATTATTATTATTAGGGCTTCCCATAATATGCCCCTCTCTCCGATGTTGGACTGGATGGGTCCCCATTGGCCTGATCCTGCAGGCACTTTCCCTATGGAACTCCCTCCCACTAGAGGCAGCAAAGGCCGGCTTTCGAAGACAAGTGGGTGAATAATAAGTCTGTCAGTGGCTCTGCTCAGCCTCCACTGTCTCTGCTGAGAAGGAATGGTCCTCTGACGGAGTCCAGAGAAACGGGCTGCCGGTCACTGAAGACGAACGGCTGGGGCTGGGGGGCCAAGAATTGTGACCTGGCGGTGCAAGAGGTGCCCCACCCTGACCCCCACCATGAAGGTGACACCCACAGCCCAGGCTGCCCCCCCACCCCATGCGTTTCGGATATCGCTTCCAAATCCATGACAACTAGTAACATGGCCGTTTTTTGAAACCGAAAAGCGTCCAGGGAAGGCGGCGGAATGTCCCAGGTCCCAAAATCCAGTGGCAGAAATCCTGCGCTGCAGGGGGTTTGGCTGGATGACCCTTGGGGGTCCCACCCCATTGTCCAGTTCTGTCTCTGCCCCACAACTGAAGTTGTTTGCTTGCCGCACCTGCAAGCGGAAGGAAGGGCTGGGCGTGTCCTTGGAGAACGGATGCTGACTTTGCGTTGCTTAACGAACCAGTTGCCGCATCCTGTTGGGCGGGGCTACATGACTCCTGGGGGCTCCCACCTCTGATGCTGCAAAACCAGTTGCCAATTCAGCAACATGAGCTTGGCTGGCCCCACTCCCGGTGCCCCAAGTTTCTGAGGCTTCTCTGGCTGAGTCCCAGGGTGCAGATTTCCTCCGGTGAAGTCTTCGTCTTCCTCACGCCGCCAGCCACGCCAGGGCCTTGCAGCGGACAAGCCCCAGGGCCCTCTGCCAGGCGCTGCACGCCCCCTCGTGGGTGCCCACCTCCTCCCAAACAGCCACCATCTCGGCCGGCACCACGCCATGGACGCTGAACAATACCTCCCTGTAGCAGCAGGCGTCCGGCGGGAAGTGCTCCGAGCCAGCCATGTGGGGCAGGTGCAGGGGGGCCAGGCCGGCCTGGCGGGCGCACAGCCCCACAAAGACGTCCTCCAGGGGCACCAGGGGGACGTGGCGTGCCGCCCCCAGCAGGGCTGGCACGGCTTCCCCGGAGAGGACGTAGGCGGTGCCACTGCAGTAGGGGGGGAAGGCGTCACCCGGGTAGAGTGGGACTGGGAGGTGGTGGCGACTCCGAGGGTCGCGGTTGGGGCGCACCCACCAGTGGATGCGGCCCAGGTAGGGCGGCGGGGGGCTGGGCAGGGCGCCCAGGTGGCGCGCCAGGGCGGGCAGGTTGAGGAAGACGTCGTCGTCGGCCTTGACCACGAAGGAGGCGCCGGGGCAGCAGGTGGCTGCCCATCCGAGGAGTGCCAGGGTCTTGAGGGTCAGGTTGGCGTAGGTGTCCAGGAAGCGCCCCTGGAGGAGGTCTCCGTGCCGCGCCGCCTCCCGCTCCAGGGCGGCCTGCTGGGAGGGCTCCGAGGGCACCCCCAGGGCGAAGAGGGTCCTTGTGGGGCGCCCGCCGGCCCACAGCACCCCGCCCCAGGTGTCCCGCACGGCCTGGCGCCGGGCGGCGTGGTCTGGCGCACTGGCCACCAGGACCAGCAGGAAGGGCGTGCGGAGGGCGCAGGGGTCGCCCGCGGGCGCCAGCAGGAAGGCCTCGGCGGAGGGCAGGAGGGGGGCGCAGCTGGAGGGGGAGAAGGGGCGCCCCCTGCTGGGGGGGAGCAGGTAGGGCAGCGAGCGCGACAGCAGCGCCTCGTGCGCCCCGCCGGCCAGGAAGAGGACCCCCAGCGAGAGGGCCGAGGCCCCACAGAGCAGCAGCAGCAGCAGCAGCAGCAGGAGGCGGCGGGGGCGGCGTGGGGGCGAGGGGGGCAGCGCCATGCTGCTGGGGGGCGGAGACGCTGCAAGAGAGAAGGAGGAGAGAGAGAGGTGGGAGAAGTTGCATCCTGCGACCCTCCCGCCCGGGTTCATTTGGGCCGCTCTCGGCTTGCATCTCACAGCCCCCCCCAACACTTTATGCTGCCCACCCCCGCAGGGACACGAAGTGCAGGAGGTTCCCCCTCCCCTCGCGCGCTGCAAGCCTGTCTCTGCACATTGTCGCGCCCGCCTCGCTTGCAAGCTCAGTATTTGGGCCCCTGCCATCTTGCAATCTCATCATGCCACCCCCCCCCCCGCATGCATGCAAAAAGAGCTCCCTGCCCTCCAGATGCCCGCGTTGCGGGGGGGGGGGGCAAGACGCGCACAGAGGGCAAGACGCGCGACCGATGCGTCATCCCTTTGACCCATTCCACCTTGGACTGTCCCCCTGTCCCGCCCCCCCCATCTTGCAACCTGAGCCCCCCCCCTCCCCGCAGCCCATCTCTGCAAAGAGACCCCCCCCCCAGACCAGGGAGGGGCGCGCCAGGCCGAGAGGATGGAGAGATGCGAAGATGGAGGAGGGCGAGGCCGCTTCTGCAGGGAAGATGAAAGGGGGGGTGGAGGAAGAAATATGGGGGGGTCTCCGCCTGCCTCCCCCGATCCCGCCTTGCAGCTGTGCTCCACCAGCCACCTCTCCCCCCGCCCCCCCCCAAATGCGGCTGCAAGGGACCCAGGCGTCCGGGCGCCGGAATGGGATGCTGGAGGCTGCGTGATGGTTGTTTTTTTGCCTCCCCCCCCCACTCAACACCCCCCACAGCCGCCGCCTCCTGCTGCTTGGAGCCCCCCCCCCCCGTGGGCCCGATCCCCACCCGCTCTCACCTTTCCCTGTTCGGCAAGGAGACGTCCCTTCGCCGCCGCCGCCGCCCTCTGTCGAGGCGAATCCGGCCCTCGCTGGCCTGCCCGGCGCTCCGATTGGAGGGCAGCCTCTGCCAAAGGCGTCGTGGACTTTGAATGTGCCCCAACTCGGGACGAGAGGGAGACACGTGTCAAGAGGAAGGCGCACTTGGCAAACCCTCCACGCGATCAGCTCCCCGCCAGATGTCCCCAATGCAAGGACGTGGGGAACCAGAATTGACCTTCCCAGTCACTCGCTGGTGAGATCCTGTGCAGGGAAGACAGTCTTACTCCTCCGGGAGTGACAGTCAAAGGAGCAGCAGCTCCCTCCGCCCCTCCCTCGCCCGCAATGGGGCAACCACACCTGCCTCTGCCCTTCACCCTCCGCCTTTCCCCCTAAATTTATTTCTGCCTTGGCCGGTTGCGCCCTCGCCCGCCTCCCCGCCGCCTCCGAGGAGACCCTGCGCCCAGCACGGCAGCTGCCCAGGCTTGGGGACTCGGGAGCCCCCCGGTTGGGAGTCCTAGACAAGGACAACTGTGACTTGAGAGAAGTACTTAAGCGAAATGAACTGGACTCCTTGGCAGGTTTGGAATAAGCACACACAACCTTTTTACTGGTAATATAAACACAGATAAATTAAGGATCTTTGCACTTTTACAATATGCAGAGAATAACGGGTGCTGAAAAACCAGAGAGAGGAGCTGAGGGAAGTCTGGGGGTGGGGGGTTTCTTTTGGGGGGAGGGGGGAGGGGGAAATGAATGAGGATGATGTATTTTTGATAAATTGTTATGTTTAAACTCTTAATAAAAATATTCAAAAAAACAACAACATAGTGTTATAGAACCATAGCGGTGTTGGGATTTTTATCTCACCAGCTGCTCAGCAAGTAGCACTATGGTTGTTTATATCATGTGAGCGTCCTGAGAGCGTGAGACAGGAAGTCTCAGTACTGTTGGGGTTCACTTCGGTGTGAGATGTTGTTCTGTACTGCTGCTGAGGGGACGCGGGTGGCGCTGTGGGTTAAACCACAGAGCCTAGGACTTGCCGGTCAGAAGGTTGGCAGTTTGAATCCCTGCAATGGGGTGAGCTCCTGTTTTTCGGTCCCAGCTCCTGCCAACCTAGCAGTTCAAAAGCATAAAGTGCAAGTAGATAAATAGGTCCCGCTCCGGCGGGAAGGTAAACGGCATTTCCGTGTGTTGATCTGGTTCGCCAGAAGCAGCTTAGTCCTGCTGGCCACATGACCCGGAAGCTGCACGCCGGCTCCCTCGGCCAATAAAGAGAGATGAGCGCCGCAACCCCAGAGTCGGCCACGACTGGACCTAATGCTCAGGGGTCCCTTTACCTTTACCTTTACTGCTGCTGAGATCACAGACATGCTGATGGATTCTCTGTATATAGACCGTTGAATAAAGTAGTTTTAAAGCTCCAATTGTCTCTTTCTTCTGCAATGAGATGCCAGAAGACAAGCGTGCTCCTCTCAGGAGGGAAGGGTCGCTTATCACCAGTCTCTCTGGACTGAGGAAGATTTATAGCCAGAGAGTGACCACCGGAGAAACGCCCCAGTGTCTTGGGAAGGTGGTGGCCTTCCCGGGCGTTTTTCCAACAAGAGGTGGAAGGGACCCCCAGGGGTTATCCAGCTCAACCCCCCCCCCCCTGCAATGCAGGAATCTCCATTGCAGCATGGAAGAGAGACTGGCACCTGACCCCTGCTGAAAACCCTCCAAGGAATGGAAAGCCCACACCCTTGACTGGCTCTCGCCACCGGAAACTTCTTCCTGATGTGACACGTTTTCTTATTTTCTTCTCATCAATTTTATTTCTATGCCAACGAGGAGCTTGAGGAGGGCGGTAAGTCGTTTTCCTCCCCACAAAACCAGCCCTGTGAGGGGGTCAGGCTGAGAGGCAGCAACCCGCACCCGGCGACAGATTCATGATGGCCAGGCCTCAGGGTCTGAACCCTGGTCTCTGACGCTCTAACCACTAGGCCACACAGCCAGGCCAGGCCCCTTATTTGAAAGCTGCAGGTGGTGGTGGTCTCCACCCACCCTCCCCTCCAGAAAAGAATAGAATTTTGTTATTACGGTCACAGACCAGTTATGGCTCTCTTACAATATCAGGAAAATCATAAAACACAACGGGAATACGTTGAATTGCAACTGGGTATAACAGAGACAATTCAGATATAACAGCAGTTTAAAATATATATTAAATCTTGATCACTAAAATATAACCTAAAATTGACATTTAAAACCTTAATCATTTTGGTAGTACAGCTTGTTCCCTAAGTTTTACCTCCCCTCCAGATATTAGGGGTGGGGGTCTCCCAGAGAGAAACGGGTCTCTTCCGTAGCCTCCCCGAAACCCCCAAATTCTCCCTCTGGACAACCTTTTCCGTGGACTCTGCTCCCTTTAGCTGCCAAGTGAAAAGGTTCCCTTTCAGCCAGGCTTTTTCTGTACCCTTTTAAATGCTGCTGCTACTAGTAATTTAATTATTTGCACCCCCCTGTCCCCCTGACTGGGTTGCCCCAGCCACTCTGGGTGGCTTCCAATATAATATAAAAACAAAATGTGTTTGTGGGAGGGGTGGGACCCATTGGTTTGCTCTCGTTTTTATTATGCATGCTGTATTTTTCACCCTGTGCTCTTTTTCTGTGATCAGCGGACGGAGGGGGGGGTCTGCAAATTTAATAAATAAAAATAGAGGCGAAAGAGCAGAGCGAGGGCTGGGAATATATTTTTTTATTTCTTAAAATTTGCAGACCCCCTGCCTGGCCAAGGGGACTAGAAGCTTGCTTTCTTTTTCTACGGAAAGGGCCCTCGTGGCTAGAGCACTGGCTTGGCATGCAGAATGCCTCAGGAAGGGCTGGGACACAGCTCCCCACCCCTGTGCCTGAAACGCTGCCAGCCAAGGTGTGCAAATTGTTTTTGAAATAAATCAATGCAAAGGTGAGGCAGGGCAGGTACACCAGACTTACCGAGGAATCCCAGTAGGCAGGCTGCTGGAGGCAAACAGCCTCTGCTTCCCTGGAGAACTTCCTTCCTTTAGGATTCCAGGAATCATGAGTCACTCCCCGGTGATCAAAAGACTATCAGGAGAGGCGCTGGGCCTAGTCTAATACCTTTTCAATTCAGGAGAGAAGTTCAAGATACGGTATTCCATGATCCGAATAAGGCCAAGCCTTATGAGAAACAGCTGCATGCATTTCATCTGGAGGAGAGGAGATTCCACATCAGCTTTATAATTGATATTTATTAGCTTTTCAAAGAATAACAACAAAAATTTCCAAAAAAAGAAAAAGTAAAAAAAATTAAGGATACAAAAAACAAAAATAGTACATAGACAAAAAAAGAAAAGAAAAACCAGCCACAAAGGAAAAAAAAAAAAAAGAGAAACAGAAAAACAAAAATATGAAGTCCTTTACAATCTCTATTGACTTCCTTTCTAGACTTCCTCCCCCTCCCCTCTTTTGTTTCTTAATTTTTAATCTTTACAGCAAATCCTTTCTGTTTTTTCATAACGCTCTGTCATTACATTTCCTTATTCTATTTTCCCTCTTGTCATATAAAAACTTTAAATCTTTTTACAAATCATTTACCAATCCTTACTTAAGCCATGTAATTTCATTCAACATCCTTCAAACATTTATAAGCATTCCCAATATTAAAAAATAAAAAGGAAAGAGTATTAAGTCAAATTCAGTCCAGTCAGCTTCCAACCTCCCTTCCCCTGGACCCGGGTTTGTCAGTCCTTTTAACCTCTTAACCTGGTTGTCTCGTATCCGAGGCCCTCAAGTCTCTTTCTTGCCCCTTTCGCCACTCTTGTTGATGATTCCTTTCCAGTCGTG
Source organism: Podarcis lilfordi (assembly GCA_947686815.1). Lineage (NCBI taxonomy): Eukaryota > Metazoa > Chordata > Lepidosauria > Squamata > Lacertidae > Podarcis > Podarcis lilfordi. The sequence continues at coordinate 122,776,637 of OX395127.1, forward strand.
GATGCTCCAGCAAGAAAATGCTTTTGACCCTTTGCAGCAAGTCCATCCCAAACCCATTGCCCAAGCCAGACAGCAAGTAATACCACTTCAGATTTCCACAAAGCTTGGAGACTTCGGCTACTCCAATCCTCTGATAGACCATCACCAGACTCGGAAGGTCCAAATAACTATATGGAGGGGGGTCAATCCATCCCCCCATTTCCAAATCTGACCACATTTCATCTTTCCGAATCTGGTTTGACCCAAGTTCATTTGTCAAGTTCAAAGGCTGATCTTGCCCGTCCAAAGGTCCCTCCATCTCTGAAGCCTCCGTCACTACAGCAGGTTCATATACTTGTATAGCCTTTAACTGAATTTCATTTGTTTGCTGCTGTGCTCTGGTGACTTCCATCATCAAGGTCGTCTCCTGACGCATCTGGTCCAGCTGGGCACTTAGTTTTGAAAAACCTTCCATAAACAATTGTTCAAGCCTTTGTACTAGCATTGTTCTTCAAGGTCAAGAAAAAAAATTCTTTCCCACGACAATAGTCCAATAGTCCTTCTCTTTTAATCTCTCTGCATTGCAATTGCAACAATCTTTCTTTTTCCAGACACACTTTATCCAAAATTCCCCCTTCTAAATTCAAGAGGCAACAGTAGAATCAAAATGTTACCCTTCTTTTAACTAACTGTCAAGCTAGATAAACTTCAGAACGTCAATTCTGACAGCCCGCTCCTGGTTCAGGGCGGTGGAAAATTGCTTTATTTTAAACTCACTTCCGCAGGATTGAAGAGTCCAAATACAACCCCCTTCTTCTCCTGCAGTCGAAGGGGGGGTTCAGAAATCTTAGATGTTGAATTCTAGTTCTCTTAGAATTTAATTTTCAAGCTTTAATATATTTTGTCTTTGCTTTCTTCACATAACAAAAGAACGGAAGGCGACTTCCTGTTTAGACCTTTCCATTCCGAGTCCCAATTAAGTTCAATTTCAAGTCCAATATTATTTGTTTTTTCACCAATCTTAAAAGTGGTTCAGCTCTTCCACGATCAGGTACTCACGGATAGATATTTTAGATGCCAAATTGTCCAGGAAAAAGGCAGCGCTCTCCGATAACGGCAGTGCGGCTTTGCTGCACGGAGGAAGCAGACGACTCACAGCACCACGCACCTCCCACGCCGGCGCCCGTTGCCGAGCTCCTGTACAAGGGAGAGAGCGCTCTCGGTGCCCGCCGGTCCCACGTCCACAGGCTTCTTCCGCCTGTGGTTTTGCGGGTCCCCGCTGCGCCGTAGCGGCAGGACCCAAGCCTCCATGCAGCGGGTTCCCTTCAGTCCGAAGGGAATTCCGCCATTTCCGGAGGCGCCACCCCGGAAGTGAGGAGATTCCACATCAGGAAGACCTTTCTGACACTCTGGAGGTGGTGGACTCTCCTTCCTTGGAGGTTTTCAAGCAGAGGATGGGTGGCCATCTGTCCTGGATGCTTGAGCTGAGATCACTGCATTGCAGGGGGTTGGACTAGATGACCCTGGGGGTCCCTTCAAGCTCAATGATTCTATGGACTACTGCAATGCGCTCTATGTGGGGCTACCTTTGAAGGTGACTCGGAAACTGCAACTAATCCAGAATGCCGCAGCTAGACTGGGGACTGGGAGCAGCCAACGAGACTGCATAACACCGGTCTTGAAAGATCTACATTGGCTCCCAGTATGTTTCCAGGCACAATTCAAAGTGTTGGTGCTGACCTTTAAAGCCCTAAACGGCCTCGGCCCAGTATATCTGAAGGAGCGTCTCCACCCCCATTGTTCTGCCCGGACACTGAGGTCCAGCTCCGAGGGCCTTCTGGCGGCTCCCTCACTGCAAGAAGCCAAGTTACAGGGAACCAGGCAGAGGGCCTTCTCGGTAGTGGCGCCCTCCCTGTGGAACATCCTCCCAGCAGATGTCAAGAAAATAAACAACTAGTTTACTTTTAAAAGACAACTGAAGGCAGCCCTCTTTAGGAAGTTTTTAATGTCTGACACTGTATTGTTTTTAATATTTGGTTGGAAGCCAACCAGAGTGGCTGGGGAAACCCAGCCAGATGGGTGGGTTATAAATAATAAATTTGTTGTTGTTGTTGTTGTTATATAATATGAGCCTGCTGCTGAACCAGGCAGAGGGCCTTCTCAGTGGTGGCTCCCGCCCTGTGGAATGCCCTCCAATCATGCCCAGGAAATAAACAACTATCTGACTTTTAGGAGACATCTGAAGGCAGCCCTGCTCAGGGAAGTTTTTTATGTTTGATGCTTTACTGTATTTTTAATATTTTGTTGGAAGCTGCCCAGAGCAGCTGGGGATACCCAGCCAGATGGGCGGGCTATGAATGAATGAATGAATGAATGAATGAATAAATATTGCTTCAAACACATGTGAAAACATAATAAAATGTCAAACGTTTCCCTCACTCCCCCCCCCCTTTGTATCACTTTATTTCTTTATCATTGTAACTTTCTCAATAAAAATATTGACATAAAAAATTAAATGTCAAACGTCGACAGCAACGGTCCAACGCAAAATAGTCACAATAACTTTAAAATAAACAACATACAAAATAAAGCAATATTCAGCAATCCGTTAGAATGTAACAGTAAACAGTCAGGTTAAATGCCGGTGAACAATAATTAATGATAATTAAAGGAGATTTGTTAAACTGTAGCCAATAAAGATAATGGCCTGCAGATGTGGCTGAGTCTTTTCTGCCTTAAATCCTTCTGACTTGGCACAACTGGAGGGTGACTCACTCCTCTGGGAAACCCGTGTTACGAAAATTACCAGGGGGGGGGGCCACATCTTTAAAGTTGTTTCAGTGTTACAAATATTTATTCCTGAATGTGTCCTTTTGACTTTGACAGCTCAGGGAAGATACCTAGCTTTATAAATTCATATAAAATCAGTAGTTTGACCGATTCTCTTCATTCCAACGCCATTTTGGACTTAGAGGAAAGGACTCCTTCACCTTTCTCTCCCGCCATCAACCCTCCAGCGTGAGTGCCCAAGGGTGGCAATCTCTGAGCTGATGACTGATCATACAATCCCAAGAGTTCATCCCCAGAATTGCCCCAGGACAAGGATGTGCAAAGAGTTCTATTGTTCTTTGGAAATAGGCACTTGAGAGATGTTAAGAGACAAGTTTGTCTGGACAAGTTTGCAAGGGCTGAACTAGTGTGACCCCTGTCTAGCCCTCCCCTTTTGTGACATTATCAGTGACGTAAGGATGAATCGCAAGCCGGAATTAAGATCGCCAGAAGAAATATCAACAACCTCAGATATGCAGATGATACAACCTTGATGGCAGAAAGTGAAGAGGAATTAAAGGACCTTTTAATGAGGGTGAAAGAGGAGAGCGCAAAATATGGTCTGAAGCTCAACATCAAAAAAACGAAGATCATGGCCACTGGGTCCATCACCTCCTGGCAAATAGAAGGGGAAGAAATGGAGGCAGTGAGAGATTTTACTTTCTTGGGCTCCATGATCACTGCAGATGGTGACAGCAGTCACGAAATTAAAAGACGCCTGCTCCTTGGGAGAAAGGTGATGGCAAACCTAGACAGCATCTTAAAAAGCAGAGACATCACCTTGCCAACAAAGGTCCGTATAGTTAAAGCTGTGGTTTTCCCAGTAGTGATGTATGGAAGTGAGAGCTGGACCATCAAGAAGGCTGATCGCCGAAGAATTGATGCTTTTGAATTCTGGTCTGGAGGAGGCTCTTGAGAGTCCCATGGACTGCAAGAAGATCAAACGCATCCTGTGATGGCCTGGGAATCTGATTCAGAGGCTGAACCGGAGGAATCCCAGCCTGCACAGGAGTCCCCGCCTCCAGGGCCAGCTGAACTGGGGCAGGGCCTTGATTCTGAAGCGCCTGCACCTGTGCCGGATCCTCAGGAGCAGGCACCAGGTGAATCCACCCTGGCTCCGGAGGTGGTTGAGGACTCAGTGCCCACAGGTGAGTCTCCCTCTGGGCCCAGTAACCCTTCAGCCTCTCCTGAACTGCAAAGGCTCAGGGCGGAGAGGCGAAGGGAACTGGTTTCTCCCAGGAGGAGTGCTTGCCTTAAGGCCAGGAGAGGCGGGTCTCCTGGGGGCCGGGACCGCCCCTGGCCTCAGAGAAGATAAAGGCCAGTCAGCCCGGTCCCAGGTTGCGGGAGCAACGTCGTCGTTGAGTACCTGCTCCTACCCGGACCCAGACCTGACCTTCCAGTGTTCCTGTCCCCGCCCGGCTTCCTGCTTCGGACCTCGCCTCGCTCCTTGTGAACTGTTTCCAGGCTAGTGACTCAGGACTGGACTTTGACTACGACAACGGTAACCTCCCCCCCTGGACCAGCACACATCCATTCTTAAGGAAATCAGCCCTGAGTGCTCACTGGAAGGACAGATCCTGAAGCTGAGGCTCCAAGACTTTGGCCACCTCATGAGAAGAGAAGACTCCCTGGAAAAGACCCTGATGTTGGGAAAGATGGAGGGCGCAAGGAGAAGGGGGCGACAGAGGACGAGATGGTTGGATAGTGTTCTCGAAGCTACAAACATGAGTTTGACCAAACTGCGGGAGGCAGTGGAAGACAGGAGTGCCTGGCGTGCTCTGGTCCAGGGGGTCACGAAGAGTCGGACACGAATAAACGACTAAACAAATGAATACTTTAAAAGCCAAGGTTCGAGGACAGAAATCTGCCTGTCTGGAATACCCTTGTGAAGTGAAAGGATAAGAAAGAGGGATTTATATCTAGATGTTAGGATAGAGATGATATGGAAAACAGGAAGACACAATGAGAGATAAAGGAGGTGCTGTGGGATTGGTGGAAGTCAACGTTTGTTTTTATTTTTAGTGTTTATATTATTAACTTGTAAGATATGGATTTGTTTTTTGAATGTTGGTTCTTGTGTTTTGTGTCTGTGTTTTTTGTTGCTGTGTGGAAAATACTAATAAAATTTATATTAAAAAAAAAAAAAGTTTCACGAGGTTCCTCTTCCTCTCTCTGCTTCAGAGGCAAGCAGGGCAGCAGATTGTATTGCTGGACTCTGCAGACTCTGCGCCCGAGCCAGCATGACAAAAGTTCAAAGCACAGAGGAGAGTGCTCCTCCTCCCTCTCTCTGAACGCAGGCACCCAAGGAGGCTGCAAGATCCAGTCCTTCCTGGTTAATCTGCGGAACTCCCTGCCACCGTGGTTCGGTCTGAGGCACCAATGCTTCTGAATCCCAGTTGCTAGAAACTGCATTAGGGGAGAGATGCTCTTCCGCCTGAATCCTGCTAGTGGATTTCCCGTAAATGGGTGCCAGGTTGGGCAAGACTAGATGTGCCTCTTTGGCGTCTTTTGAGTTGGGCGGTCTTCAGGGTCCTTGGGCTCCCCTATTTGATGGTTACCAGGTGTCCCCGTTTCCCGGGGACAGTCCCCGGATTGACAAATCTGTGTCAGGTGTGCATGCAGGAGCCAGGCCCTGTGACCAATAGGACTCTGCAGGACTGGGGCCTTCCTAAGTTTGTTCTGGAGAGGCAAGGCGTGGTCTCACAGGCGAGGCCAATTGGTAACTCACTGCACCTGGTGGCAAGAGCTGGGAAGGGGTATAAGGTCTGCATTTCCCTTCAGCTCTTTGCCACAGCAACACGATTCCTGCCTTGCTACGGTTGGCTTCTCGCTTCCTGATCCTCGGACCTCGGCTTCTTGACTCCTTGCTTCTTGACCCTCGGACCCTTGACTTTGTGGCTCCTTGCTTCTTGATCCTTGGACCCTGGCTTCTGGACTCCCATTCCTGCTCCCACCCCGCCATCTTGCCCCCGGTCCCGACGTCCCCAGCTGGAACTTCAATCACCCATGAACCGGACTGTGACAATCTGTCCCTGGACAAAATCCGTCCCCGGAATGTCCCCAGATTTCATTTAATGTCCCCGGATTTATATTTTAAGTGTTGTAGATTTATTAGTAGGGAATGAATGTTGCATGATTGGTTCAACGGCACAAGACACATCACATGAGGACTTCCGGCGAGGCCAAATGGCCGGCGCCACGGCAGCGAGCAGCTCCAGAAGCCAGCCAGAGCCAACCGCGCTACCAGGCTGGCTCCAGGCTGCTGAGACTGCTGCTGCCACTGCCGAGGGGGAACTGGGGACACCCGCCGCGTCAACTGGGGGAACCACTTACAACCCCCTGTGACCCAAATCGAGCCGGGAGCGAGACCGACTGGCCACCTGGCTGACTGCTTGGCTCTGGGGCCATGAAAACCCCGGAGCCGACGCAGGGAGGAGGGGGAGGAGGAGAAGGAAGAGAGAGAAAGAGGAAGGAGAAAAAAGAGGGGAGCCCCAACCTAGGTTTTTCTAATTTTTTCCTTAAACTTTTTGATTTTTATTATTTAGTTTAATTCTATAAGATAATATTTCTAGTCGATTACTTCTCATTTCAGGGATTTTCACGGTATTTCATTTGTTTTGTGTAATTTCTCAATTCCGTGACTGTCTTTTTTCTACTGAGGCCCAGAGGAAGGCCGCACAACAGAGGAGACCACAGAAGAGAAGATATTACTTCTTCTTTTTAATAACTTTTTTTTTCTCTGTTCAAAAAAACAAAAAAGTGTCCCCGGATTCTTTGAAAAAAATATGGTAACCTTGCGGCCTATTTAACCCCTTGCCCTCCTGCTTCACAACAGCTTTCACCTGTCCAGGTGCAGCTGCCTGGGAGGAGGGACATGGCTGAGCTTTCAGAGGCTGACTCACCTGGAGCCGCTGGGGTGGGAGAAGGGCTGGGAGCTTGAGAAAGACCCCTGGGGTTGGAGGAAAGGATGAGGAGGGGGCTGGCTGTTCTGCCAGTGATGCAGCCGTGGGGCGGCGGTGGGGTTGCTTATCCAGCTCAGCCCCCTTTTTGACTTCTCAATTTGACCATTGAAAGGAGGTTGAGTGACACCTGTCGGGGGTTTATCGGCTGCAGGGGGTTCGACTAGTGGCCCTCGGGGGGTCCCTTCCAGCTGAACCATTTTATGATTACGTGATTCTATATATGCATACCCTTTGGAGGACTAAACTCAAAGCATGCTCATCCATGTTGCCTCGTCCTCCTGGGGAAAAGTGACCAGTGGGGTGCCTTAGGGTGCTGTCCTGGGCCTGTTGTTGTTCAACGTCTTCATAAATGACTTGGAAGGAGGAACTGAGGGGATGCTCATCCCATTTGCAGATGACACCACATTGGGAAGGGTAGCTAATGCCACAGAAGACGGATTTGGGATTCAAGGTGACCTTAACAGATTGGAGAACTGGGCCCAAGCTAACGGAATGTATTTCAATAGGGACAAATGTCAGGTTCTGCGTGTAGGCAGGAAGAACCATATGCACAAATATTGGATGGAGGACACCTGGCTCACTAGCAGTACATGTGAAAAGGATCTAAGGGGTCTTGGTGAGTCCAGAGTGTCTATTTCTTTCCCTCTGAAAAATGCAAAGCAGCCCATTTCTGAGAGAGGAGGGAATTCCTGGAGAAGTGGGCGGAGGAATTATTTCCCCTTCTTGTGCTTGGCAATTGTTCCTCCTTCACACACTGCAATGTGCTCCTCCCAGCAGAAGTTGGATGCATTTCTGTGTTCCCATTGACTGAATGGGGGCTTAGCAAGCTTTAGTGAAGGTTTCCGCAAGTATTTGCCTCCAGTTGACCCTCATGGTTTCACAGATGAGCCGTTGACAATCTCTCTCTCCTTCCTTGGAGGAAGATGACCCTTCGGTTTGGGCTGGGTGTTCCTCAATATGCGGATGATACCCAGCTCTACCTCTCTTTTAAATCAGAGTCAGTGAAGGCGGTGAAGGTCCTGTGTGAGTGTCTGGAGGCGGTTGGAGGATGGATGGCGGCCAACAGATTGATGTCAAATCCTGACAAGACAGAAGTACTGTTTTTGGGGTACAGGGGGCGGGCGGGTGTGGAGGATTCCCTGGTCCTGAATGGGGTAACTGTGCCCCTGAAGGACCAGGTGCGCAGCCTGGGAGTCATTTTGGACTCACAGCTGTCCATGGAGGCGCAGGTCCATTCTGTGTCCAGGGCAGCTCCATCTGGTACGCAGGATGAGACCCTACCTGCCCGCAGACTGTCTCTCCAGAGTGGTGCATGCTCTAGTTATCTCCTGCTTGGACTACTGCAATGCGCTCTATGTGGGGCTACCTTTGAAGGTGACTCGGAAACTGCAATTAATCCAGAATGCGGCAGCTAGACTGTTGACTGGGAGTGGCCACCGAGACCATATAACACCGGTCTTGAAAGACTTACATTGGCTCCCAATACATTTCCGAGCACAATTCAAAGTGTTGGTGCTGACCTTGAAAGCCCGAAACGGCCTAGGTCCTGTATACCTGAAGGAGCGTCTCCACCCCCATTGTTCAGCCCGGACACTGAGGTCCAGCTCCGAGGGCCTTCTGGCGGTTCCCTCATTGCGAGAAGCCAAGTTACAGGGAACCAGGCAGAGGGCCTTCTTGGTGGTGGCACCCGCTCTGTGGAACACCCTCCCTTCAGATTTGAAGGAAATAAGCAGCTATCTTATATTTCAAAGACATCTGAAGGCAGCCCTGTTTAGGGAAGTTTTTAATATTTAGTTCTGTATTGCTTTTAATACCCGATTGGGAGCTGCCCAGAGTGGCTGGGGAAACTCAGCCAGATGGGTGGGGAATGAATAAATAAATAAATAAATAAATAAATATTATTCCAGCTCCACATTTCTAAGATGCTGGGGCAAAGAATAATAGAAATGTAGACTTTGGAGATCCCTCCAAAGGTCATCTAGTCCATGCCCCTGTGATGCAGAACTCCCAGCTGAAGCATCTTTCCCAGGTGACCATCCGCTTATTCTGGATGCTTCTCAATGCCCGTTCCAGGGAGCGGGGAGTGGCAGGTGGGGGCAGAGACGCAGTGGTTCTGTTTGGGGTTCCTGCTTCCTTCTGAATCTCATCTAGTCCAATGGCCTGTGTGATAGCAATTTTATGGTCTCAGATATATGGTAATGTTCATAACCGCACGTACATGGATCAGCACAGGAAGGCCAACCTGGAACCATTTTGATTCCTAAACTGAGCAAATGTTTTCTCTGCAAGGTCAAAGTGGAAAAGCCTCCCCATTGTCTTTTCCTTCACAAATCCTGTCTTAAGGGTGTTTGAATAGGGTGTGAGCCTGTGACCTGGCCCAGGAACTAAGTATTTATCATTACAAAAGACTGGCCAGGCTCCCCAGGAAATCCAGTCAAGTAACCTGCCAGACAGGAAATAAACAAGGATATGAGAAAAACAGTATTGAAATTTCTGTTTTAAGACCACCTTTTCTGTGATGTATCTGAGGGGTGGTCTTAGGTTACACCCCTTCTGTGATGTATGTATAATGTTTCTGGGGGTGGTCTTGATCTACAGGATGGGAATTTCAAAAGTCTTTATAAGGCCTTGCGTGCCATTGTTCTGGGTTCCTCCTCCTTTCCTGCGTGTGAGGGGAGCACCCTGTTGCAACAGATCAATAAAGATCAGGCTTACTAGCTGCTTTGCTTCTCAATAATCTCTGGTTGGCCTCTGTTATTTTCTCCTAGCAATAGGGAACCTACGTAAGGACTCTATATGGGCACTTGGATCCCCCATAAGGGAAAAGGGCATATTTTTATTTACAACACCTGCAATGCTGGTCTTGTCACCAGATTACAGGCAGGGCAGAGGGCCTGATCCACCACATGGGCCCAGAAAACCCTCTTGATTCTCCTCGGCTGAGACTGAGCCCTGCCGGGAGCCTGCAGAGTGTGTTCCTTTATCTGCTCTGAAAGAGTGTCCACATTTGCATGGATGCCAGCAAATGCAAACAGAATGCAAACCCGTGTTATGGGCTGGCGAGTTCAGTGTCCCTGGCAGACCTTCGGATTCTCTGCTAACACAAGTAAACAAAAAAAAAGATAAATCTCTGGTCTCTGTGTGTGCAGAGTCTCAGCTTGCAAGCCCCGTCTGCCTTTCTGCCCTTGAGCCAGTCTCCCCATTTTCTCAGCCCAAAGATCCCAGGGTAATAATCATGAGCATTGGAAGAGACTCGAGGGTCCCAGCTGCCTGCAATGCAGGGATCTCCGCTAATGTATTATTCTGGCATCTTTAGGCAAAGCAGATCCCTCTGTTCATCGCGAAAGCAGAAGGGGGGCGTCAGCGAGGGAGAAGGGGGGGGCGACATCAGACCCCCACCCTGCCTTGGTCACCCGTTGCAGGTCCCAAAGCTGCACCTTCGCCCCACCCCCATATCCTCCACCCCAAGCCCCATCGGTGCCAATTCACAGAATCCTAGTTGGGAGGGCACCCCAGCGGTCATCTAGCCCAACCCCCTCCAAGGGAGGAATCCCAGCTAAATCACGCCGGACGGACGGGCCCCCCCCCCACCTCCGCCAGTCAGGAATCGCACCCGCAGCCGGTCTTCTGGGCCTTGAGCCCAGCCCCCAGGGGACAGACTCCCATGCACAGGCACCAGAGCCGTCTTTCCTGCGGGGCTGCCTGGCGCCTTGTGCCAGGGCAGGGGCTTCTCGGGGGGGGGGGGCTGCGCGGCTTTGCCGGCGGCCTCCTCCCTCCCCGCACCTGCCAGCTGCGCCCCCTGAAATAAATATTTAATTGCCTCCCCAAGGGCCCCCCTCCTTAGAAGAAGGACCAAGGCCCCGGAAGGAGCGCAAATGAAGGCTCTGTACCGGTCGGGAAGAGACAGAGACCACACCAGGATTGGAAAAAGCAAAGCCTGATCTTTATTGAAAGAACAGGGGGGAAAAACAACAACACAAAAAACTGTTGCAACAGGGTCCCCGCTCACGCAATGACACGGAGTCAGAGACCCCGAACAAAAGGACTGCCTTGATTCTTATACCTTTTGATTTTCATTCAGACCAATAGCAAGGAGGTGGGGGGAAGCGATATGAGGGGTGTGAAGAGTGGATTAACATAAGGTAAGCAGGATGTTGAAAGACTTTCTGGAGGTGTCAATTTGCTGAAGGGCTCAGGTGGTATGTGTCGATCTTCGTGTTATTTAATTCTGGATCTGCTTAAAATGGCTTTTCCTTTATCTACAGGAAAACCTCCGCAACTGCTGATAATCAGCATGCAGATGTGAGGCTGGATGTTTGAGAAGATGTTCAGGAAATGACTTAAATGTTAATGTGAAGTCCTCTTCTGCATTGCTATCAATTCGGGTGTGATAGCCTGATGTTTGCATACTTTTTGGAAAATAAGACTGCTTTATTTTGAGCTCATATCTGTGTGTATTCATGGTATGGTTTGCAGACCCAGTAGGAGGCAGTGTGGTGGATTGAGTTTTGGCAGCCTTTTGGATACAATATTGAGTCAAGTATATACATTTTGAAATATTTAGATTGTTGCATTCTTTAAAAACTACATTTTGGATACATTCAGAAAAGTACAGCATAGTACGGCATTTCATTAAAGATACATCCACGAATACATTTTAAAAGGATAGCTTCATGGAGAAAGAGGTACACAGGAATGGCAACAGGCACGTCACGTTAAGATGATGTATTAAAAAGGCACACATTATATTACATTCAATGATACGTGAAAAAACACAGTAAGATGGCATCTTCCCAACAATGCGTTCTTTAAGGCACAGTTTATTATTATTGTGGGACTTTGGGGTAGGATGATATCATTAGGATCATTTTACCTTTATTCCCCTCTCTGACCCTGATTCTCCTATGACACCCCTCAACCATGTAGCTGGCCGGTGCGCAGCTTCCCTCCCAAGCCTACTCAGGAGGAGACCGATCGCCGCAGAGGCTGAGGATGGAAGCTGCGCCCTGCCAACTATCTGGCTGGCTGGCTGGCGGGCAGCTCTCTCTTTCACCCGCCAGCCCTGTGGGAAGAGGAAGGCGGGTGATGGCGAGGAGGGAGGGAGGGAGGGAGGGAGGGAGGAAGGGAGGGAGGGAGGGAGGAAGGAAGAAAGAAAGAAGAAGAAGAAGAAGAAGAGAGGCCCCCCCACTCTGGCTATGGAGCCTCCGCCCTGGGTTTGCAGCCCCGCTTGCAGGGTCCCCTTGCCCGTCCTGTTCAGCTACCCCTACCCCTACCCATGAGTAGCAGCAGCTGCTGCCCTGGTTTCTCTCTCTCCCTGGAACCGTGCCCTGTGTTTGATGTTACGGGCAACTCTACCCCGGGGAGGGGAAGCCTCCTCCCATCGCTCTTCTTCTTCTTCTGGGGGGGCTCCTTCTCCGCCCCCCCCCCCCAAGGTCCCTAGGGGTTGTAAAGCAAGCCAGACCATTTAGCACCGACCCCATTCATTCCACTAGCTGGCCATCACCCACTCCAAGCCCTGCGAAAAATATCATCACTATTATTATTATTATTATTATTATTATTATTACTGCCCTCACCCACAGATATCAGGGCAGCTCACAGCCTGAAACTACGTACTAAGCACATGCTAGAAACTAGAACAAAGGCAAACCAAACCAAGCCAGTAACCCTCCTCCTCCCTTATTTGTGAAACAAGCCTGTTAATCGCCTATCCGACTAAAAAATAAAGGCGCTGAAGGTTTTTGAGATCAATGCAAGCCAAAAAGCGTTGCAGGGGGTTGGGCTAGATGACCCGCAGGGTCCCTTCCAATTCTACGTTTTTCTGAAAAACACACACGCACAACCCAACTGTGGTCCCTCTGCGGTCCTGGCCCCAAGCAGCTGTGTGCGAGACTTGCTCCCCAGAAAGTCTGCCTTGTCTTGCGACCTGCGGTTTCTGGTCTCTCGTCAGCCCCCTCCCCCCAATCTATTCATATTCCTTTCTCCCTAATCTCCAATATTATATTTTCCTCTGGCTGAGACTTAAAACAGAAAGCCCTAATTCCCAACTGTGTTTCTTGCTGCAGTCTTGCTACTGTCTACTCAGAAGTAAGGCCCTCTTAGATTCAGCAGGGCTTACTCTCAGGTAAGTGCAGTTAGGGCTGCAGCCTTTGTGACCCAAGTTTTGGGTCCTTTTTAGGTTCTGGATGTCACTGCTTTACACCCCCCCACCCCCCACAATATTTGAAAATGCCAGCTTTGTGCTTTAACACCAATTGGCCGGGAACCTCCTTGTCTGTGTCTTTATTAATTTATTTAAAGAACAACAATACGATATGATAATCAATACGATCATCTTAATTGTCATTGTCCCATACAGAACAACGAAATTGAAAAAAATCTACATCAGACATTCAAAAACCAACAAGCCTGCTATCCCAGCCTGGTGATTGCTTGAACTTTTTGATATGTGGTGATTTGAAGCATGAGGGTGAATTAGAGTCTTGAATGAGTCTTTCTCTGGAATTGAGGACCTAATTAGATTTTCATTTTATTTTGTTCTAAGGGCTTGTTAGAGATAATGTGTAAAGCGCGGTGTCAGCTACCCAAAAAAGGTCGACAACTCTGGGAAAGGGGGGAGGGGCGCCGAAGGGATCTTTACACCACAGCGCCGTATATGTTTTAAACATAATCATCTTTGGACATTTTGTGTGTTTTTTTAATCAATGGGAAGTTTTTATTGCATATATATCAAAGCAATGTATACAAGTTAACACATTGGCAGGATTTTAAGAAACATTTGCAGTATGATTATAAAAGATAGAATTGGAAACAGTAAGATGAATAATATTACACAGACATGCATGAATTAACGATGAAACAATGGAAGCAGGAGAAGGGGGCAGAGGAAAGTCAAGGGATTTGAGAAATCCCACATTTGAATGTTTTATTGAATGTGTAAACACTATTGAAAGGTTTTAAAGTTCTATTTTATTTTTATTTTAATGTTTATTTGATGTGATATTTGTTATATTGAAAATTAATTTTAAAAATTATAAAAAAAGATTTCAATGGAATGCATCCCGATGCAATGTGTTTTCATTTTACCAGAGGAGTAGTAGTATTAGTAGTAATACAGAATAATGATACAGATGTGTATTCTTGCTTTAGTACCTTACAATGAGTCTGCAGGAGTGTTTCCGAATGCCTAAGAGGCGGGCTAAACACTGAACTGCCTATTTGGTGTTCAGCATGTCACAGGAACACCCCCCCCCATCATTCAGTTTGTACAAACTTGACACACACACACACACACACACACACACACACACACACACACACTACATACGCTACACTTCTGTTATAAATTCATAGAAAATCCACCATACATCGGATCTGCACTGTTCCACTTTTATTTTACTCCATGAAGGAAGGACTACAAAATGGGGAAGGTTTGATACAGGGCAGCCATAATCCCTTGAACATCCCAGCACATCCACAGGAGCCCTGCCCAGTTGCTATGCCAACCCTGATGGTCCTAGACAGAAGACCACCAAGATCACAAAGAACTTGCATGTGGGAGTGGATTCAGCACAGACTGGAACAAAGGACAATAATCAGCTCTTCCCTCTGGGGGCAGGAAACTGCAAACTCCCCTCCTTCACCTGGAAAGTACTCATGGGGAGGGGGAAAGGGGGAACCAGCCAGGTGACAGGACACTCAGGTTACCACCACAACTCCTCCCTCAACCCCTCCTTTCTGTGATGTAGTTGTGATGTAGTCTTAGGGGTGTAGTTTGGGATATTAGTAACTAATAAAAGTTGGGGTCTTCTTTTGTTCTGCACTTCCATTTTGCTTCATCTTGTGGTGGGTGGGAGTCCTGTCGCGACAGTATCCAATAAAGGCCAAGCCTACAGGCTGCTGTTTTGCTCCAAGTTATCCTGGTTGGTGTCTTTGTTTCTGTCCAAGGGAGCCCTCGGATTTCCCCGTTAACAAGAATATATGAGACTCAGCGCACTCCAAGGAAGACACCACTAAACCTCAGACAACCAATGTTGGAATTTCTCTGTAACGTTGCTTTATTGGTTATCAAACATGCCATATGACAAGACAGGGAACATGCACTCAATCACACACACAACCACACACACACACCACTCTTCGCTGTATGGGCCAGACCCAGTAAGAGGACAGGTGGCCGACGACAGCGCTGTCATATGTCCAGCACACAAGTGAGACTGGGGGGCTTTGCAATTTATCTGCCTTCTTCGTTCATCTGTTTGTTGGCATACCTTTGGCATCTCACATCCTGGTTCTTGGCAACACCTTGTCTTCCACATGTTCTTGGCATTTATCAACTCTCATTGTTCGAACCTGATGTTCTGTAGCTTCTGGCAATGTTACAACCCTAATTGTTTGAAACTAGCATTTTACATTTTGAATTATGGTGCTGGAGGAGATTCTTGAGAGTCCCATGGACTGCAAGAAGATCAAACCTCTCCATTCTTAGGGAAATCAGCCCTGAGTGCTCACTGGAAGGACAGATTCTGAAGCTGAGGCTCCCAGATTTTGGCCACCTCATGAGAAGAGAAGACTCCCTGGAAAAGACCCTGATGCTGGGAAAGATGGAGGGCACAAGGAGAAGGGGACGACGGAGGACGAGATGGTGGGACAGTGTTCTCGAAGCTACCAGCATGAGTCTGACCAAACTGCGGGAGGCAGTGGAAGACAGGAGTGCCTGGCGTGCTCTGGTCCAGGGGGGCACGAAGAGGCGGACACGACTAAACGACTAAACAACAACAACAACAACAACAATTCACTGATCAATGGATCTACGTACTGGCTCACTGGGAAAACTTCAGAAATTCATATAAAATCACTCCAGTGTTGGATTTACGCCATTCCAAGGTTGTTCTGTTCGGGAAGGAAATGGCTACCAAAGGGGTGGAGGGAGACTGAGTAATAATTCAGGGGTCAGCAACCTTTTTCAGCTGTGGGCAGGTCCACTGTCCCTCAGACCATGTGGTGGGCTGGACTATATTTTGAAAAAATAATAATAATGAATGAATTCCTACGCCCCACAAATAACCCGGAGATGCATTTTAAATAAAAGCACACATTTTACTCATGTAAAAATATGCTGGTTCCTGGACCGTCTGCAGGCCAGATTGAGAAGGCGATTGGGCCGGATCCGGACCCTGGGCCTTAGTTTTCCTGCACCTGGTGATAATCTCTGGCATCCTGATACCTGAGTGCCAGACAGGTAGCCATTCCGGAAACAATACCCAGATGAAGACAAAAGGGTGTGATGAACTTGGCTGGGAAAGAGGGACATGTAAATATCTCTTTTGCATACTTGATGGGTGGGAGGTGGAGGTCAAGGGAAGGGGGGGCAAGTCCTGGTGCTCAGGTTGCTGCACCCAGACCCTCCCAACGTGTGATGTCCTTATGATGTAAGTGTGATGTAGTTTTAGGGGTGTTACTAGTAACTTTTGGAAACTGTTAAATGTTTGGGTCCTTGAATGAATGAATGAATTTTATTATTACGGTCACAGACCAGTTCCGGCTCACTTAAAATATCAGGAAAATCATAAAACACAACTGGAATACATTGAACTGCAATTGAGTATAACAGAGACAATACTGTTAAAAATATATATTAAAACTTGATCACTAAAATAAAGCCTAAAATTGTCATTTAAAACCTTAATCATTTTGGTAGTACAGCTTGTTCCCTAAGTTTTATGGCAGTCACACAGAATTTGGCCACCCTGAGCGTGATCTCTAGGTCCTTGTCCTCTACCAGGAGTTTTAGACATTGAAGTTTGGCCCCTTTTGGAGATTTTTGCATAGCAGGGGTAACAAATAACGGAGCGTATATCCCCGTAGAAATGGCAGCGTAACAAGACATGAGAGACAGTTTCTACCTTCATCGAGCTGCAGGGGCAGACTCGTTCCGCGTATTATGGTTTACCCTCGAATCTGCCCTGCAATCAGCCAGATGGCAGCACGTTGAATCTAGCGAGGGTAAATGACCATGTGTATTTGGGCATTTGTAATTTTGACAAATAATTTGCTGGTGTAAATCCTCTCCCATTATATTTTATTGCTGGG
The DNA here is from genome assembly GCA_947686815.1 of Podarcis lilfordi. Taxonomy (NCBI): domain Eukaryota; kingdom Metazoa; phylum Chordata; class Lepidosauria; order Squamata; family Lacertidae; genus Podarcis; species Podarcis lilfordi. Next base: position 122,793,499 of record OX395127.1, read on the forward strand.
TGTTTATTCATCTCGCTCATGTGGCATTGCAGTTCCACATCCCAAATTCGTTGACGGATTATTGCTCTTGCTTTCTCATAACCTACAGCTATCAGGGTGTTATGTACTGAGTTGAATAGGATCCAAAAGGCAGCAATCTGATTGGTCCTAGAACAATAGAGTCCAGAATGCAGCAGTCTGATTGGTCCCCGGGAGCCACCCAATCCAGCTCCAGGTGGAAGTGAATCCGCAATCTAATTGGCCTACAGGTGAATCCCGGAATTAGCCAATCACGTGGGGCCCATTGTGTAAATAATGTATATAAAGCAGACATTTCGGGGGAACTTCCATTCCTCCTCACCACTATGAGCTGAATAAAGAGCATGAAATCCACTCTCGACTCCGAGTATATTTCACAGGGCCTGTGGGGAAAACCCCACGCCTCTTAGCTTTTCATGCAGTGTAGCTTTCCATTTGGGTTGGTAGGAATCCAGTAGGGTTAAGGGTGCCAACCCAACAGGGGAAAAGTTAAGTTTTAACCAGTAATGGAACTTCAGAATCCATATCCGAGCGCTAACAGGGACAGCTATGTTAGACACACAAGAAGGGATCCCTAGCAGACAACAATAGAACTTAGTTTGGAATGATTCTAAGGGAGCAAGGTTTGAGAAGCTGCAGACTGGAGAGCCATATGCCAGTTGTGTTAATATTTTTGCAGCAAAGACCTGGAAGGCTGCTGGGAGCCTGTAGATGTTGGTTAGTTGTGTAAAAGGGTTGGAAGTATGACTCCCAAGCCCCAACAGAGATATTCCACTTCGGAGGGGGAAGTTTGGGTTCTTCTTTGTTCGGGGCTTCCATCTTGTTTCACCTGGTGGCAGGTGGAGGTCCTGTGGCGACACTTCTTTAATAAAGACCAAGCCTGCTGGCTGCTGTTTTGCCCTGATACTCCTGGCTGGTGTCTTTGCTTTTGTCCAAGGGACAAAGGTTTTTAACTGCCTAAAGTTTCTCCGTTAACATCCCTCTTCAATTGGCAAGTTTGGGCTGAGTTCTCCAGCTGGGGGGTGTGCTGATTCTTTTTCATAGAATAGATTCACAGAAGGGACCCCAAGGGTCATCCAGCCCAACCCCCTGCAATGCAGGAATCTTTGGCCTCACGTGGGGCTCGAACCCACGACCCGGGGAAAGAGAGGCTGAGCTGGCTGCCCTGGGCTTGCCAGGCTGCCCTCCATGAGGCAATGCAGGGGGGGAAGGAGGGAGGGGGCTGGGGGGGGCAGGTCGGCAAACCTTTCCCTCTCGGATCCCAGAGGGAGCTTTCAAGAATGTTCCCCATCCGGGAGTTTCTCTGCAGCTGCTGCTACTGGAAAACCAGCCCACAGCCTTGGGAGCCCCCAGGCCGCCCATCCCTTCCCAAAGGAGGAACACCAGTCTTGTCTCCATTGCAGCATGCTTTATTTACATGCAACTTACCACTTTCACAGCGTGTAGGTAAAACGGTGGAACTCCCTCCCGCAGGAGCCTGGCACGGCCAGCAACCCAGATGGGTTTCGAGAGAGGATGAGGCCCATGCGAGGAGGAGGGGGGGGGCTCTGGGGGGGCTCCTGGCCTGGAGGGCTGTGCTCTGTCTCCCCAGTTGGAGCCAGGCCCGCTTCTATTCTCGCTTGCTGGAACCACAGGCAGGGAAAGCTCTGGTGCTCGGATCCTGCTTGCCAGAAGAGGCGTCTCTTTGGGTGCCCCTGTGAGAACAGGAAGCCGGACCAGGAACGTTCAGAACGATGCAAAGGCAAGTGAGGAATCCTAGTGAATACAAATAATCTGGGACTGGCAGAAAAAGCAGCAACCTCGCAGACAGGGAATGAATGAGAAACAATCAGTGCAGGAAAAGTTTTTGACAATATATATTGGTCATTTATGAATAAGGTATTCGAAAACAATGGAGTCTGGAGAGACTTTTATAAAGGGAATTGAGATAATCTATATGGAACCCTATATGGGACGCGGGTGGCGCTGTGGGTTAAACCACAGAGCCTAGGACTTGCCGATCAGAAGGTCCGCGGTTTGAATTGCTCGGTCCCTGCTCCTGCCAACCTAGCAGTTCGAATGCACGTCAAAGTGCAAGTAGATAAATAGGTACCACTCCGGCAGTAAGGTAAACGGCGTTTCCGTGTGCTGCTCTGGTTCGCCAGAAGCAGCTTAGTCATGCTGGCCACATGACCCGGAAGCTGTAGACCGGCTCCCTCGGCCAGTAAAGCGAGATGAGCGTCGCAACCCCAGAGTCGGTCATGACTGGACCTAATGGTCAGGGGTCCCTTTACCTTTATATGGAACACATGGCAAGCATGATTGTGAAGAATACTTTTTAAGAAAAATGTAAGATACAGAAGGGACACACCCTCTTTCACCGCTATTCTTTATACTAGCCCTAGAAGTCTCTCACGGTGCTTTTGCCTTTTCCTACTACCTTGATTTTGTGCTTACAGCATGACAGCATTTCATGTAAAATTTACATGGCCTAATTTCTAGACCAGGCCTTCTCAAACTCGACCCTCCACGCCAAGGGACTCCCGCTGCTGCTGCTCCTGCTGGGTAGGTCGAGGCAGGACACCTGGGTCCCTCACAGAGCACGGGAGGAGGAGAGCTCTGGGCCGGACACCTGGGTCCCCTCCGAGGGGGGGTCGAGGAAGCATGAAGCGGAGGTGGAGAGATCGTCCCCTTGGTAGCATTTCCTGCCCTTGCAACGCTGGGGGAAGGCAGAAACTCAGCAGGTGCAGCTTCTTCCCTGGCAAGGAGAGGAAGGGGCAGGGGGGGGGAAACATCTCAAGGATTATGGTGGGCTCACTCACCCCTCCCCTTAGGCCTCACTTCCCAGGGTCCTAAATGCCATTGGAACTGGGTAGATTGAAACAACGGTGTGATTTCTTATGAATTTCTAAAGTTTAACAATATGTAGCAGAATATGTGGCAGAATAGGAATGGGGAACCCCCGTCTCCCTTGCGGTTAGTCTGGGTCAGATGTGGGCTCCTTGGGGCAGAGTCCTTGGCACAGATGGAGGAGGGGGGAGGGAGGAGACCTGCCTGAGCCCAGGCACATAAGCAGGAAAACCGCAGGGAGAGGGAGGGGGTGTCAAGGGTTAAAAGGAGCAGAGCTGCATTCCTAGAGAGGACAGGAAGGGGAGGGGGAGGGGGCAAGGTCCTCCATGGCTAAATTCCCCCCTCCCCCTCCCTTCCTGCTTTCTTTTCTCTCCTTTGCAAAAGCTTCCTTGCTGCCCCTCCTGGAGTCGGGTGAGTCTCCTCTCTCTTCCCCCCGAGAGTGCAATGGGGAGAAGGGGGTCCCAGGAGGTATTCTCCTCCTTAGGCCTCCGAGACAGAGAGGGCCTTTCCCTCCTGGCCCCCTTCGCCTGTCCTGGCGCAGACCCCGGCGGATCCCCCAAGGCCGCTTGCCTGGCGTCTCCCAACAGAGAGGCCTCCTCCGTGGGGCCAACATGGCGAGGAGAGAGGCTGCCCTGTGGAGGCCAAGCCATTGTTACGAGGCTGCTCTGCCACCCAGCTCGTCGGACTGAGTCCGCGGGTCCCTGCGGAGGAAAATGAGCTCAGCCGGAGACAGGAGCAAGTTGCAGGAGATCCGAGTTTATTGCGCAACAGGTTCAAGGCGAGATTGAACAGCGAGAAAGGGGTGACATGAACTTTTAAAACTTCCCTCCATGTCCCAGAATACAGTGCAAAGTACATCACGGGTGCATCATGAATACATTAAGAAGAGGTTGAGTTACACAGATTACATCACGAATACATTAGGAAGAGGTTGGGTTACACCGGATTAACATATGGAGGAGGGAGGGGGGAATATGCAGAGCTGGAGATATGCGCAGATAAGCGTTTCCTGAGTACTGGTGATGAGAGGACAATGGTCCAAGTATGCATAGTCTGCCACCTGGCATTGCCCAGAGGAAAGGCTTGGCAGAGTGATTTGACAGGATTAGGGTCTTCCTGAGAATACGTGACACCTCGCTTGAGGGATTATGGAGGACAGGGGAGGTGTCATGGAGTCCTAGAGAAATTGAGCCGAGAGGAGGCTGCTTTCTTCTCTCGCCTTTGCAAAAGCCCCTCCTGGAATCGGGCAAGTCTCCTCTCTCTTCCACCTGAGGTGCAATGGGGAAAAGGGGGTCCCAGGGGGGCAGGGGGGTCCCTGTTCAGATCATGCCTGGGGGGGGGGAGACCCCCAAGTCGGGGAGCAGAGGGTCCTCCCTTGTCCTCTCTGCCAAGCCAGGGAGGGGGCCACTTCGCAGGAGGTCCGAAGCTCTGTTCTTCCTTTTTAGGGAGGGGGTTTTGCGTGAAGGAAAAGTGGGCAGGCAAATAAACCCCCAACAGACGGAGGGAAAAGTCACCTTTGTGAACAGAGGATGTAAACAGACGGGAACATTCCCACGTGGGAGGAGCACAGGGAGAAGAAAAGCCCGTCTGCATCTGCAGCAGCAAAATGGGACCACTTCCTGTGTCCCAGATGCAACAACACATGTCTCTCCCCTGTCGCTCTCCACACCCACAGCTGGCGCTGTTACCTTCCAACAACTGGATCTCACTCCCAAAGACACACTCTTCCATGGTCTCCCAAGACAGATGGATGCCAACCAACCAACCATTCCCTCCCCTCACAATGCACAATTCCCTCCCCTCCCCCTCCTGGTGCCCCTGGAGGTTGGCTTGAGGGCATTGGGAGGGTCCAACCCACCAGATGAAGAGAGAGGAGGTCCTTCTATCTGGAAAATGGGAATGCTTGCAAAGATTTACTTGAAGATGAGTGCCATATAGATAATTAAACATTATTTTGTGGAATTCCCCCATTTACACAAATATTAATACCCATCATTTAAATACACAACAAAATGGTTTCAGAAAAGAACAGAGCAATGTTTAGAAAAATATCATCTTTGTGCACGTAGCTGTTCCTTTCACAGAGGAGGACTGGGCTTTGCTGGATCCTGACCAGAGAGCTCTGCAGAAGGAAGTCAAGGATCTTGGGATCGTGGCCTCTCTGGTAAGGCTCCCTGCTGGATCATAAGATCAGTTTTGAAATTCCATACAGATCTCTGTAGGACAAACCTCCTCTATTTTGAGGGAGCCCAATAGCACCACCTACAGCATCTGAGATGTTAACACACCCACAACTCTCCATAGGAGATGTATCTCCTGTTCTGTCTGGGAATATTCTTCCACCAGTCCTGCCTTTTCAAACCATGAGGAGGCTGGTCTGAGCTGCCCAGGCCTTCTTCAGTGTAGGCTTCAGAGATATTAAGGACATGGAGGTACATCCTGTCTAATTTTCTGTTTCCCTTTCTGCATCTCTCTGTTTTGGGTTGAGCAAAGAAATGACTGAGCTTGGAGATGGAGTGGATTCCATGACTGAGCCAAATTAAATCCATCCCTGGAAAGAGCCAGGCTTTTTGAATCTCCAGGTCCCATAAATACGTTAGCTAATACCAGCCAAAAAAGGCAGTAACTCCCTTCCCTTCTTCCTCTTTCACAAACATTCATTTGCATTCTTCAGTCATTTCAGCCTCAATTTCTTCCTCAGGGCATTATTATTATTATTGTTATTGTTATTAATAATAATAATAAAATTTATATCCCGCCCTCCCCAGCCGAAGCCGGGCTCAGGGCGGCTAACAACACTAAAATAGTGCAACATTCTAAAAACATTATAAAAATTAATTAAAATCAAAATTGATGGCAACCATAAACTAAAGTTCTGTAAAGATTGCCAAAGGAGGGAGTCAGGCTGCGCCCTGACCAAAGGCCTGGTGGAACAGCTCTGTCTTGCAGGCCTTGCGGAAAGATGTCAAGTCCTGCAGGGCCCTTGTCTCTTGTGACAGAGCGTTCCACCAGGTTGGAGCCGCAGCCGAAAAAGCCCTGGCTCTAGTTGAGGCCAGCCTAACCTCTCTGTGGCCCTGGTCCTTCAAGATGTTTTTATTTGAAAACCGTAAGTTCCTCTGTGGGGCATACCAGGAGAGGCGGTCCCATAGGTACAAGGGTCCTAAGCCATATAGGGCTTTGAAGGTTAAAACCAGCACCTTAAACCTGATCCTGTGTTGGGATACTGCCAGGGAGACAAAGTCCATCATGGCCCCACGTCGCCTCCGGACGTCCATCGATCTCCCGTAGACACGCAGTATCAGCAATTAGCGACACGAGCTCCAGAAAATAGCTTGCCACATTCCAGGGCTGATGCACGCTCTTATCAGCAGATAATGCACAGCAAAAGATGCACGCAGGAGAGCATATTTACAAGTTTATTCAGCGTTGGTCAGAACAAAGAAAAACATGACTGCCTGCTTCAGCGTTCAGGCACCAAGAGAGAAACAAAAGCAACAGATAACCATGTTCAAATATATAAAAGGATGTCACATAGAGGAGGGAGAAAGGTTGTTTTCTGCTGCTCCAGAGAAGCGGACACGGAGCAATGGATCCAAACTACAAGAAAGAAGATTCCACCTAAACATTAGGAAGAACTTCCTGACAGTAAGAGCTGTTTGACAGTGGAATTTGCTGCCAAGGAGTGTGGTGGAGTCTCCTTCTTTGGAGGTCTTTAAGCAGAGGCTTGACAACCATATGTCAGGAGTGCTCTGATGGTGTTTCCTGCTTGGCAGGGGGTTGGACTCGATGGCCCTTGTGGTCTCTTCCAACTCTATGATTCTATGATTCTATAGCAAACATAAACATCCTGTGAACAGGAAATACGCAGACTCTGTGACTCTCAAAGCCTGCTCCCTTTTAAGGTGGAACGGAAATATCCTAACATCCTCCCCCTTTCCGTGTAACCTGTAGTACCTGTGGTTCAACCGAATTGCAGCCTTTGTACGTAAACCTTAAGTTGTTCTCTGTTAACAACCTTAGACAACAGATCAGCAGGAATTTCATTTCCTGCCATGTAGGACACCTGAATGAGTCCTTTCTGAATACACTCTCTTGCACGATGTAGCTTAATCTGCAAGTACTTGGTTCTTTGCTTGCAACTCTCCGAGTTCAGCAAAGCCAAACAGGATCTATTGTCTTGATACACTTGTATAGGACATTTCACAGAAACACTGATGTCCTTAAATAGTTGCATCAACCATTCACAATCCATGAGTGAAAATGACAGTGCATTGAGTTCTGCTTCACAGGAACTTAGGCATACTGTCGTCTGCTTTTTGCATAGCCAGTCAAACAGACAGTGGTTGTACATGTAGCATACTCCAGAAGTGCTTGTACCATCCGTGGTGTCACTTCCAAAACTTGCATCTGCAAAGATTTCAAGACCTCCAGTCTTCTGACTGGTGAACCTCAGCCTGTACTGCAAAGTCCCTTTCAAATAGCGGGCTATGCGCTTCAGAGCTTTCCAATCCTGAACAGTAGGATTGTTAGCATGTCTGCTAAGCAGGTTAGTGCTTACAGCTATGTCAGGTCTTGAGCATCTAGCAATGAAATTCAACTTGCCTAGAATGCATCTGTACAGCGTTGTGTCAGAAAACGCTTCAGCAGTACTATCTACCTGGTAACCTGTCACCATCGGTGTGTCTGCTGGGTTTGCATCAACCAAATTCAACCTGGTTAATACATCAGCAATTTTCTGTGTTTGGTGTACCAGAAAATTACCTGCTTGGTCCCTCTCCACCTGCAGAGAAAGATAGTTGGATACCTCACCAAGATCCTTCATGTCAAAGTGCTCCTTCAGCTGAGCTAGGGTGCCTTGGTAGAAAGCCTGATTCTTCCAAAACATCAGAAGATCATCAACAAAACATAAACAATACAGTTTGTTTTGCCCCTCCTCCTTGACAAACACACACGGATCAGCTTTGCCCTGGTGAAAACGTAGAGAAAGCAATGTCTAAGTGAGTTTCGTGTTCCAACACCTGGTACTCCGCTTGAGACCATATAAGGATTTCCGCAGTTTACAGACCATTCCCTTCTGTATCTGCATCCCGTCAGGTCGAAGCATGTACAGCTCCTCCCCCAAAATCCCGTACAAAAAAGCTGTATTAATGTCATGATGGGAAACATGCAGTTTCTCCTCTGCAGCGATCTTGAGCATCAGCCGAATGCTCTCATATTTGACGGTGGGTGAGTAGGTCTCGTGGTAATCCTGTCCTGGTACCTGTGAAAAACCTCTGGCAACCAATCTGGCTTTGTGTCTGACTACCTTGCCATTCTGGTCTGTCTTGGCCTTGAAGACCCATTTGCTGCCAACCAGTCTCATCCCTGGGACTACCGGTACCAGTTCCCAAGTTTGGTTCCTGTTCAAGGAATCAACTTCAGCCTTCATGGCATTTAGCCAAGGCTCAGCATCTTTAGAGGTTAACTCCTGAACCTCTTTGAAGCTTGAAGGTTCCCACACCTTCTCTGAGCTACTAAGAACAGCAGTTGCCGTCTTAGCAAACTCATCAGCAAATCTCTTTGGAGGTTTGCCCTTGGTGGCTCTCTCAGATCTGCGTACTAGACGCAAGTCTTCTCAACTCATTTCCTCTTTCTTAGGAGAAAAGTGACCAATGGTGAACAGTGGTTCTTCCAGTTCATTGTCAGACGCATCAGATGGTCTGACTGAGGCCTTTGCGCTCTTGTAGTCTGCTGTGTCATCACTGTCACTGACATCAGCAGCAGCGCCGCCCACTGAGCTGGAATCCGAACTCTGATCATCATCATCCTCAGCTTCCTCAGCTTCCTCAGCATCATCTGCTTTTTTCACATCACCTTCATCTTCCTCTGGGTAACTCTGGAAAATTCCCACATTTCCCCCCCACTTAGGATTGTACTCAACACTCCTTGTGAACTTTATGGACTTAGAGTCAGTCATCCATACCCTGTATGCACCTTTTTCGTACCCCATGAACAAACCATGTGCCCCATGCTTCCCAAGCTTGTTGCTCTGTGGGGTGTGTACCCACATGTCAGAACCAAAGATTGTCATGTGCTTGACGTGAGGTTTCTTACCAAACATCTTCTCATAGGGAGTGCAACCAATAGGTGATGACAATCTGCGATTAAAAGTGTAAACATACGAGTTCAAAAACTCCCCCCAAAACTTTTCAGGGAGATTGGCATCATGCAACAATGTTTTCAGTCCTTGCAGCAACGTTTGCTTTGCTTGCTCACAAATCTCCCATGGAGATCCAGGATTTGAGAGGCTATGCTGGATTCCCTTCTCAGTCAGGAAAGCTTCAAACTGCTGAGAAGTGAATTCAGCCTCTCGATTAGTAAACAAACAGCCAATGCGTTTACTGTGAACATTCTCCAACCAAGCACAGAATGCCTTGAACCTAGGAAACGCTTGCGATTTCTGCTCGAGCATAAACACATGAATGTACCTGGGAAAAGAATCAATTAGAACCATGAAGTACCTTGCTCCACCCAAAGAGGGCGCAAGTGGACCAACCAGGTCTGCGTGGACTAGCTGGTAGGGTTTGGAAGCCTGCCTGCTAGACTCCTTGCCTTTTGGAGCAACCTTCACCTTGTTCTCTGCACAAGATACACATTTCATGTGAAACTTACAGGGTTTGATGTTCAAACCCTCAACCATCTCTGGCATCTTGGCCAGCGCCTGCCAAGAGAGGTGACAAAATCTTCTGTGTGCATCATGAATGCATCCTGCATGAAGAACTTTGTTAGTTTGTGCAACACAACAAGAATCAACATTAGACATAGCAACAGCTTTGTCATCATAAGTTATACAGAACAAACCATCTATAAACTTTGCATGCAAAATGTCCTCTTTGCCTTTCCTGATGACACAGACGCTCCTCTTGAAGGATATCTCAAAACCACGCCCAGTCAGCTGTGGGACACTGAGCAAATTGTCTGCAGCACCTGGAACATAAAGTACATCTTTGATGGTAGTGTGCAGACTTGCCAGTTTCACAGTCCCTTCTCCTGCAATTCGTAACGTCTTTCCGTCAACCAGGTGGATCTCACCATCTTGAGGTGTGAAGGAGAGAAAGAGATGCCGGTCTTTTGTGAGATGACGGGTGCATCCTGAATCCACAATAAATCTGGCCTTGGCCTTTGGAGCAGCTGTGCCAGCAAACAAAGCCTTGTTTTCCACTGGCGTGGGCTCTTCACCCCCCTTCTGCTTCGGGCCATCTGCAGGCATCTGTCTCTGTTTACTTCTGGCCTTCCGGTATCTGTGAGGATGACCTTGGCTCCCATGAGAAACAGAGCTCTCAGCTGCCTACTCCTTGGCTCCCCCTGGAGGCTGGAATGCTGCCTGGGATGACATCACAGTCAGCTCCCCCTGCAGCTTGCAACCGGTGCCCTCAGCATCCCTGCATTCACTCGCATTCTGGGAAACAGCCAGGACCTCCGACGCAGTCAAACTCTGGGCTGGGATGATTGGCAGATGGGCTACTTTCAAAGCATTCCACATCTGACGTGCAGTCGTGTTGCCAGCTAGCGTGGCAATTTCCTCCAGAGAGACGGACAAGACTATTACGTCCATGGCCTTCGAATGTTGGGCCTTCCATCTATCTGTCAGAGGAACTGGAGGGGCTTCACACACAGTATGCCACACTCCAAACTGTCGCAACAAACTCTCACACCACACAGCCCAGGTCTTATAATTGTGGCCATTTAGCTTTGGGCACTCAGCAGCCTCAGAAGCTTGGAAAAACTCCATTCCAGCTTTTTACTTGAGCCGTGAGTCTATTTCACTTCAGAGACTTCTTATAGAATCATAGAATCATAGAATCATAGAGTTGGAAGAGACCACAAGGGCCATCGAGTCCAACCCCCTGCCAAGCAGGAAACACCATCAGAGCACTCCTGACATATGGTTGTCAAGCCTCTGCTTAAAGACCTCCAAAGAAGGAGACTCCACCACACTCCTTGGCAGCAAATTCCACTGTCGAACAGCTCTTACTGTCAGGAAGTTCTTCCTAATGTTTAGGTGGAATCTTCTTTCTTGTAGTTTGGATCCATTGCTCCGTGTCCGCTTCTCTGGAGCAGCAGAAAACAACCTTTCTCCCTCCTCTATGTGACATCCTTTTATATATTTGAACATGGCTATCATATCACCCCTTAACCTCCTCTTCTCCAGGCTAAACATGCCCAGCTCCCTTAGCCGTTCCTCATAAGGCATCGTTTCCAGGCCTTTGACCATTTTGGTTGCCCTCCTCTGGACACGGCAGCTCATTAATCACGAAGCCTTTGGCGCAGCTTCCAGGCCAATTAGTCTGCCGGAGATCAAAGTCTCTTGCCGCAGCAAACAGAAAAGCCTTATTTGCTTTCGCTTTTCCACACATACCTCAGCAGTCTGTCGCCGTCTTACTCTCCTGTAAGTGCCGTGAATCTGGGCCCAAAACCTGTTGTTGGGATACTGCCAGGGAGACAAAATCCATCGTGGCCCCACGTCGCCTCCGGACGTCCATCGATCTCCCGTAGACACGCAGTATCAGCAATTAGCGACACGAGCTCCAGAAATAGCTTGCCACATTCCAGGGCTGATGCACGCTCTTATCAGCAGATAATGCACAGCAAAAGATGCACACAGGAGAGCATATTTACAAGTTTATTCAGGGTTGGTCAGAACAAAGAAAAACATGACTGCCTGCTTCAGCGTTCAGGCACCAAGAGAGAAACAAAAGCAACAGCAAACATAAACATCCTGTGAACAGGAAATACGCAGACTCTGTGACTCTCAAAGCCTGCTCCCTTTTAAGGTGGAACAGAAATATCCTAACATCCTGTACTCCACCGGGAGCCAGTGCAGCTGGTATAGCACCGGATGAATGTGATCTCGCAGCGAAGACCCCGTAAAGAGTCTCGCCGCGGCATTCTGCACCCGCTGGAGTTTCTGGGTCAGTCTCTTTTTTTTTTAAAAAAAATGATATTTATTGGAGTTTCACATGAAAAAAACATCTTAATAAAAAAAGAAATTTAAAAATAGAAAAAAAAACCATACAAAGTACAAAATACAAAAAGAAAAAAGAAAAAACAGTTAAAAACAATTCCATCTTTTCATCACAACTTTTACGTTTACTTATTTCCCGGACCTCCTCATACCTCCCTCTTTTGTATTCCAATTCAGTTTGTCCAGCAATTCCTTTCCCTCCTTTTTAATCCCATCCTTAATCTTAATATAATATAACATTAAATTTTAATCTATTAAAAACCAATTTTCCATTTCTTTTGACTTTTTTTAGTCCTAATCCTTAATCTTAATCTATATATAGCTTTAAAGTCTGTACAGCTAGAAGCCACTTAATTTCAATCCAACATCACTCTAACATTCTTTAATTTTGCAATATTTCTGTAAATAGTCTTTAAATTTCTTCCAATCTTCTTCCACCGACTCTTCTCCCTGGTCACGGATTCTGCCAGTCATTTCCGCCAGTTCCATATAGTCCATCACCTTCATCTGCCATTCTTCCAGAGTGGGTAGCTCTTGTGTCTTCCAATACTTTGTGATGAGTATTCTTGCTGCTGTTGTAGCATACATGAAGAAAGTTCTATCCTTTTTTAACACCGATTGGCTGACTATGCCCAGGAGAAAGGCCTCTGGTTTCTTCAAGAAGGTATATTTAAATACCTTTTTTAATTCATTATATATCATCTCCCAGAAAGCCTTAATCCTTGGGCACGTCCACCAAAGGTGAAAAAATGTACCTTCAATTTCCTTACATTTCCAACATTTATTATCAGGCAAATGGTAGATTTTTGCAAGCTTGACTGGGGTCATGTACCACCTGTATATCATTTTCATAATATTCTCTCTTAAGGCATTACATGTCGTAAATTTCATACCTGTGGTCCATAACTGTTCCCAATCAGCGAACATAATGTTATGTCCAACGTCTTGTGCCCATTTAATCATAGCAGATTTCACCGTTTCATCCTGAGTGTTCCATTTCAGCAGCAAGTTATACATTCTTGACAAATTATTAGTTTTGGGTTCTAACAGTTCTGTTTCTAATTTTGATTTTTCCACCTGGAAGCCAATTTTCTAGGAGTTTCTGGGTCAGTCTCAAGGGCAGCCCCACGTAGAGCGAGTTACAATAATCCAGTCTGGAGGTGACCGTCACGTGGATCACAGTGGCTAGGTCAGGGTGAGAGAGGTAAGGAGCCAACTGCTTAGCTTGGCGGAGATGAAAAAATGCTGCCTTTGTTATAGCTGCAATCTGCGCCTCCATGGAGAGGGAGGTATCGAAGATTACACCCAAACTCTTAATGGACGGTGCTGGCACTAATTGCACCCCCGCAAGAGATGGGAGTTGCCCCCTCAATCCCATATCGTCCCGTCCCAGCCAGAGGAGCTCTGTCTTCGAAGGATTTAACTTCAACCGGCTTCTACGTAACCATCCAGCCACAGCTTCCAAGCATCTGATCAGTGTGTCTGGGGCCGAGTCAGGATGGCCATCCATCAACAGATAGAGTTGGGTGTCATCAGCATACTGATGGCAGCCCAGCCCAAAACTCCGGACAAGCTGGGTGAGGGGGCGCATAAAGATATTAAAAAGCATTGGGGAGAGTATTGCAGCCTGGGGCACTCCACACACCAAGGAGTGGCGCGATGACAATTCCCCCCCAAGCGCCACCCTCTGTCCCCAACCAGAGAGAAATGAGCGCAGCCATTGAAGGACTGTGCCCTGGATCCCCACGTCGGCAAGGCGGTGGTCCAGGAGTTCGTGATCAACCATGTTGAAGGCTGCTGACAGGTCTAGAAGAATCAGCAGCCCCGACCCGCCTCAATCCAGCTGCCTGCGGAGATCATTTGTTAGGGCGACCAGAGCCGTCTCGGTCCCATAACCAGCGCGGAAGCCGGACTGGAATGGATCCAGAGCCGATGTTTCATCCAGAAACCTACCGGCAACCGCTCTCTCAATCACCTTACCCAGGAATGGAAGATTCGAAACCGGGCAGTAATTGGATAGATCTAAGGGATCTAATGATGCTTTCTTTAAGAGCAGGCGCACCACTGCCTCCTTCAGTCCCCTGGGAATGTCCCGGTGCCAAGGGACAAATTGATGATATCCCCCAGGGGGGTCCGCACCTCGTCCCACGATTGGAATGTAATAATGGAGGGATACAATCTATTTCAGAGAAACAGACCAGACAAGAAAGGAGGAGGAGTGGGGTTATATGTCAGGGATGTGTATACCTGTGAAGAGATCCAAGATTTAGAACCTCAAAGCCAAAGTGAGAGCATTTGGGTCAAAATTAAGGGAGAGAAGAATAACAGAGACCTCATTGTGGGAGTTTACTATAGATCCCCAAGCCAAACGGAGGACATAGATGATGCCTTCCTGGAACAGATGGCCAAGCATGCAAAAGGAAGGAGATAGTAGTAATGGGGGGACTTCAATTACCCGGATATTTGTTGGATGTTAAACTCAGCCAAGAGCATAAGGTCAAACAGATTCCTCACTGGCCTTGCAGACAACTTCATTGTCCAGAAAGTGGGAGAAGCAACAAGAGGAACAGCCATTTTAGATCTGGTCCTAACCAATGTTGATGACCTGGTTAGTGGGGTAGAAGTGGAAGGATCATTAGGCGCGAGTGATCATGCTCTTCTGAAGTTTACTATACAGCGGAAAGGAGCAGCCAAGCATACTAGGACTCAATTTCTTGACTTTAAGAAAGCTGACTTCATAAAACTTAGGGAAGTGCTGGGTGAGATCCCATGGACAGTAATACTAAAAGGAAAGGGAGTTCATGATGGCTGGGAGTTTGTTAAGAGGGAGATACTAAAAGCACAACTTCAGGCAATACCAATGAGACGGAAACATGGAAGGTGCCTAAAGAAGCCAGGGTGGCTATCTAAAGAACTTTTAACTGAGTTAAGATTTAAAAAGGATGTGTACAAAAAATGGAAAAGGGGGGAAACCACCAAAGAGGAATTCAAACAAATAGCCAGCACGTGTAGACACAAAGTCAGAAAAGCTAAAGCACAGAATGAACTCAGGCTTGCTAGAGAGGTTAAAAGCAACAAAAAGGCTTTTATGGGTATGTTCGTAGCAAAAGGAAGAACAAAGAAACAGTGGGGTCACTCAGAGGAGAAGATGGTGAAATGCAAACAGGGGACACAGAAAGGGCTGAACTCCTCAATGCCTTCTTTGCCTCAGTCTTCTCCGATAAAGAAAACAATGCCCGACCTGAAGAATTTGGAGCAAATGATTCAGCAGAGGAAACACAGCCCAGAATAACTAAGGAGATAGTACAAGAATACTTGGCTAGTTTAGATGTATTCAAGTCTCCAGGGCCAGATGAACTGCATCCAAGAGTATTAAAAGAACTGGCAGATGTGATCTCAGAACCACTGGCAGTCATCTTTGAGAATTCCTGGAGAAAAGGCGAAGTCCTGGCAGACTGGAGGAGGGCAAATGTTGTCCCTATTTTCAAAAAGGGGAAAGAGAGGACCCAAATAATTATCGCCCAGTCAGTCTGACATCAATACCAGGGAAGATTCTGGAGCAGATCATTAAGCAAACAGTCTGTGAGCACCTAGAAAGGAATGCTGTGATCACCAATAGTCAGCATGGATTTCTGAAAAATAAGTCATGTCAGACTAACCTGATCTCGTTTTTTGACAAAATTACAAGCCCGGTAGATGAAGGGAACGCAGTGGATGTAGCCTACCTTGATTTCAGCAAGGCATTTGACAAGGTGCCCCATGATATTCTTGTAAAGAAGCTGGTAAAATGCGGTCTTGACTATGCTACCACTCAGTGGATTTGTAACTGGCTGACTGACCGAACCCAAAGGGTGCTCATCAATAGTTCCTCTTCATCCTGGAGAAGAGTGACTAGTGGGGTGCCACAGGGTTCTGTCTTGGGCCCGGTCTTATTCAACATCTTTATCAACGACTTGGATGATGGACTCAAGGGCATCCTGATCAAATTTGCAGATGACACCAAACCGGGAGGGTGGCTAACACCCCAGAGGACAGGATCACACTTCAAAACGACCTTGACAGATTAGAGAACTAGGCCAAAACAAACAAGATGAACTTTAACAGGGAGAAATGTAAAGTATTGCACTTGGGCAAAAATGAGAGGCACAAATACAAGATGGGGGACACCTGGCTTGAGAGCAGTACATGTGAAAAGGATCTAGGAGTCTTGGTTGACCACAAACTTGACATGAGCCAACTGTGTGACACGGCAGCTAAAAAAGCCAATGCAATTCTGGGCTGCATCAATAGGAGTATAGCATCTAGATCAAGGGAAGTAATAGTGCCACTGTATTCTACTCTGGTCAGACCTCACCTGGAGTACTGTGTCCAGTTCTGGGCACCACAGTTCAAGAAGGACACTGACAAACTGGAACGGGTCCAGATGAGGGCAACCAAAATGGTCAAAGGCCTGGAAACGATGCCTTATGAGGAACGGCTAAGGGAGCTGGGCATGTTTAGCCTGGAGAAGAGGAGGTTAAGGGGTGATATGATAGCCATGTTCAAATATATAAAAGGATGTCACATAGAGGAGGGAGAAAGGTTGTTTTCTGCTGCTCCAGGGAAGCGGACACGGAGCAATGGATCCAAACTACAAGAAAGAAGATTCCACCTAAACATTAGGAAGAACTTCCTGACAGTAAGAGCTGTTCGACAGTGGAATTTGCTGCCAAGGAGTGTGGTGGAGTCTCCTTCTTTGGAGGTCTTTAAGCAGAGGCTTGACAACCATATGTCAGGAGTGCTCTGATGGTGTTTCCTGCTTGGCAGGGGGTTGGACTCGATGGCCCTTGTGGTCTATTCCAACTCTATGATTCTATTCTATTTTATTCGTCTGGCCTCCTTGATGTGTGGGGCCCGAAACAAACTGGGAGAGCCCTAGTGTCACCATAGAAGACACCAGGTCCACAGCCTGTGAGGAGGGAGTGGCATCAACATGGATGTTGAAGTCCCCCAATACCAATAGGTTAGGGAACTCCAAGGCCCAGCCGGCTACCGCCTCCAGCAGGCCTGACAGGGTGGCTGCTGGTGCGCTAGGTGGCCGGTACACCAGCCAGACAGCCAAGCTCACCTCGGAGTCCCACACTAGGCCAACACATTCAATGCCGGGGATCGATGGCAGTGGAGGACTGGTGGAGGACGGAGAAACCCGGGGGTGCCATCTCTCGTAAGGTAACAGTTTCCCCTTCGCGCACCCAGGTCTCCGTCACACAAGCCAGGTCGACCCCCTGCGAGGTGAAGAAATCTCACTGGGTGGCGGTTTTGTTACCTATAGATCTGGCATTGCACAACACCAGTGACGGAGGTGAGTAATCCTTGCTCACCCTACCCTCGTCCCTCGGGATGGGGCGCAGATTGGAAGGGGTACGAGCATATCCGTATCTCGATCCCCTTCGCCTATGACATCTGCCCCCACCGCCATACCTCCCTCGCCTCATTGGGTGAATTGTACTACTAACAAGGGACATAGAATGCATAAAATCCTTTTTGGCTGACACTAATAAAATTTTTACCATCCTGATAGGTACTTGTAAAACCTTCTGGAATAAAATCTGGCAGAGAGTGTGGAACCGGATAACAACAATAATATCTTTTAAAATAGATCAACACGGGAAGTTAAAAGAGCCGAGAGGGCAAACCATGGCAAAAGGAGGTCTATAAGCACAAAGAAAAGCAAAAACGTTAAAAATTACAAAATAGTGCAACATAAAAAAGTTGAGTTTAGAAAACTTTTTAACCTGCCTGAGAGCAGCTCTTGCTCTGGGTCCAGACAGAAGACTTTAGAAGTTTGTACTCTACTGGAATCTGCACACTAGATCCCTATAGCAATATGAAACTATATGCAAGATTATCAAATGGTCTGATGTCCTGTCAGAAGCCAAAACCAAACCAGGGAGAGGGTTTTGATAAACAAGAATTGGAAATGGGTGCTGTCTCAAAATAAGCTACTTCTCTCAAGCTACCCTAAGCCTTTGGGAATCTTGTCACAAGAGGAGCGTAAAGTTTGTGAATATAGTGTATAAGCACAGAGAATATCTTAGGAGGAGTGGTGTGTCAGTCTCAAGATTATTCCGAAATGTGGCATCACCAGCTCCTCTGCTTCCACATTCAGCAACACCTCCAAAAAGTCCTCAGTTCAAGGCAGACTATCCTGCTTTAGTTGACAAAAGATTCTGCAGGTGACAATCCAGACTAGCCAGATGACCTGGACCCCAAGGAACCCCCTAACTGAAAGACCCCAGGGTCCTTGCACTTGAGGAAGCTGGGGAATGACCTTATTGAGAGTTCAAAGAGTATCAACAGGGATCTCCATACAAAGCACCTAGCATGGGGGCACCTACAGGTAATAGTTACTCATCTACTTTCTGCCCATGCTCTGATGTTGCAGTTTTCAGGCTTGGGGACAGGATGGCGTCTGGTTTTGGCACCAACACCTGCTCATAAGTCCCATAAACCCATAAGTCCAGTTGAAACTGGAACCACTGGAGATGTTTAGAAATGGGGCTACTGTTGGGAAGGGGTGCCCCATTTGGGCTTCTCCAGGGGCTGTAGAATATCTAGGGCAGGAGAATCCTTGCAGGGCCTCTGGGACTCCCTTTGCTTCTTCCTCTCCCCACCTCCAGCATCACCGTCTGAGGCAGGGAGAGGTCTGCTAGGTGGCAGGGGGTGAAGAAGGGGAAATGGATGCATGGGGGCTAGAGGGGGAAACCGCCCCCCCACAGGTAAGCAGAAAAGGCAGAGGGGGAAGGGAGGGAAGGAGTCTGCTCTAAAGACTCAGCAGGCGCATGGATCAGTGTTTGTCTGGATATAAGAGAAGGAGCAATATGTGGACTATATGGAACTGGCGGAAATGACTGGCAGAATCCGTGACCAGGGAGAAGAGTCGGTGGAGGAAGATTGGAAGAAATTCAAAGATTATTTACAGAAACACTGCAAAATTCATAGAATCATGGAATCATAGAGTTGGAAGAGACCACAAGGGCCATCGAGTCCAACCCCCTGCCAAGCAGGAAACACCATCAGAGCACTCCTGACATATGGTTGTCAAGCCTCTGCTTAAAGACCTCCAAAGAAGGAGACTCCACCACACTCCTTGGCAGCAAATTCCACTGTCGAACAGCTCTTACTGTCAGGAAGTTCTTCCTAATGTTGAGGTGGAATCTTCTTTCTTGTAGTTTGGATCCATTGCTCCGTGTCCGCTTCTCTGGAGCAGCAGAAAACAACCTTTCTCCCTCCTCTATGTGACATCCTTTTATATTTGAACATGGCTATCATATCACCCCTTAACCTCCTCTTCTCCAGGCTAAACATGCCCAGCTCCCTTAGCCGTTCCTCATAAGGCATCGCTTCCAGGCCTTTGACCATTCTGGTTGCCCTCCTCTGGACACGTTCCAGTTTGTCAGTGTCCTTCTTGAACTGTGGTGCCCAGAACTGGACACAGTACTCCAGGTGAGGTCTGACCAGAGTAGAATACAGTGGCACTATTACTTCCCTTGATCTAGATGCTATACTCCTATTGATGCAGCCCAGAATTGCATTGGCTTTTTTAGCTGCCGCGTCACACTGTTGGCTCATGTCAAGTTTGTGGTCAACCAAGACTCCTAGATCCTTTTCACATGTACTGCTCTCAAGCCAGGTGTCCCCCATCTTGTATTTGTGCCTCTCATTAAAGAATGTTAGAGTGATGTTGGATTGAAAATAAGTGGTTTCCAGCTGTACAGGATTTAAAGTTTAGATAGACTAAGATTAAAGATTAGGATTAAAGAAGTTTAAGGAAATGGAAATTTGGTACTTAAGAGGTAAAACTTTAATGCTATATTACATTAAGATTAAAGATTGGGATTAAAAAAGTGGAAAAGAAATTGCTGGACAAACAATTTGGACTGGAATACAAAAGAGGGAGGTATGAGGAGGTCCAGAAAATAAGTAAATTTAAAAACGGAAATGAAAAGGTGATATTGTTTTTAACTGTTCTGGTTTTTTTTTTGTTTTCTGTTCTCTGTGTTTTTTTTTTTCTTTTTTGGATTATGTATTGTGTATTTGTGTATTTCTTTTTTATGTTTTTCTGTTTAATTTGTTACTGAAACCTTAATAAAAATCATTAAAAAAAAAAAAGAGAAGGAGCAATATGCAGAGCATCCCTGTGCAGATTTACTCATAAGTAGGCCCCACTGAGTCCAATGGTATCTACTCTCTGGTCACTACTGTGCAGACCATGCCAGCCTTACAAAGTGGGGTGAGGAGCTGATATTGGAATCACTGGAATTGTTTAGAAATGGGGCTTCTGGTTCCTGTCTGCCTTAATGGATGCCACTCCCACGATAGCAGAGATCGTTAGCAAAGAATAAACAAGGATGATTTGAGCATAATTGTCCTTGCAAGCTCCCCCCAGAGCCCGGGCTGAGTGAGCTTCACTTGCAGATTGTCTCAATACCTGGCTCTCGCTCCAGCATGGAATCCGAAACGCAGGGAGGCGCTGAGTGCAAAAGCACTTTGCCTATCGGTAACCTTCCTATGCAGCCATTGAGAAGCAGAGGTACTTCTGTTTATTAGAGCGAAATTAGGACTAATATACAGACGTGTGCTGGAACAGAAGGAACAAGATCATAAACTGCTAAACTGAAACAGATACAAAGCCAAAACAATTTGAACTGGGAAGAAGACTTCCTTCGATGAAAAATGTATGTTGTTGGGGAGGGGGGAGCCTTTACCTTTTCTTTATATATATCATGTTTGCAACATAAATGATTCGGCAACACACACACACAAACACACACACACCCTGAATGCAAACAAACTGATAAAAAGCAAGAGGAGAAAAAAGAGAATGGGATTATATTTATGGATTACAACAAAAAAGAGAACTATGTGACAAAATTGAAATGGATTTAAAGTCTTGAGCTTTCACTGTATTGCTATGGAAGGAAATGGAGTTTGAGCTTTGATGATCGGCTATGGCTTTGGCAGGATGCCAGATCGTTATTGAGAGAGTTGGACGGAAGGAGAAGCTGGAGTCTTGCCAGAGCTTTGGCGGGACGCCAGATTACTCTCTATCTAGACTCAAACAATAACAAAAAAGGGAGAGAAGATGGCGTGTGACGCAGTTGAAATTACAGCCTCATTCTCTGGTAACAAAGGAAAAGAAAGAGCAAAAGAGCAGAAGCTGCGATGCTGTGCAGGACATGATGGAGAACAGGAGGAATGAGGAATCAACATGGAAAAAATGAAGATCACATACAGCAGGGATGTCCCACAGGTCGATCGCAGGCTCCTTTTCCTTTGCTTTTGCCTAAGAGCACCTGGCCCCGCCTCCTCTCCCTCGCTGCGTTTTGTCCTTTGCTCTTGAATGGAAGACATAGTTTTAGCTGCTTCTACAGCAATATTTTGGTCAGCGGCTAATCCCCCTCCCCAAAAGGAACCCCACTAAAATGGAGCATTTCCCCTCTCTAAAACAAGCTGAACAACTTTGACCTGAACCCCAATAAAACGGGGGTAGATCACTCCCAGTTTTTAATTCTGTGAGTAGCTCGCAGTCTCCTGGAAGTTGGCCACCCTTGACATACAGGAAATATATGGGGTACAGAAGTCCTCTGGCAAAAATAAAATTTATTAAATGTCTAAGTACAAAAGGAAGTCAAAAACTCTGTAGTTGCTGATAAGGGATTAAGATCAAGACAGAAGGGAATTGGATTAAGACAGACTTCGGAAGCAGGATGAAACAAAATTATCTCCCCTTGAAATCTAGCACGCGGGAGGCCACACAAAATGTACAATGGACTTCATAATTTATTTGAATTGTAATTGTAATTTGAGGTTGATAAAATGTGGTTTATATTGGATTTTAGTAATGGAAAAGGCATAAAAATTATTGAATACACAAAAGAAAAAATGGGGCTTCTCTTGGGAAGGGGCTGCCCCATTTGTGCTTCTCCAGGGGCAGGAGAATATCTAGGGCAGGAGAATCCCTGCAGGGCCTCTGAGGCTCCCTTTGCTTCTTCCTCTCTCCCAGGACCCTCCAGCTTCTTTTGGCTCCTCGACTCCTCAGGAAGGATGAAAGAGACGGATCCTGCAAAACTAGCGAGGATGGAAGGGGGAAGATGGACGGTTGACCTGGTCAGGTTGTCTCCTGCATCCCTCCCCACAACCTCTGAGCGTTCCCTCCCAGGGACCTCTGAGAGATCTGGTGAGTTCCAGGGGAGGGGAGATGGGGACAAGGATGGATTCAGCCAGAGAGGTATTGGGGCTTCCTCAGCTTGGGCGTGGGGGGAGGCAGGCAGGCGGATGGAGATGGAGAAGGGAAGCATCTTTTCGGGCTCCCCGCCTGCCTGCCTGCCTGCCTGCCTGCCTGCACCTTTGTCATCTGCAGGGAATTTGAGCTAGGAATACATCACAGCTCCCCACCCAAAGCGATGTATTGGCAGCTCAAAATGTCTAAAACCAGTTCTGTGATCTGGATGCCTTACCAGTGCCAGACAACTCACTGATCCGTCGCGCAGCACTAGAAGCCACGACTCTTGAAAGGAACCTGATCCTACTTTGCAAACTGAATGCAAGTGGGGCCTCTGTGTGCTGCCTTTTTCTTTTTGTATAACTTTTATTTGCTTTTAAAAATGAGGAACATAGGAATAATAAATGATACAAATATGTAGGCTGAGTGTTTTCATGACATTTGTATATCTCAAAAATAACAGAATAAATTTGCTGGAATATAATAGGAGCTCTTGCGGCCATTTAAGTGCTCAGATTAAGTGTGAGTAATAGTCATCTTTCCTCTTCTGTTACCAAGGAAACAGGGGGTTGGACTCGATGGCCCTTGTGGTCTCTTCCAACTCTATGATTCTATGATTCTAAGACAGAATTGGTCTCGTCATAAACATGGGAGGGCGGTTCAACATGAAGAAAGAGATTTATGTATAAATTTGAATTTAGACCAACCAGATTGAGATAACTTCTGATTGGGGAGTGTTCAGGTGACGATGTTGCTGTTTGTTTCACAGACAAGGCATGGATGTTGCTGGATCCTGACCAGACAGCTCAGCATAAAGAAGTCAAGGAGGAGAATCGTGGGATTGTGGACTCTCTTGGTAAGGCTCCCTGTTGGATCATAATATCAGTTTTGATTGGAGATGGAGTGGATTCCAGAACTCAGCCGGAAAAATATCCATCCCAGATAAAAGCCAAGCAATATTTCAGTTAATACCAGCAAACAAAAACAGTGAAAACAATAGGATGCGTCACATCTAATTTTCTTCAGTTCTTCCTCTATCACAAGCATTCATTAACGTTGTTGAATAAACTTTAGCTCCATTTCTTCCTGAGGCTCTAATTAGCTTCTCTCTTCATTGCAGATAGTGATGAATTAGAAGGGAAAAACAAGGGAGACCACAACAGAATCCACATAGCGAAGAAGTCAGATAAATATTCAGAGTGTGGAGAGAACATCCGTCAGAGCTCCCAGTCCACCTCCCATCAAAGAAAGAGCTTCATTCGAAGGAATAGCCTCACTTCACATGAAAGACCACAGAGTAGGGAGAAATTGTATCAGTGCAGAGAATGTGGAAAGAGCTTCAGTCGGAAGGATCACCTCACTTCCCATCACAGAATTCATACAGGGGAGAAACCTTTTCAATGCCATGAATGTGGAAAGAGCTTCAGTCAGGAGGGGAATCTCACTTCTCATCAAAGAATTCATACAGGGGAGAAACCCTATCAGTGCTTGGAATGTGGAAAGAGCTTCAGTCAGGGAACCCATCTCACCTCCCATCACAGAATTCATACAGGGGAGAAACCTTTTCAATGCCATGAGTGTGGAAAGAGCTTCAGTCACAGTAAGACTCTCACTTCTCATCAAAGAATTCATACAGGGGAGAAACCCTATCAGTGCTTGGAATGTGGAAAGAGCTTCAGTCTCAGGCACGATCTTACTTCCCATCAAAGAATTCATACAGGGGAGAAACCCTATCAGTGCTTGGAATGTGGAAAGAGCTTCAGTCAGGGAACCCATCTCACCTCCCATCACAGAATTCATACAGGGGAGAAACTTTTTCAATGCCATGAGTGTGGAAAGAGCTTCAGTCACAGTAAGAAACTCACTTCTCATCAAAGAATTCATACAGGGGAGAAACCCTATCAGTGCTTGGAATGTGGAAAAAGCTTCAGTCACAGTGCCACACTCTCTTCTCATCAAAGAATTCATACAGGGGAGAAACCCTATCGGTGCTTGGAGTGTGGGAAGAGCTTTAGTGTCAGAAACAGTCTCACTTCTCATCAAAGAATTCATACCGGGAAGAAACCCTATCAGTGCTTGGAATGTGGGAACAGATTCAGTAAAAGCTCGAATCTCACTTCCCATCAAAGAACACATACAGGGGAGAAACCCTATCATTGCTTCGAATGTGGAAACAGTTTCAGGCAGGGGCCTGAGCTCACTTCCCATCACAGAATTCATACAGGGGAGAAACCCTATCAGTGCTTGGAATGTGGAAAGAGCTTCACTCGGAACGGTCGCCTCACATCCCATCAAAAAATTCATACAGAGAGAAAACCAAAAAAGAAAAATAATAAAGCTAAAATTATTAAACAACCCTTACAAAACACAATTACATAGAAAAGAGAAAGGAGGAAGAATAACTAAAAATACCCTTTATCACATTTGTATCATATATATCATGACAGCAGCCACGAAATTAAAAGACGCCTCCTTCTTGGGAGAAAAGCAATGACAAACCTAGACAGCATCTTAAAAAGCAGAGACATCACCTTGCCAACAAAGGTCCGTATAGTTCAAGCTGTGGTTTTCCCAGTAGTGATGTACGGAAGTGAGAGCTGGACCATCAAGAAGGCTGATCGCCGAAGAATTGATGCTTTTGAATTCTGGTCTGGAGGAGACTCTTGAGAGTCCCATGGACTGCAAGAATATCCAACCTCTCCATTCTGAAGGAAATCAGCCCTGAGCGCTCACTGGAAGGACAGATCCTGAAGCTGAGGCTCCAAGACTTTGGCCACCTCATGAGAAGAGAAGACTCCCTGGAAAAGACCCTGATGTTGGGAAAGATGGAGGGCACAAGGAGAAGGGCACAACAGAGGACCAGATGGTGGGACAGTGTTCTCCGAGCTACCAGCATGAGTTTGACCAAACTGCGGGAGGCAGTGGAAGACAGGAGTGCCTGGCGTGCTCTGGTCCATGGGGTCACGGAGAGTCGGACACAACTAAACAACAACAATACAAAAAATAGAAAAAGAGATGAAAAGAAAACTCCCATATCCGTCTGATATGATATATATATCATATCATTCATCAACCCATAGAAAGACAGGCTCCCCCACTTCTCCCCTGCGTGATCCCCTCTTCTCCCCGTATCCCACCCTGAGAGATCCTTCCTTCCCTGCGTTCCTTGCAGGTCCCTCCCACCTCCAACTCTCCTTTTCCTGTGTGTGGCCTCCTAGATTCAAAATAAAGGAATCTTAATATAAAAAATACAAAAAGAGATGAAAAGGAAACTCCCATATCTGTCTGAAAATCATCTGTAGCAACAATTATTCAGAATATGCACTCCAGAATAAACCCAGCTGTATTTAGTATCCAGCCTTTCTCCTCCCCTTCAGCAAGATGACACTTTTCCTACATCTCCCTCCCTAGCCCAGCCTTCAAATCTTAATCACTCAGACAGTTCAATATGACTCTTATAATGATTGTCTAATAATCCAAATTAATATTTCTCCAGTTTCTATAAAGCCTCATTAAAACTGTTGCAACAAATCTCAGCCAAGTCTCAATCCAAAATTCTGGTCTCTTATAATGTTCATCCAATCCTGCTTCCTCTTCTTTCTTCTTTTCCTAATCTTTGGACATTTTAATCCACTGGGGATGGGGAAGCAGGCATCTTAATCCCCTTTCCTCAGAGTCTCCCTCATACGAGATCGTAGGTTGCGTGGTTAATAGTTTCCGTTGTTGCACTGAATCCCCTTTTCCTGGCTGTATATTTACATATATCCGCCAATCCCGATCCTGCTTGCTGGTGGGCGAGCAATTTTTGGCATTCCCCTCCCCGCCCCTTTACTACCTGTGTAAATTTTGAACCTCATTTTGGGGTCAAAAAAGCTCATCTTGTACACGGAAAAATACAGTTGTGTGCCACACACACACACCTGCCTCTTGTTTGGAGGAGGAGTGAGAGACGGAGGCACTTTACTGACAGAATGGCATTTCCCTCGCACCTCCTTTCCTCCCAGGAGCTCCTCCTTCCACAACAACCCTGCCAGGCTGGCCTCTTGCATGTCGCCCCCTTTCCAGCAGGCGAAGCTGCAGGGGCCACTCACTTCTTGGCTGTCCAAAAATGGACGAGGCTTTTGACCAGGCATCTTCAAACTATGGTCCACAGGCCGGATCTGGCCCACCAGGCTTGTAAATGTGGCCCGTGGATCCTGCCACCCGCTCGGTCAGTCCCCGCGCGCTGAGCTAAACCAGCACGGCAGGAGGTTTTCTTGAAAAGAATCCGCGGACGCCCTTGTTCGTATCGAGAGAGAGGGCCGAGGGGAACAAAAGCTGCTCTGCCTGGCCGTCTCTGCAGGGACGTTGCGGGGAAACGGGCTCCTTTTGCACCCAGGTCTCGAGAGGGGATAAACTTGGCTCTGGACTGTACCACTTCAAATGCCCTGGAGGGGGAGGTAAAGGGACACCCAATGACCCACATTCTGATTTATTTATTTTGGGGTGGCAGGGATATGCTGATTTTGCTCAATTCAGTCTCCCCTCCTCCAAAAAGGTTCTCTCCCACAATCCCAAAGACAACACAGGCCCCCGTCAAGAGTCTCCCAGAGCATGTGCAGAGTTCAGAGATGCTTTTGTTGCGATTCCTGTCTTGCGGAAGGTTGGACTAGATGACCCTCAGGGCTCCCTTCCAATTCTATCATTTCACAGCACGCAAGTGAGGAGGGGCAGGGACTGTTAGAAAGGGGGGCTTTTGCTATCCACAGATCTGGCCCCCTCCTTAAAATCACAGCTGTGAATCTGCAGGATGCGAAGCCAAGCAGACCCCTGACCCCAAAAAAGAAGGGGAAGGAGGCTTCCAACAAGGGACCGGAGGGGCAAGAATGGGCAGCAAAAGAGGAGGGACCCAGGAGTCCTGGGGCCTACGATCCACTTTGCTCTTTCAACGGGATCTGGAGACAGGCAACAAACCAAGCCGGGAGTTGGGTTGCCCAGAGTCCGTTACTGCAGAAAGAAGAGAAATCTGTGAGATTCTGACCCGATTCGGAGATGAAACATTAGCTGGCTGGGGGTTGCAATTGCAGGAATTGTTCCACAACAACCCTGCGAAGTAGGCAGACTGGATCCTGCCCCCCAGCCCCGCTGCGAGCTTCATCATGGCCAGGGACTGGGGATTCGAACCCAGATCTCTCTGCCAGGGCCTAGTCTGGCCCTCTCACCACTGCACCGCACTGCCTCTCAGTGAGTGACACAGAGATAAGTTTTTAAAAGAATAGAAAGATGAGGAATCGAGAGAACTTGGTAGTCTTGGGAGCATCTTGGACACTGACCTCGGATTTGGGCTTCTCCAATTTGGGTTTTTCTTCAGAAGCTGGAAAAAGGAGGGAAATGAAGCAGGGAAAGGTGAATGACGAGAAAACCCAGGGAAATGGACAGGAATACTTGAAAGCATGCAGAAAGCTGAAACGGAGATCAACATTTCTGAGCCGCTGGGCAGGGATGTTTTTAGCAGGCGACCAAAGAGAGTCTGGCCAAGGCGCCTGGTTGGTATCAAGAGGCAGGGATCTTGGAGCCAGGAGGGACCCCGAGGGTCATCTAGTCCAACCCCCCACAAGGCAGGAATCTTGAACCCAGAACCCTGAAATCAAGAGCCTCAGGCTCTCCCAGCTGAGCTTCTTGTACTGGCAACTGTGGGAAAGGGGAGTCAATTGGCCAGTGCCAGTTCCGCCAATCAACAATGTCAAGTGGGGGGAGGGGAAGGTTTCTCACCTGCTTTTACTGTCAATATTGCCATGGTCTTAATAGATTCTGAATCGGGTCGGCAAACTACGGGCCCCAGTCATTTAAGAACCTGCCGCAAAGCCGGAACCCCCCACGAAGCTGAGACTCCCGGCGATGGGAGGAAGAGGCCGATCGGCGGCGCCTCTGCCAATCAAACGCCACGCCTGGTTTACCTCAAGTAGTCAACCCAGCAGATGCATTTGATCCAGAGATTTCCGCTTTCCGCTTGCCCCACGGTGCCCCCTACCCCCTGCCCCCCAGGAGGGTGGAACTGATGACATTGGACATTCCTCATTTAAATCTACCTCTACCTCTTCTTTAAATCAGAACCAGTGAAGGCGGTGAAGGTCCTGTGTGAGTGTCTGGAGGCGGTTGGAGGATGGATGGCGGCTAGCAGATTGAGGTTGGATCCTGACAAGACAGAAGTACTGATTTTGGGGGACGGGGCGGGCG
The DNA here is from genome assembly GCA_947686815.1 of Podarcis lilfordi. Taxonomy (NCBI): domain Eukaryota; kingdom Metazoa; phylum Chordata; class Lepidosauria; order Squamata; family Lacertidae; genus Podarcis; species Podarcis lilfordi. Next base: position 122,821,830 of record OX395127.1, read on the forward strand.
GGTGTGGGGGATTCCCTGGTCCTGAATGGGGTAACTGTGCCCCTGAAGGACCAAGTGCGCAGCCTGGGAGTCATTCTGGACTCACAGCTGTCCATGGAGGCGCAGGTTAATTCTGTGTCCAGGACAACTGTCTACCGGCTCCTTCTGGTACGCAGGATGAGACCCTACCTGCCCACAGACTGTCTCGCCAGAGTGGTGCATGCTGTAGTTATCTCCTGCTTGGATGACTGCAACGCACTCTATGTGGGGCTACCTTTGAAGGTGACCTGGAAAGTGCAATTAATCCAGAATGCGGCAGCTAGATTGATGACTGGGAGCGGCTGCCGGGACCACATAAAACCAGTTCTGAGACATCTGCATTGGCTGTGGTGTAGTGGTTAAGAGCGGTAGTCTCCTAATCTGGGGAACCGGGTTCGCGTCTCCGCTCCTCCACATGCAGCTGCTGGGTGACCTTGGGCCAGTCACACTTCTTTGAAGTCTCTCAGCCCCACTCACCTCACAGAGTGTTTGTTGTGGGGGAGGAAGGGAAAGGAGAATGTTAGCCGCTTTGAGACTCCTGAAGGGGAGTGAAAGGCGGGATATCAAATCCAAACTCTTCTTCTTCTTCTTCTTCTCCCAGTACGTTTCCGAGCACAATTCAAAGTGTTGGTGCTGACCTTTAAAGCCCTAAATGGTCTCAGCCCAGTATACCTGAAGGAGCATCTCCACCCCTATTGTTCAGCCCGGACACTGAGATCCAGCGCCGAGGGCCTTCTGGCGGTTTCCTTGCTGTGAGAAGTGAGGTTACAGGGAACCAGGCAGAGGGCCTTGTCGGTAGTGGCACCCGCTCTGTGGAACGCCCTCCCTTCAGATGTGAAGGAAATAAGCAGCTATCCTATCTTTAAAAGACATCTGAAGGCAACGCTGTTCAGGGAAGTTTTTAATATTTAATATAAAGCTGTACTGTTTTTAGCACTTGATTGGGAGCCGCCCAGAGTGGCTGGGGAAACTCAGCCAGATGGACGGGGTATAAATAATAATATATTATTATTATTATTATTATTATTATTATTATTAAATCATGGCCTTTCTGGCCCGCCTTCTCCTCCCAGGGGCTCAAGGCGGGCTCCCTCCCCTTCCACTGCCATTCCCCCGCGCTGACCCCGCCAGGCAGGCCTGCCTGAGAAGCACCGACTGGCCCTCGGTCCCTCTCTCCCAGGCTGCTGGCGCAGGGCTCTAACCGCTAGGCCGCGCTGCTCCCCTTCCGCTCGCCAGGTGGTACCTGCGGTGGTGGTGACGCTGCTGACCCCATCCTGCTGCTTCCAAGGCGGGGCCTCCTCGGTGTGCAGGACGCTGCTGACCCCGAACTCGGCGTCGGGGGCCTGGATGCTGGCGATGAGCCACTTGCCCCTCTCCAGGGCGCGGGGGCAGCCCCCTCCGCCCGCCAACCCCTCCGCCCAGGCGACAAAGTGGGACTCTTGCGGCGCGTAAGCGTTGATCTCGCAGGAGGATTCAGCCTCGCTGGCATCCGGACTCAGCCACGGCAGGGGGGGGTGGCCGAGGCCTGACCGCCCCACAGGGCCCCAGAGGGGTCTGCCGGGGGGACAAAGCGGGGGGAGGTGAACCAGTGTCTGGGGGGGGAATGATGAGCCTTGTCTCTCCACTGCCGGACCCCCCAACCTACATCGCAGGGGGTTGGACTGGATGACCTTTGGGGTTCCCAACTCCACCGTTCTGGGTCAGCCAGTTCAGTTCAACTTGCAGAATCACAGAATTGGAAGGGACCCCCGAGGGTCATCTAGTCCAACCCCCTGCGATGCAGGAATCTCAGCGAGAACAAGATGCCCTCTAAGGAGGATTTGTTTTGTCTATTTAATGGAATTTAAACGCCAGTAAATAAACTAAAAGAATCAAGCAGTTTTGTACCTCTGAAAAGTGTAAATGCTGAGGTTGGAAAACAATTTGAAGTACATCCAGAATAAGCATAAAGAGATTAAATTTCTTGAGTCAAAAGGAGAGTACTAGATTAAATTAATCCACAACAATAGGACTCCTGAGTTCTTAGATGACTTCTTTTGTCCATTTACTGTATTTATTTTTCCCAATTAGAACTATAAAATGGTGATTTTCTTGAGTTAAAATGAGAGTAACCCTGAACAATTTTTAGAAAAAAAGCACTGTACCTATATACCAGAGAAGCATGTATGGAACTGTAGTTGTTGGCATATATAGTGATATATTGGAATATACCTTCCCCCCTTTTTATTTCTTTGTTCTCTATTCACTTTTTATTTCCCTTTTTATTATTCAAGTATTCTCAATTTAAATTGTGTGGTTGAACCCGGATCCAGGCCTCTTGGCCCTCATCAAAACTTCGCTTTGTTAACGGAAAAATCCGAGAGCTCCCTTGGACAAAAACAAAGACACCAACCAGGATAACTTGGAGCAAAACAGCAGCCTGTAGGCTTGGCCTTTATTGAACTGTTGCAACAGGGTGCTCCCCTCACTTGCAGGAGAGAGAAAGGACACAGAAAAATGGTGTGCAAGGCCTTATAAAGACTTTTGACATTCCCACCCTGTAGGTCAAGCCCACCCCCAGAAACATCACGCATACATCACAGAAAGGAGGGGTTGAGGGAGGAGTTGTGGTGGTAACCTGAGTGTCCTGTCACCTGGCTGGTTCCCCCTTTCCCCCTCCCCATGAGTACTTTCCAGATGACGGAGGGGAGTTGGCAGTTTCCTGCCCCCAGAGGGAAGATCTGATCATTGTCCTTTGTTTCAGTCCATGCTGAATCCACTCCCACATGCAAGTTCTTTGTGATCTTGATGGTCTTCTGTCTGGGACCATCAGGGTTGGCATAGCAACTGGGCAGGGCTCCTGTGGATGTGCTGGGATGGTGAAGGGATTATGGCTGACCAGTATCAAACCTTCCCCATTTTGTAGTCCTTCCTTCATGGAGTAAAATAAAAGTGGAACAGTGCAGATCCGATGTATGGTGGATTTTCTATGAATTTATAACAGAAGCCTAGCGTATGTCGTGTGTGAGTGTGTGAGTGTGTGTGTGGGTGAGTGTGTGTGAAGTTTGTGCAAACTGAATGATGGGGGGGGGTTTCCTGCGACAAGGGAGAGAGAGACCCGCCCCCCCCGCCGTTTCTGGGAGAGCCCTCCTTTCCTTTCCTTTCCCTTCCGCTCCCCTCCCAAGAGGCTCCCCCTTGTGTCTCTCTGTGTCTCTGAGGGACGAGAGAGGAGGCGCCCCTCCCCCCGCCGCTTCTTCCCCTCAACGACGTTTCCCGCCTTTTCCCAACTGCCTCGCCTCCGTTTTGGCGCCAAGGATTCCGGGCAGACCAGGCGGCGCTTTCCCGGGGCTTGAGGGGCGGATTTCTCTTCAGGCCTCTCGCTTTGCAAGCTCCTCTCTCTTTGGAAAGGCGGGATGAAAACTCCCTTCGCCTCTGCCTGCATCCCTCGCAGGACTGAAAAGTCCGATTTCTTTCCATTTGCTACGTCTAATGTCCGCTTTGGGTCTAGTTTGCCGCTGGCATAAAGTACCTCTTTTTTCAGCTGATCTGAAGGTCTAAATCATTGGCCCAAAGCTGCTTTATTGGTTAACCATTTTCCATGGGTCCTTTGTACGTGGGTCTCCTGAAAGCTTATTACAGTAAATCTCATTTTGGCCTCCCCCCAAGATCGCGAGTGCGATTCATTCCTTGCCTGGGACACTTCTTCATCTCCCTATTTTCCTGGTGGGGGAAAGGTGATTTTCGGGGGGGGAGGGGTCTCCTGACTGGGAAGCCCCCCCTCCCCCCCGCTGAGCTGGAGGGTGTCCCTTGGGGGGGTGTCTTGAGGGAGCCATTGCTGAGCCCAAGGCACCTCCCGCCACTAGGCAGCCCTTCGCTTCTCCTCCCTCCCAGGAGATAAGGGGGGAGGGAAGGGGGGCAGCCCCTAGAGCGCAGGCGCAGAAGCAGGAAAACTGAAGGCAGGGAGAGGGAGGGGAGGACTCGGGGCGCTCGGCTTGTCAAGGGTTAAAAGGAGCAGAGCGGGATTCCTAGAGAGGACAGGAAGTGAAGGGGGTGAAGGTCCTCCATGGGTAAATTCCCCCCTCCCCCTCCCTTCCTGCTTTCTTCTCTCTCCATTGCAAAAGCCCCTCCTGGACTCGGGTGAGTCTCCTCTCTCTTCCCCCTGAGGGTGCAATGGGGAGAAGGGGGTCCCAGGGGGGCAGGGAGGGGGCGTGGGGGGTCCCTGCTCAGATCATGCATGATGGGGGGAGACCCCCAAGTCAGGGAGCAGAGGGTCCTCCCTTGTCCTCTCTGCCAAGCCAGGGAGGGGCCAAGTCGCAGGAAATATGCAGCTCTGCTCTTCCTTGGGATCCAGATGCTGCCTTCCTTTTGGGGGGAGGGGGCTTTGAGTCAAGAAAATAAACCCCCTTCAGATGGAGGGAAAAGTCACATTTAAGAACAGAGGCTGCAGCCAGACGGGAACATTCCCACGTGGGGGGAGCGCAGGGAGAAGAAAAGCCCGTCTGCATCTGCAGCACCACTGCATCTCCAGACCACTTCCTGTGTCCCAGATGCAACAAAACATGTCTCTCCCCCAGATCTCACTCCCAAAGAAAACACTCTTCCATTGTCTCCTAAGACAGGTGGAAGCCAACCAGCCAACCATTCCCTCCCCTCACAATGCACAATGGGGCTTCCCCTCCCCTGACGTACCACTTTAGATAATGGGGCCTCCACTACCACCGCCGTGCGATTTCTGTTCTTATCCTGAAGCAAAGTTCTTAACCCGAGGTACTATTTCTGAGTTAGCGGAGTCTGTAACCTGAAGCGTCTGTAAACCAAAGTACCACTCTACCCATCATTTAAATACACAACAAAATTGTTACAGAAAAGAACAGAGCAATGTTTAGAAAAATATCATCTTTCTTCTCCCTTTTTCTCTTAGGGTCCAGTGTGCCTTGAAGACGTAGCTGTTCCTTTCACAGAGGAGGACTGGGCTTTGCTGGATCCTGACCAGAGAGCTCTGCAGAAGGAAGTCAAGGAGGAGAATCCTGGGATCGTGGCCTCTCTGGTAAGGCTCCCTGCTGGATCATAAGATCAGTTTTGAAATTCCATACAGATCTCTGAAGGACAAGCCTCCTCTATTTTGAGGGAGCCCCATAGCGCCACCTACAGCATCTGAGATGTTAACACACCCACAACTCTCCTGGAATGGAAAACTCAATAGGAGATGTATCTCCTGTTCTGTCTGGGAATATTCTTCCACCAGTCCTGCCTTTTCCAACCGTGAGGAGGCTGGTCTGAGCTGCCCAGGCCTTCTTCAATGTAGGCTTCAGAGATCTTAGGGACGTGGAGGTACATCCTGTCTAATTTTCTTTTTCCCTTTCTACATTTGTCTGGCTTCATTCTGTTGGTGAATCTAATTTTCCATGAAATATTTCCTACAGGGGACCGTTTAGAATGTGGAAAAAGCTTCACCTAGGAAACCAGTCTCAATTTCCATTAAATAAAAAACAGCAGGGATAATTATAGAATTTTAGAAAATGGTATAAGGCATATGGTATAAGGTATAACTGGTATTAGGAAACTTCATGAGGAATTAAGGGGAGAGATAGCGTTGACCTGGAGTAGTTACAAAATTTGTGGTCTCTCCCCGAGTGCCAGGGACCCTCCTCCAAAGAGAGCTTTTTTTTGTCAGAATAATTCATTTTTTCCCAATTTTTGGCAATTAATTGGCAATAAATGTTCTCACTGCCACGGTGGCGTAAAGAAATATTTGCTTATTTAAAACATCTTTATCAAATTTTCTGTTATTGCCTCACAAGCCGTAAAATTCCAACTCTCCTTCCATAATTTTTCCCATGATGTTACTTCAATAGGTTTCCATAAATCCATAGCCAATTTGATCATTACCGCCTTTACCTGTTCATCCATATCCTCCCACTCCAATAAGATTCCATACATTTAACAAATTACTTTTGTTTTGTTTTGTAGTAATTCTTTATCCAATACTGAAATTGCAAAATCCATTTTCTTGTCAGCTTTGAAGACCTCATTTATTTGGTGATACTGGATCCACCCTGTTAGGTGGTGTTTTATTTCCTCCCGCATTTTGGTCAGACTCACGTTTGTAGCTTCGAGAACACTGTCCAGCCATCTCATCCTCTGTCGTCCCCTTCTCCTTGTGCCCTCCATCTTCCTGGTATAATTCCCTGGAGAGCCAGTGTGGTATAGTGGTTAAGAGTGGTAGTCTCGTAATCTAGTGAACTGGATTCGCTCCTCCACATGCAGCTGCTGGGTGACCTTGGGCTAGTGCCACTTCTCTGAAGTCTCTCAGCCCCACTCACCTCACAGAGTGTTTGTTGTGGGGGAGGAAGGGAAAGGGGGAGGAAGCCGCTTTGAGACTCCTTCCGGGTAGTGATAAAGCAGAATATCAAATCCAAACTCTTCTTCTTCTTCAGCAGAATATCAAATCCAAACTCTTCTTCTTCTTCTTCAGCAGAATATCAAATCCAAACTCTTCTTCTTCTTCTTCAGCAGAATATCAAATCCAAACTCCTCCTCCTCCTCCTCCTCTTCTTCTTCTTCTTCTTCTTCTTCTTCTTCTTCTCCTCCTCCTCCTCCTCCTCCTCCTCCTCCTCCTCTGTGTATACTTGTCCCCTCTTCTTGATGTCTTGATATCTTCTGCTTCTGTTAGGTCATTACCACTTTGGTCCTTTATTATGGTAATCTTTGTACAAAATGTCCCTTTCATATCTCCAATTTTCCTGTACAGATCTCTGGTTTTTCCCATTCTACTGTTTTCCTCTATTTCTTTGCATTGCTCGTTTAAGAAGGCCCTCTTGTGTCTCCTTGCTATTCTTTGGAAATCTGTATTCTATTTCTTGTAGGTCTGCCTTGGATTCATATTGAGATCGTTCTATCATTTTTGAGATAGCATCCCAGTACAGTGGTGGCTCGCAAGACGAAAAACGCGCAAGACGAAAAACGCGCAAGACGAAAGAGTGTTCCGTTTTTTGAGTCGTTCCGCAAGACGAATTTCCCTATGGGCTTGCTTCGCAAGACGAAACGTCTTGCGAGTTCTTGTGAGTTTGTTTCCTTTTTCTTAAAGCCGTTAATAGCCGCTAAGCCGCTAATAGCCGTGCTTCGCAAGACGAAAAAACCACAAGACGAAGAGACTCGCGGAACGGATTAATTTCGTCTTGCGAGGCACCACTGTACAGCTTTTGCCACTCTTTTGTTGACTACGAGGGCCACTCCATTTCTTTTAAAGGATTCTTGCCCACAGTAGTAGTTATGGTGGTCATCTGAACTGAATTTGCCCATCCCTGTCCATTTTAGTTCACTGATGCCCAGGATGTCAATATTTATTCTTGCCATCTCATTTTCACCACATCCAACTTACCTTTCGGCTTTGGCCCAGCCGTTTCATCAGCTCTGAATCTACTTGTCCTTGTCCTCCTCTCTTCCTCAGTACCATGTTGGACGCCTTCTGACCTGAGGGGCTCATCTTCCAGCGTCATCACTTTTATATGCCTGTTGCCTTTGTCCATGGAGTTTTCTTGGCAGGGATACTGGAGTGGCTTGCCGGTTCCTGCTCCAGGTGGATCACGTTTGGTCTAAACTCTCCACTATATCCTGTCCATCTTGGGTGGCCCTGCACAGCTTAGCTCATAGCGTCTCTGAGTTATTCAAGCCCCTTCGTCACAACAAGGCAGTGAAAGTGGCCCAATTCAATTCCATATTTTTCTTTTCCCCAGTTATTGCTTCCTGAGGTGAAATCTACCGGGGGGTTTAGGTTCTAAGACCACTTTATGTTTTTCCCATACTCTATATATCAATTTTCTTATTATATGATTCAAAATTGATTTCTTTCCATGTTTTAATATAATTGTCTTTAAATAGGTTGGTGTTTTCATTTGTCAGCAAGATTTCAAAATACTTAGTTTTATTTACTGTTTCCAATCCTGATATTTTCTTTAGTTCTTCTTTTTCCTGTGTTGACATATTTTTTGCTAGCATACTAGTCTTTTTTTAATTTAATTTAAATCCTGCCACTTCCAAATTTAAGGATTTCCCCTCTTATTTCTGGTATGCTTTCCTCCAGATTTTCAGAAGTTAGAATTAAATTGTCTGCAAAGGCCTTCATCTTCTGCGACTTCTTCCCCATTGTTAGACCTTTTATGCCTTGGTCACTCCTTGTTGTCATTGCTAAGAATTCTAGTACCGTAATAAAAAGTAGAGGTGAAAGGGGGCAGCCTTGCCTGGTCCCCTTACTTACTTTACTTCTCTTATTTCACGATTTAGTATCAATTTGGCTCTCTGATTTCAATATATTGCCTCAAAACCACTAATAATATTTTCTCCGAGTCCTGTTTTTTCTGTAGTTTTTTTCATGGAGCTCCAAGAAAGAAGATTCCACCTAAACATTAGGAAGAACTTCCTGACAGTAAGAGCTGTTTGACAGTGGAATTTGCTGCCAAGGAGTGTGGTGGAGTCTCCTTCTTTGGAGGTCTTTAAACAGAGGCTTGACAACCATATGTCAGAGTGCTCTGATGGTGTTTCCTGCTTGGCAGGGGTTGGACTCGATGGCCCTTGTGGTCTCTTCCAACTCTATGATTCTATGATTCTAGA
>OX395127.1:122830636-122945352 GCA_947686815.1 Podarcis lilfordi
AAAGGTTTTTGTCTGAGTGGTGATCTGACTTCCCATCAAAGACTTCATACAGGAGAGAAACCGTATCACTGCTTGGAATGTGGAAAGAGCTTTCGTCTGAGTGGTGATCTGACTTCCCATCAAAGAGTTCACACAGGGGAAAAACCCTATCAGTGCTTGGAATGTGGAAAGAGCTTTCGTCAGAGTGGTGATCTGACTTCCCATCAAAGAATTCATACAGGGGAGAAACCCTATATGTGCTTGGAATGTGGGAAAAGCTTCCGGGAGGGCCACAAGCTCACTTCCCATCAAAGAATTCATACAGGTGAGAAACCCTATCAGTGCTTGGAATGTGGAAAGAGCTTCAGTCAAAGTGCCACACTCTCTTACCATCACAGAATTCATACAGGGGAGAAACCCTATCAGTGCTCAGAATGTGGGAAGCGCTTCAGTCAGGAGGGGAATCTCACTTCTCATCAAAGAATTCATACAGGGAGAAACCCTATCAGTGCTCAGAATGTGAAAAGAGCTTCAGTCGGAAGGATAGTCTCACTTCCCATCAAAGAATCCATACAAGAGAGAAAACGGTTTAGTGTTTGGAATGTGGGAAAAGATTCGTTCATGGCCCACCAAATAATTCATACGGGGTTGAAAGCATATCAGCACACGGAATGTGTATAAAATTTCACTTGTTCAAAAGTCAATTTAAGATCTCACACCAGGGTGAAGTATAGAATTATAGATTCAGAATCTAGTCCAGCCCCCTCCAGAAATCTCATTTCAAGCATCCATGACAGGTGGCCATCCAACTTCTTCTTAAAACCCCCCAAGGAAGGTCCACCCCCCTTCTGAGAGAGTTCCTTTTCACAGTCAGCTCTTACTATCAGAGAGAGAATATAAAAAGACTTTGGAGAAGACTTCCGGTGTGATGGCCTATGGCGTTTGGCTGCTTTCCCAGGACACCGGACCCTAGTCGTGCAATTAAACAAGGTGAATCTGGGGGTAATTATCCCTGTTGAACCCTGCAGGGATGGGGCGCACGTGCCTTCACCCGCACGCCGTCCGATATCTGCTGCTCGCTACAGTGGAGGCAGGGGCGCTGGGTGTTTAGCATTGCACGAATTGGAAAATCTCCAATGCCAACGCCATGAGCGGGAGCATTCCTGTTTTTCAACAAAGATTTGAATTTGGACTTTGAAAGGACTTTTGTCGCTCTGCTACAGAAGATGTGAGGTGAGCATCTCATCTTTGCTTATACTTGCTACTGTTGGGCCAACGCCCTCCCTCATCTGTCTGAATGGTGAGGAACTTCGCCCGTAGTAGCAGAGTACAGCAGAAGCAGACTCTGGCTGGAAAGCAGCATCGAGAAGATAAGAAGGCAACAGAGCGACAGAGCTGACTCACGCAGCCGTATCCTTCAGCAAAAGCCAGATGCAAGGACCAGAGGGGAGGAGGAGGAGATATAGAAATTGCTCCCGTTCTCACACGATGATACATTAGGTAATTAGGCAATTAAAGGCACAGTGTCACACTGTGCAATGAAAGAATGAAACACTGCAGTACTGACACCTACTTCATGATTTGGCAAGCCTCATGGAGAAAGATTCAATTAATTAAATGGAATGCAAGTGAAACTTCATTAAAAAACTTGAGAATTTGATGTTTAATGGTGCGGTCCTTTGTGGAGGGCTCTAATTATTATTGGCAAGGTATCAGCTTGTTTGAAGATATGGAGAGACTTTGCTGAAATACCGTGTTACCAGAGAATGAGGCTGTAATTTCAACTGCGTCACACGCCATCTTCTCTCCCTTTTTTGTTATTGTTTGAGTCCAGATAGAGAGTAATCTGGCGTCCCGCCAAAGCTCTGGCAAGACTCCAGCTTCTCCTTCCGTCCAACTCTCTCAATAACGATCTGGCATCCTGCCAAAGCCATAGCCGATCATCAAAGCTCAAATTCCATTTCCTTCCAAAGGAATACAGTGAAAGTCCATCTGCTTGCATGGACTTTTGTCATATATGGATTTATAAAAGTGAAGGTGAATCTTTGATCTTTGTAATCTTCCCTTAGGGCTCAGGGGGAGCAAGCTTGGATTCTAGAGGAACCAAACAAGTATTAACTGTGAAATCTATCGCACAGTGTGGTCTCTTACAGAAGATTCTTCGGTTTGGGAAAATATCAGTCAGTTAAAATACATTACATGTGTCTTAATTTTAACTAAACAAAGGAAAGCTGGAAGACAGCCCAGAGTCCTGGAAGATAAGACAGTGGAATGAAATAGGGCCTTCTGTTTTTTGTTTTTTTTAAATGATTTTTATTAAGGTTTCTGTAAAAAGTTAAACAGAAAAACATAAAAAAGAAATACACAAATACACAGTACATAATCCAAAAAAGAATAATCCGTTTTTAAATTTACTTATTTTCTGGACCTCCTCATACCTCCCTCTTTTGTATTCCAGTCCAAATTGTTTGTCCAGCAATTTCTTTTCCACTTTTTTAATCTCAATCTTTAATCTTAATGTAATATAACATTAAAATTTTACCTCTTAAGTACCAAATTTCCATTTCCTTAAACATCTTTAATCCTAATCTTTAATCTTAGTCTATCTATAACTTTAAATCCTGTACAGCTGGAAACCACTTATTTTCAATTCAACATCACTCTAACATTCTTTAATTTTGCAGTGTTTCTGAAGATAATCTTTGAATTTCTTCCAATCTTCCTCCACCAAGTCTTCTCCTGGTCACGGATTCTGCCAGTCATTTCCGCCAGTTCCATATAGTCCATCAGTTTCATCTGCCATTCCTCCAGCGTGGGAAGTTCTTGTGTCTTCCAATACTTTGCGATGAGTATTCTTGCTGCTGTTGTTGCATACATAAAGAAAGTTCTATCCTTTTTTAGCACCATTTGGCCGACTATGCCCAGGAGAAAGGCCTCTGGTTTCTTAGGGAAGGTATATTTAAATACCCTTTTCATTTCATTATAAATCATCTCCCAGAAAGCCTTAATCTTTGGGCACGTCCACCAAAGGTGAAAAAATGTACCTTCAGTTTCTTTACATTTCCAACATTTATTATCGGGCAAATGATAGATTTTCGCAAGCTTGACTGGGGTTATGTACCACCTGTATATCATTTTCATAATATTCTCTCTTAAGGCATTGCATGCCGTAAATTTCATACCTGTGGTCCACAACTGTTCCCAGTCAGCAAACATAATGTTATGTCCAACGTCTTGTGCCCATTTAATCATAGCTGATTTTACCGTTTCACATTAACTGTGAAATCTATCGCTCTTACAGAAGATTCTTCAGTTTGGGAAAATATCAGTCAGTTAAAATACATTACATGTGTCTTAATTTTAACTAAACAAAGGAAAGCAGGAAGACAGCCCAGAGTCCTGGAAGATAAGATGGTGGAATGAAATAGGGCCTTCTGAGGAGGGACTGCACCGAAAACAATTGATGGACAACAACAAGAAGAGCACAATTTTCATCATGCATGTTAATTTAGATATAGATCTGTTAAATATGATGAAAGTTGCATGCCAGTGGCTGTCAAGATAAGATAAAGGATTAAGATCGGGATGATATTAGGAATAAATAAAAGAGAGAAAAGTAGGAACAAGAACCCCCCCAAAAAAATAATCTCATCAATCTTTGACTTTTGTCTTTTGGGTTTCTCTGTTGTTATTCTGTCTCTCACAGCTACAATAAACCTACCATTAATATTGTGGACTAGGCATTTCTTCGTCAGAGGGCAAAAAACCCAAATTTAGCAGGGGATCAAATACTTTCCCCCCTCACTCTATTTGTTTACACTCACACACACACCTGGCTCTCGTTTGAAAGAGGAGTGAGAGGCGGAGGCACTTTACTGACAGAATGGCATTTCCACGGCACCTCCTTTCCTCCCAGGAGCTCCTCCTTCCACAACCCTGCCAGGCTGGCCGCTTGCCTTTCACCCCCTTTCCAGCACTGCGTGGCTTAGTGTGGCAGCACCTGCCCTTTGGAACTCCCCGCCTCTTGCAATAATAATAATAATAATAATAATAATTCTAGAATGGCATTTCCCTCGCACCTCCTTTCCTCCCAGGAGCTCCCCCTTCCACAACAACCCTGCCAGGCTGGCCTCTTGCATGTCGCCCCCTTCCAGCAGGCGAAGCTGCAGGGGCCACTCACTTCCTGGCCCTCCAAAAATGGAGGAGGCCTTTGACCCTGGATGAGCCTGAGAGGAGCCTTGAGGGGGCAGAGAGGGCTCGCCTCCCAGACTTTTCCGCCATCCATTTATTACTACTGTTGATTAAACTTAGGCCTCTCGGGGCTCTGGCACCCGGCACAGTTATTTCAAATGATCTCAAACCCTAAAATGGATTGACAGGTAACTGACAGACGTGGATGATCTCTAGAGATATAGGGCAGCTGCCGGATGCCCCCCTTGGTTGGGCCTGTGATGGACAGCAGAGCCAGGCCAGTCAGCGGACTTCGTCCCTCAGAAATTCCCCCAGGGGCTGGAGCCTCGCTCTGATTGGCTCCTAAGCCAGCGGGGGGCGGAGCCAGGCCTTTTGGCGGGAAGATGCAAGGCGCCTTTTCTGAGGGGGGAGCTTGGAGGGGAAGGTGGGTAGGAGAGGAAGAGGAGTCAGGCGGGAGTTGAAGGGGAGAAGCTGGGGGGAGGGAAGGGAGACCCCTAAGAAGGAGGGCTGAGGGGACCCCTGGGTGTGGGGGGCGGAGGGAAGGAGACCCCCAAGAAGGAGGGCTGAGGGACCCCTGGGTGTGGGGGCGGACTGAGAGGGGAGGGAAGGAGACCCCAAGAAGGAGGGCTGAGGGACCCCGGGGTGTGGGGGCGGACTGAGGGGGAGGGAAGGAGACCCCAAGAAGGAGGGCTGAGGGGACCCCCTGGGTGTGGGGGCGGACTGAGGGGAGGGAAGGGAGACCCCCAAGAAGGAGGGCTGAGGGGACCCCCTGGGTGTGGGGGCGGACTGAGGGGGAGGGAAGGAGACCCCAAGAAGGAGGGCTGAGGGGACCCCTGGGTGTGGGGGCGGACTGAGAGGGGGGCGGAGGGAGACCCCAAGAAGGAGGGCTGAGGGGACCCCCTGGGTGTGGGGGGCGGACTGAGAGGGGGGGCGGAGGGAGACCCCCAAGAAGGAGGGCTGAGGGGACCCCCTGGGTGTGGGGGGCAGAGGGAAGGGAGACCCCCAAGAAGGAGGGCTGAAGGGACCCCCTGGGTGTGGGGGGCGGACTGAGGGGGGGAGCGGAGGGAGCCCCTAAGCGCAGGCGCGGGGAGAGGGAGGGCTGGGCTTGCAAGGGTTAAGAGGAGCAGAGCGGGAGTCCTAGAGAGGACGGGAAGTGAAGGGGGAGTGAAGGTCCTCCATGGCGAAATCCCCCCTCCCCCTCCCTCCCTGCCTTCTTCTTCTCTCTCCTTTGCAAAAGCCCCTCCTGGACTCGGGTGAGTCTCCTCTCTCCTCCCCTGAGGGTGCAATGGGGAGAAGGGGGTCCCAGGGGGGCAGGGAGGGGCATGGGGGTCCCTGTTCAGATCATGCCTGGGGAGACCCCCAAGTCGGGGAGCAGAGGGTCCTCCCTTGTCCTCTCTGCCAAGCCAGGGAGGGGCCAGTTTGCAGGAAATATGCAGCTCTGCTCTTCCTTTTTAGGGAGGGGGCTTCGGGTCAAGAAAGTAAACCCCCTTCAAAGGGAGGGAAAAGTCACCTTTGTGAACTGAGGCTGCAGCCAGACGGGAACATTCCCACGTGGGGGGAGCACAGGGAGAAGAAAAGCCCGTCTGCATCTGCAGCAGCACATCAGGACCACTTCCTCTGTCCCAGATGCAACAATATTATATTATACAACATAATATTACTACTACTACTAATAATAATTTATTTGTACCCCGCCCATCTGGCCGGGTTTCCCAGCCACTCTGGGCGGCTTCCACAAAAACGAAAAAGACACTATTATGTCATACATTTAAAACTTCCCTGAGCAGGGCTGCCTTAAGATGTCTTCTGAATGTCAGGTAGTTGTTTATGTCTCTCCCCTGTCGCTCTCCACACCCACAGCTGGCGCTGTGACCTTCCAACAACTGGATCTCACTCCCAAAGACACACTCTTCCATGGTCTCCCAAGACAGATGACTGCCAACCAGCCAACCATTCCCTCCCCTCCCCCTCCTGGTGCCCCTGGAAGTTGGCTTGAGGGCATTGGGAGGGTCCAACCCACCAGATGAAGGGAGAGGAGGTCCTTCCATCTGGAAAATGGGAATGCTTGCAAAGATTTACTTGAAGATGAGTGCCATATAGATAATAAAACATTATTTTGTGGAATTCCCCCATTTACACAAAGATTAATACCCATCATTTAAATACACAACAAAATGGTTTCAGAAAAGAACAGAGCAATGTTTAGAAAAATATCATCTTTCTTCTCCCTTTTTCTCTTAGGGTCCAGTGTGCTTTGAAGACGTAGCTGTTCCTTTCACAGAGGAGGACTGGGCTTTGCTGGATCCTGACCAGAGAGCTCTGCAGAAGGAAGTCAAGGAGGAGAATCCTGGGATCGTGGCCTCTCTGGTAAGGCTCCCTGCTGGATCATAAGATCAGTTTTGAAATTCCATACAGATCTCTGAAGGACAAACCTCCTCTATTTTGAGGGAGCCCCATAGCGCCACCTACAGCATCTGAGATGTTAACACACCCACAACTCTCCATAGGAGATGTATCTCCTGTTCTGTCTGGGAATATTCGTCCACCAGTGCTGCCTTTTCCAACGGTGAGGAGGCTGGTCTGAGCTGCCCAGGCCTTCTTCAATGTAATCTTCAGAGATATTAAGGACATGGAGGTACTTCCTGTCTAATTTTCTGTTTCCCTTTCTGCTTCTGTTTTTGGTTGAGCAAAGAAATGACTGAGCTTGGAGATGGAGCGGATTCCATGACTGAGCCAAATTAAATCCATCCCTGGAAAGAGCCAGGCTTTTCGAATCTCCGGGTCCCATAAATACGTTAGCTAATACCAGCCAAAAAAGGCAGTAACTCCCTTCCCTTCTTCCTCTTTCACAAACATTCATTTGCATTCTTCAGTCATTTCAGCCTCAATTTCTTTCTCAGGCTAGGATTATTATTATTATTATTATTATTATTATTATTGATATCAGGAAACTTGATGAGGAATTAAGGGGAAAGACAGTGTTGACCCAGAGTAGTTACAAAATGTATGTTCTCTCCCCAAGTGCCACAGACCCTCCTCCAAAGAGAGCTTCTCTGAAGAAAGCACAAGCAAAAATTACTCAATTTTACGTGAATAAGGAAAATGAGGAGGTGGCTAAGAAACAGCAGGAGCCAGATCCTATTACTGACCTTATAGGATCTCTCAGCAGCTCTAAGGATGAGCAGAAAGAGGTTTTGGGCCCAGGCAGCTCAACTGCTAAGTCATCTCTGGCACTGAGACCAGGAGCTCAAGCGACTCAAGCCCAAATTCAGGCTAAACAAGTAGAGGAACTAATGTTAAAAATTACAAAATAGTGCAATATTAAAAAGTTGACTTTAAAAAACTTTTGAACCTGCTTGAGAGCAGCTCATGCTCTGGGTCCAGACAGAACACTAAGAAGCTTGTACTATGCTAGAATCTGCACACCAGATCCCTATATCAATATGAAACGATATGCAAGGTTATCAAATGGTCTGATGTCCTGTCAAAAGCCAAAACCAAACCAACTAGGGAGAGGGTTTTCATAAAAAGGAATTGGAAATGGGTGCTGTCTCAAAATAAGCTACTTCTCTCAAGCTACCCTAAGCCTTTGGGAATCTTGTCACAAGAGGAGCGTAAAGTTTGTGAAGATGGTGTATAAGCACAGAGAATATCTAAGGAAGAGTGGTGTATCAGTCTCAAGATTATTCCAAAATGTGGCATCACCAGCTCCTCTGCTTCCACATACAGCAACACCTCCAAAAAGTCCTCAGTTCAAGGCAGACTATCCTGCTTTAATTGACAAAGATTCTGCAGGTGACAATCCTGACTAGCCAGCTGACCTGGACCCCAAGGAACCCCCTAACTCAAAGACCCCGGGGTCTTTGCAGTTGAGGAATCTGGGGAAGGACCTACTTGACAGAACTGAAAAGAATTGTTTACATGCCTTCTGTGCTCTGCCACAAGACGCCCAGAATGAAATATTCTCCAGATTTGACCTCTGACGTTCCTGCCTAATAAGTTTGAAGAAGGAACACAAGGGCTCATGCAAGTAGAACTTGACTCTTTGTGCTCCAGATCCAGCCCACCAGATATTCCAGCGTGAGTTGAATTTATGGGCTGAAAAGCCACCTCCCCCCACCAGGTTAATGAACCCTCTTTCCTACCAATTGGAGATGAAAAGCTTCCCCAAAGATTTGGTCCCCATGCAAGAGGCAAATATGGCCATATCACCTGCCTGGCTTGCAATGAGAGAGCTCAAAGATTGTGAACTGGGCTCTGCATACAAAGAACCAAGCATGCAGGCATCTACAGTACATGTACAGTGGTACCTCGGGTTCCATACGCTTCAGGATACAGACTCCGTGAACCCAGAAATAGTGCTTCAGGTTAAGAACTTTGCTTCAGGGTGAGAACAGAAATTGTGCTCCAGCGGCACAGTGGCAGCAGGAGGCCCCATTAGCTAAAGTGGTGCTTCAGGTTAAGAACAGTTTCAGGTTAAGTACGGATCTCTGGAACGAATTAAGTACTTAACCTGAGGTACCACTGTAATAGCTACTGTGCTATTTTCTGCCCATGCTCTGGGGTTGCAGTTTTCAGGCTTGGGGACAGGGTGGTGACTGGTTTTTGCACCAAGTTCTGTCCATAAGCCCCAGTGAGTACAATGGGATCTACTCTCAGGTCATTACTGTGCAGAACATGTCAGCCTTACGAAGTGGGGTGAGGAGCAAACAGAGGAAATTGAAACCACTGGAGAGGTTTCGAAATGGGGCTTCTGTTGGGAAGGGGCTGCCCCATTTGTGCTTCTCCAGGGGCAGGAGAATATCTAGGGCAGGAGAATCCCTGCAGGGCCTCTGAGGCTCCCTTTGCTTCTTCCTCTCTCCCAGGACCCTGCAGCTTCTTTTGGCTCCTTGACTCCTCAGGAAGGATGAAAGAGACGGATCCTGCAAACCTAGCGAGGATGGAAGGAGGAAGATGGATGGATGACCTGGTCCGGCTGTCTCCTGCATCCCTCCCCACAACCTCTGAGCACTCCCTCCCAGGGACCTCCGAGAGATCTGGTGAGTCCCAGGAGAGTGGAGATGGGGACGTGGAGGGATGGAGCCGGAGAGGAATTGGGGCTTGCTCAGCTAGGGGGTGGGGGGAGGCAGGCAGGCGGATGGAGATGGAGAAGGGGAGCACCTTTTCGGGCTCCCCCACCTGCCTGCCTGCCTGCCTGCCTGCGCCTTTGTCATCTGCAGGCAATTTGAGCTAGGAATAGATCACAGCTCCCCGGCCACCGCGATGTATTGGCAGCTCAAAAGGTCTAAAACCAGTTCTGTGATCTGAATGCCCTACCAATTTCAGAGAACTCACTGATCCATCGCGCAGCACTGGACTCCTTAAAGGAACCTGATCCTGCTGTGCAGTGAGAACTCAGATGGGGCCTCCGTGTGTTGCCTTTTTCTCTTCTTTTTGTATAACTTTTATTAGCTTTATAAAACAAGGAAGATAGGAATAATAGATGATACAAATATGTAGGCTGAGTCTGTATATCTCAAACATAGCAGAATAAATTTGCAGGAGTATCTATAACATATAGTTCATCTTTTCTTGAGCAATATTTTGCCATATATTCATCAAAACATTTCCACTCCTTTTTAAATTTTTGATTCGACTGATTTCTTCTTATAGCAGTTAATTTTGCCAGAATTAAATATTCATTTAGTTTACAAATCCATTCCTCCTTTGTGGGTATAGTTTGTGACTTCCACCGAGCAGCAATCACTATTCTAGCAGCTGCACTTGTGGAATGTAATGGCGTCCGCCACACTTTCCTGTGCCAACTCTCCGTGCCAACTGTGAGCCTGAAGCTGTCTTCCTGGCTCCAAGCCGAGTTTCGCAGCAGCGGTCGTGCCTTGGGTGGGTGATAAATCCAAGGCTGTACGCAGGCTTCTTGCTCATCTAAGAAGTCTTTACTCATTGTACAGAAAAACATCATAAATCAACCCGGAGATCGAGCGGACATCTCCTCGGCTCGACAGCTAAAAACGAAAGTAACTCACACACAAAGAAAGATTCCCGTATGTGAACAAAACCACGCCTCAGAATGTCACACAGAACTGTTTAACCCTGTAAGTTCTGATTTTCCTCACAGTACTTGCATATAGAAAAATTCTCCCCCCCCCCCCCGGTGGTATCTCTTCATCTATCAATCCAAGGAGATATGTCTGGTTTCTTTGTTATTGATATTTTCAACATCTTCTTTAGTTCTTCGTGTACTACTATCCCAAATTTCTTAATTTCCTCACACCTCCACCACATATGTATTGTTGTTCCTATTTTTCCACCACATCTGCAACAGAGGTTGGATTTCAATTTGTATATCTTTGCCAGCTTAACTGGCGTTAAGTACCACCTATAGAACATCTTTACAAAATATTCTTTAATTGTATATGAGGCAGTAAATCGTATATCCTCTCGCCAGAGTTTCTCCCATTGCTCTAGATAGATAGTATGTCTGAGATCCTGAGACCATTTACCATATTTTTCGCCCTATAGGACGCACTTTTTCCCCTCCAAAAATGAAGGGGAAATGTGTGTGCGTCCTATGGGGCAAATGCAGGCTTCAGGAGAGCCCCAGCGCCAGCCCCACAAAGTCGGGGGACAGAGGGAGGCGGAACGCCGCCATCCCGCTGTCTCCCGAAGTGGTTTGGAGGCTGACGGCGGAGAGACCCTGCCGCCAGCCCCGCAAGCTCCGGGGACAGCTGGGAGGCGCAGCGCGTCTTCCCCTGTCCCCGGACCTGATCTGAAGGCGGGCGGCGGGGAGAAATTTAAAGATTACTTACAGAAATATTGCAAAATTAATGAATGTTAGAGTGATGTTGGATTGAAATTAAGTGGCTTCTAGCTGTACAGGCTTTAAAGTTATATATAGATCAAGATTAAGGATTAGGATTAAAAAAGTTAAAAGAAATGGAAAGTTGGCATTTAATAGGTCAAAATTTAATGTTATATTATATTAAGATCAAGGATTGGGATTAAAAAGGAGGGAAAGGAATTGCTGGACAAACAAATTGAATTGGAATACAAAAGAGGGAGGTATGAGGAGGTCCGGGAAATAAGTAAATGTAAAAGTTGTGATGAAAAGATGGAATTGTTTTTAACTGTTTTTTTTCTTTCTTTTTTCTTGTATTTTGTATGGTGTATTTCTCTTTTTATTTTCAAACTTCTTTTTTTATTATTAAGATGTTTCTTTTCATGTGAAACTTCAATAAATATCATTTAAAAAAAAAAAAAAAAGAGAACAGAAATTGTGCTCCAGCGGCACAGTGGCAGCAGGAGGCCCCATTAGCTAAAGTGGTGCTTCAGGTTAAGAACAGTTTCAGGTTAAGTACGGATCTCTGGAACGAATTAAGTACTTAACCTGAGGTACCACTGTAATAGCTACTGTGCTATTTTCTGCCCATGCTCTGGGGTTGCAGTTTTCAGGCTTGGGGACAGGGTGGTGACTGGTTTTTGCACCAAGTTCTGTCCATAAGCCCCACTGAGTTCAAGGGTTCCACCTTGAGGTCACTACTGGACAGACCCTGCCAGCCTTACGAAGTCGGGTGATTAGCAAACAGGGGAAACTGGAACGACAGGAGATGTTTCGAAATGGGGCTTCTGTTGGGAAGGGGCTGCCCCATTTGTGCTTCTCCAGGGGCAGGAGAATATCTAGGGCAGGAGAATCCCTGCAGGGCCTCTGAGGCTCCCTTTGCTTCTTCCTCTCTCCCAGGACCCTGCAGCTTCTTTTGGCTCCTTAACTCCTCAGGAAGGATGAGTGAGACGGATCCTGTCAAGCTAGAGGAGATGGAAGAGGGAAGATGGACGCATGACCTGGTCCGGCTGTCTCCTGCATCCCTCCCCACAACCTCTGAGCACTCCCTCCCAGGGACCTCCGAGAGATCTGGTGAGTCCCAGGAGAGTGGAGATGGGGACCTGGATGGATGGAGCCAGAGAGGAATTGGGGCTTGCTCAGGTTGGGGGTGGGGGGAGGCAGGCAGGCGGATGGAGATGGAGAAGGGGAGCACCTTTTTTGGGCTCCCCCACCTGCCTGCCTGCCTGCCTGCCTGCCTGCCTGCGCTTTGTCATCTGCAGGCAATTTGAGCTAGGAACAGATCACAGCTCCCGGCCACCGCGATGTATTGGCAGCTCAAAAGGTCTAAAACCAGTTCTGTGATCTGAATGCCCTGCCAATGTCAGACAACTCACTGATCCATCGTGCAGCACTGGACTCCTTAAGGGAACCTGATCCTGCTGTGCAGTGTGAACTCAGATGGGGCCTCCGTGTGTTGCCTTTTTCTCTTCTTTTTGTATAACTTTTATTAACTTTATAAAATAAGGAAGATAGGAATAATAGATGATACAAATATGTAGGCTGAGTCTGTATATCTCAAACATAGCAGAATAAATTTGCAGGAGTATCTATAACATATAGTTCATCATTAGTGGTCAGTGTATGAGTTCTGGGTGCATGAATTGCTTTCAACTGAAACAAAAAAGGGAAACAGGAGAGAACAGAGAACATTCAAGATCGCAGAGCCAAATGCCTAGACTGGAGCTCTTGTGGCCGTTGTGCTTAGATTAAGTGAGTAATAGTCATTTTTCCTCTTCTGTTACCAATGAAACAAGACAGAGTTGGTCTTATCATGAAAATGGGAGGGGGGGGTTCAAAGTGAAGAAAGAGATTTACGTATAAATTTAAATATTTTCCTGTTTTAATTTTTTTAAATTATTATTATTTTTAATGGTTTTCACATATTACTTTACAATACAGATGTACCAAAGCCAACACCATTTCCTTCCCATCCCCCCATACATTTACATTTCTATTTCCTCAATCAATCATATTATCCTTTTCTCCCTCCTCCCACTTCCCTCCGCCCCCACTGGTTTTCCTCCACATTATACAATTTACAATAATCTTTGCATTCTACAACCTTCTCAAATCATCTTTATATTCTTATTATCTTTCCTTACTAATTTTTCTTCCATCCAGTACTTCACATTTTAATCTAGGCATATTAGCGTATCTTTCCTTGAGCAATATTTTGCCATATATTCATCAAAACATTTCCACTTGGTTGTCAAGTCTCTGCTTAAAGACCTCCAAAGAAGGAGACTCCACCACACTCCTTGGCAGCAAATTCCACTGTCGAACAGCTCTTACTGTCAGGAAGTTCTTCCTAATGTTTAGGTGGAATCTTCTTTCTTGTAGTTTGGATCCATTGCTCCGTGTCCGCTTCTCTGGAGCAGCAGAAAACAACCTTTCTCCCTCCTCTATGTGACATCCTTTTATATATTTGAACATGGCTATCATATGACCCCTTAACCTCCTCTTCTCCAGGCTAAACATGCCCAGCTCCCTTAGCCGTTCCTCATAAGGCATCGTTTCCAGGCCTTTGACCATTTAGTTGACAAAGATTCTGCAGGTGACAATCCTGACTAGTCAGCTGACCTAGACCCCAAGGAACCCCCTAAATCAAAGACCCCGGGGTCTTTGCAGTTGAGGAATCTAGGGAAGGACCTTACTGACAGAACTGAAAAGAATTGTTTACATGCCTTCTGTGCTCTGCCATAAGAAGCCCAGAATGAAATACTCTCAGATTTGACCTCTGACGTTCCTGCCTAATAAGTTTGAAGAAGGAACACAAGGGCTCATGCAAGTAGAACTTGACCCTTTGTGCTCCAGATCCAGCCCACCAGATATTCCAGCATGAGTTGAATTTATGGGCTGAAAAGCCACCTCCTCCCACCAGCAGGTTAATGAACCCTCTTTCCTACCAATTGGAGATGAAGAGCTTCCCCAAAGATTTGGTCCACATGCAAGAGGCAAATATGGCCAAAACACCTGCCTGGCTTGCAATGAGAGAGCTCAAAGAGCGTCAACGGGGCTCTTCATACAAAGAACCAAGCATGCAGGCACCTACAATACATGTACAGAGGTACCTCAGGTTCCATACGCTTCAGGTTACAGACTCCGTGAACCCAGAAATAGTGCTTCAGGTTAAGAACTTTGCTTCAGGGTGAGAACAGAAATTGTGCTCCAGCGGCACAGTGGCAGCAGGAGGCCCCATTAGCTAAAGTGGTGCTTCAGGTTAAGAACAGTTTCAGGTTAAGTACGGACCTCTGGAACGAATTAAGTACTTAACCTGAGGTACCACTGTAATAGCTACTGTGCTATTTTCTGCCCATGCTCTGGGGTTGCAGTTTTCAGGCTTGGGGACAGGAAGGTGACTGGTTTTTGCACCAAGTTCTGTCCATAAGCCCCACTGAGTTCAAGGGTTCCACCTTGAGGTCACTACTGGACAGACCCTGCCAGCCTTACGAAGTCGGGTGATTAGCAAACAGGGGAAATTGAAACCACTGGAGAGGTTTAGAAATGGGGCTTCTGATGAGAAGGGGCTGCCCCACTTGTTCTTCTCCAGAGGCAGGAGAATATCTAGGGCAGGAGAATCCCTGCAGGGCCTCTGAGGCTCCCTTTGCTTCTTCCTCTCTCCCAGGACCCTGCAGCTTCTTTTGGCTCCTTGACTCCTCAGGAAGGATGAGTGAGACGGATCCTGTCAAGCTAGAGGAGATGGAAGAGGGAAGATGGACGCATGGCCTGGTCCGGCTGTCTCCTGCATCCCTCCCCACAACCTCTGAGCACTCCCTCCCAGGGACCTCCGAGAGATCTGGTGAGTTCCAGGAGAGTGGAGATGGGGACATGGAGGGATGGAGCCGGAGAGGAATTGGGGCTTGCTCAGGTTGGGGGTGGGAGGAAGCAGGCAGGCAGATGGAGATGGAGAAGGGGAGCACCTTTTCGGGCTCCCCTGCCTGCCTGCCTGCCTGCCTGCGCCTTTGTCATCTGCGGGCAATTTGAGCTAGGAATAGATCACAGCTCCCCGGCCACCGCGATGTATTGGCAGCTCAAAAGGTCTAAAACCAGTTCTGCGATCTGAATGCCCTACCAATTTCAGACAACTCACTGATCCATCGTGCAGCACTGGACTCCTTAAGGGAACCTGATCCTGCTGTGCAGTGTGAACTCAGATGGGGCCTCCGTGTGTTGCCTTTTTCTCTTCTTTTTGTATAACTTTTATTAACTTTATAAAATAAGGAAGATAGGAATAATAGATGATACAAATATGTAGGCTGAGTCTGTATATCTCAAACATAGCAGAATAAATTTGCAGGAGTATCTATAACATATAGTTCATCATTAGTGGTCAGTGTATGAGTTCTGGGTGCATGAATTGCTTTCAACTGAAACAAAAAAAGGGGAAACAGGAGAGAACAGAGAACATTCAAGATCGCAGAGCCAAATGCCTAGACTGGAGCTCTTGTGGCCGTTGTGCTTAGATTAAGTGAGTAATAGTCATTTTTCCTCTTCTGTTACCAATGAAACAAGACAGAGTTGGTCTTATCATGAAAATGGGAGGGGGGGGTTCAAAGTGAAGAAAGAGATTTACGTATAAATTTAAATATTTTCCTGTTTTAATTTTTTTAAATTATTATTATTTTTAATGGTTTTCACATATTACTTTACAATACAGATGTACCAAAGCCAACACCATTTCCTCCCCATCCCCCCATACATTTACATTTCTATTTCCTCAATCCATCATATTATCCTTTTCTCCCTCCTCCCACTTCCCTCCGCCCCCACTGGTTTTCCTCCACATTATACAATTTACAATAATCTTTGCATTCTACAACCTTCTCAAATCATCTTCATATTCTTATTATCTTTCCTTACTAATTTTTCTTCCATCCAGTACTTCACATTTTAATCTAGGCATATTAGCGTATCTTTCCTTGAGCAATATTTTGCCATATATTCATCAAAACATTTCCACTTGGTTGTCAAGTCTCTGCTTAAAGACCTCCAAAGAAGGAGACTCCACCACACTCCTTGGCAGCAAATTCCACTGTCGAACAGCTCTTACTGTCAGGAAGTTCTTCCTAATGTTTAGGTGGAATCTTCTTTCTTGTAGTTTGGATCCATTTCTTCTTATAGCAGTTAATTTTGCCCGAATTAAATATTCATTTAGTTTACAAATCCATTCCTCCTTTGTGGGTATAGTTTGTGACTTCCACCGAGCAGCAATCACTATTCCAGCAGCTTCACTTGTGGAATGCAATGGCATCCGCCACACTTTCCTGTGCCAACTCTCCGTGCCAACTGTGAGCCTTAAGCTGTCTTCCTGGCTCCAAGCCGAGTTTCACAGCAGCGGTCGTGCCTTGGGTGCGTGATAAATCCAAGCCTGTACGCAGGCTTCTTGCTCATCTAAGAAGTCTTTAATCATTGTACGGAAAAACATCATAAATCAACCCAGAGATCGAGTGGACATCTCCTCGGCTCGACAGCTAAAAACGAAAGTAACTCACACACAAAGAAAGATTCCCGTATGTGAACAAGACCACACCTCAGAATGTCACACAGAACTGTTTAACCCTGTAAGTTCTGATTCTCCTCACAGTACTTGCATATAGAAAAATACTTCCCCCGTGGTATCTCTTCATCTCTCAATCCAAGGAGATATGTCTGGTTTCTTTGTTATTGATATTTTCAACATCTTCTTTAGTTCTTCGTGTACTACTATCCCAAATTTCTTAATTTCCTCACACCTCCACCACATATGTATTGTTGTTCCTATTTCTCCACCACATCTCCAACAGAGGTTGGATTTCAATTTGTATATCTTTGCCAGCTTAACTGGCGTTAAGTACCACCTATAGAACATTTTTACAAAATGTTCTTTAATTGTATATGAGGCAGTAAATCGTATATCCTCTCGCCAGAGTTTCTCCCATTGCTCTAGATAGATAGTATGTCCAAGATCCTTCAGTTGGTTAAAGGTATACAGGTTGGAGCCAAACAGTACAAATTGAGAGCATTTGCAGATGACTTAGTATTGACGTTACAGGAGCCAGAATCTAGTACCAAAAGGGTTTTAGAATTGATTCAAGAATTTGGTCAAGTTGCAGGATTTAAATTGAATAAGGTAAAAACTAAGGTTTTAGAGAAAAATCTAACACCAATATAGAGAGAGAGGTTTCAGAATGAGACAGGTCTAATAGTGGTTAAGAAAGTTAAATATTTGGGGATTAACTTGACAGCAAAAAATGGGAACTTATTTAAAGACAACTATGAAAGATGTTGGGCTGAAGTGAAAAAAGATTTAGAAATTTGGTCAAATTTGAAGCTTTCACTGCTGGGCCGTATTGCTGCTGTAAAAATGAATGTATTGCCTAGAATGTTGTTTTTGTTTCATACATGGCAAATTGTGGACAAAATGGACTGTTTCAAGAGGTGGCAGAGAGATATTTCTAGATTTGTCTGGCAGGGCAAGAAGCCCAGAATAAAATTTAGAATATTAATAGATGCAAAGGATAGAGGTGGATTTGCCCTGCCAGACCTTAAACTTTACTATGAATCAGCAGCTTTCTGCTGGTTGAAAGAATGGCTGCTTCTTGAAAACACTGACATTTTGGATTTAGAAGGTTTTAACAACGTATTTGGGTGGCATGCATATCTGTGGTATGACAGGGTCAAAGCACATAAAGCATTTAAAAACCATATTGTCAGGAAAGCACTGTTTAATGTTTGGATAAGATATAAGGATTTATTGGAAAACAAAACTCCAAGGTGGCTGTCACCAATGGAAGCGAAAGCCTTGAAAAAGCTCAATATGGAGGTCAAATGGCCAAAATATTGGGAAATTTTGGAACAAGATGGAGACAGATTGAAATTGCAGAGTTTCGAAAAACTAAAAAACAAGGTGCGAGACTGGCTTCATTATTATCAGATAATGGAGGCATACAATTTGGACAAGAAAATTGGCTTCCAGGTGGAAAAATCAAAATTAGAAACAGAACTGTTAGAACCCAAAACTAAGAATTTGTCAAGAATGTATAACTTGCTGCTGAAATGGAACACTCAGGATGAAACGGTGAAATCTGCTATGATTAAATGGGCACAAGATGTTGGACATAACATCATGTTCGCTGACTGGGAACAGTTATGGACCACAGGTATGAAGTTTACGGCATGTAATGCCTTAAGAGAGAATATTATGAAAATGATATACAGGTGGTACATAACCCCAGTTAAGCTTGCAAAAATCTACCATTTGCCTGATAATAAATGTTGGAAATGTAAAGAAACTGAAGGTACATTTTTCACCTTTGGTGGACGTGCCCAAAGATTAAGGCTTTTGGGAAATGATATATAATGAATTAAAAAAGGTATTTAAATATACCTTCTTGAAGAAACCAGAGGCCTTTCTCCTGGGCATTGTCGGCCAACCGGTGTTAAAAAAGGATAGAACTTTCTTCATGTATGCTACAACAGCAGCAAGAATACTCATCGCAAAGTATTGGAAGACACAAGACCTACCCACACTGGAGGAATGGCAGATGAAACTTATGGACTATATGGAATTGGCGGAAATGACTGGCAGAATCCGTGACCAGGGAGAAGAGTCGGTGGAAGAAGATTGGAAGAAATTTAAAGATTATTTACAGAAATATTGCAAAATTAATGAATGTTAGAGTGATTTTGGATTGAAATTAAGTGGCTTCTAGCTGTATAGGCTTTAAAGTTATAAATAGATTAAGATTAAGGATTAGGATTAAAAAGGTTAAAAGAATGGAAAATTGGTTTTTAATAGGTAAAAATTTAATGCTATATTATATTAAGATTAAGGACTGGGATTAAAAAGCAGGGAAAGGAATTGCTGGACTAACAAACTGAATTGGAATACAAAAGAGGGAGGTATGAGGAGGTCCGGGAAACAAGTAAATGTAAAAGTAGTGATGAAAAGAAGGAATTGTTTTTTAACTGTTTTTTCTTTTTTCTTTTTGAATTTTGTTTGTGTACTTTTCTTTATATTCTTGAATTTTTCTTTTTTGTTGATGTGATTTTTTCTTTATGAAACTTTAATAAATATCATTTAAAAAAAGAAAAGTATGTCCGAGCTCCTGAGACCATTTAATCGTTTCTTTTTTCTTTATTTCTTTCTTTTTTTTTAATGATATTTATTACAGTTTCAAAGAATACAAAAAATAAAAATACAAGAAAATACAAAATACAGAAAAAAGAATAAATTTTTTAAAATATAACTAAAAGAAGAAAAATAAAGAAAAACATACAAGATACAAACAGTTAAAAACACGTTAACTTTCCATAGCATATCTTCCTTACCCTTATTTCCCAGGACCTCCTCATACCTCCCTTTTTGTATTCCAGTTCAGTTTGTTAGTTCAGCAAATCCTTACCATTAAGCTTTTACCCATTTGTAAACCTTTTTCGTATCTCTTCAATCATTACAGCTGGAAACCACTTAGTTCCTATCCAACATCCTTCTAAGATTCATTAATTTTACAATATTTCTGTAAATAGTCTTTAAATTTCTTCCAGTCTTCTTTCACCGACTCTTCTCCCTGGTCTCGGATTCTGCCAGTCATTTCTGCCAATTCCATGTAGTCAATCACCTTCATCTGCCATTCTTCCAGAGTGGGTAGATCTTGTGTCTTCCAATACTTTGCAATGAGTATTCTTGCTGCTGTTGTAGCATACATAAAAAAGTTCTGTCCTTCTTTGGCACCAATTGGCCGACAATGCCCAGGAGAAAGGCCTCTGGTTTCTTCAAGAAGGTATATTTAAATACCTTTTTCAGTTCATTATATATCATTTCCCAGAAAGCCTTAATCCTTGGGCACGTCCACCAAAGGTGAAAGAATGTACCTTCAGTTTCTTTACATTTCCAGCATTTATTATCGGGCAAATGATAGATTTTGCAAGCTTGACTGGGGTCATGTACCATTTAATCATCATTTCTTTCACTTCTTCCTCCATCAATTCCCAGTCCAATAAAAGATTATAGGTTTTGGATAACAATTTCTTGTTGTTGTTTATCACTGTGACTTTAAATTTCGAATCTTCTTTTGCAAATCCTTTCTTTTGATCCGAGTTGAATATACTTCTAAGTTGTATATATTGCCATCTGTCAATTTAAATTTTGACTTACCAGATTCAAATAACTTCTGATGGGGAGCGTTCAGGTGAAGATGTTGCTGTTTGTTTCACAGACAAGGCGTGGACGTTGCTGGATCCTGACCAGAGAGATCAGCATAAAGAGGTCAAGGAGGAGAATCGTGGGATCGTGGACTCTCTTGGTAAGGCTCCCTGTTGGATCATAACATGTTGTGATTGCAAATGAAGTGGGTTCCATGATTGAGCCAGAACAAAATCCATCCCAGATAAAAGCCAAGCAATATCTCAGTTAATACCAGCCAACTAAGGAAGTGAAACCTATAGGACGGCCTCACATCTCATTCTCTTCAGTTCTTCCTCTGTCACAAGCATTCATTAACATTGTTCAATAAGCTGGAGCTCCCATTTCCTCCTGAGACTCTAATTAGCATCTCTCTTCATTGCAGATGGTGATGAATTGGAAGAGAAGAACAAGGGGGAGCACAACAGAATCCACATAGCGGAGAAGTCATATAAATATTCAGGGTGTGGAGAGAACATCCGTCAAAGCTCCCAGTCCACCTCCCATCAAAGAAAGAGCTTCATTCGAAGGAATAGCCTCACTTCACACGAAATAACACAGAGTAGGAAGAAATCGTATCAGTGCTTGGAGTGTGGAAAGAGCTTCAATCGAAAGAATAATTTCACTGTGCATCAAAGAATTCATACAGGGGAGAAACCATATCAGTGCTTGGAATGTGGAAAGAGCTTTCGTCAGAGTGGTGAACTCACTTCCCACCAAAGAATTCATACAGGGGAGAAACCCTATCAGTGCTTCGAATGTGGGAAGAGCTTTCGTGTGAGTGGTGATCTCACTTCCCACCAAAGAATTCATACAGGGGAGAAACCCTATCAGTGCTTGGAGTGTGGAAAGAGCTTCACTCATAGCTCCCATCTCACTTCCCATCAAAGAATTCATACAGGGGGAAAACCCTATCAGTGCTTCGAATGTGGAAAGAGCTTTCGTGTGAGTGGTGAACTCACTTCCCACCAAAGAATTCATACAGGGGAGAAACCCTATCAGTGCTTGGAGTGTGGAAAGAGCTTCACTCATAGCTCCCATCTCACTTCCCATCAAAGAATTCATACAGGGGGAAAACCCTATCAGTGCTTGGAATGTGGAAAGAGCTTCAATCGAAAGGGTCATCTCACTTCTCATCAAACAATTCATACAGGGAAAAACCCTATCCGTGCTTCGAATGTGGGAAGAGCTTTCGTGTGAGTGGTGATCTCACTTCCCACCAAAGAATTCATACAGGGGAGACACCCTATCAGTGCTTCGTAGGTGGGAAGAGCTTTCGTGTGAGTGGTGATCTCACTTCCCACCAAAGAATTCATACAGTGAGAAACCCTATCAGTGCTTGGAGTGTGGGAAAAGCTTCAGTTACAGCGCCAATCTCACTTCCCATCAAAGAATTCATACAGGGGGAAAACCCTATCAGTGCTTGGAATGTGGAAAGAGCTTCAATCGAAAGGGTTATCTCACTTCTCATCAAAGAATTCATACAGGGGAAAAACCCTATCAGTGCTTGGAATGTGGAAAGAGCTTCTGTCAAAGGGGGGCACTCACTTCCCATCAACGAATACATACAGGGGAGAAACCCTATCAGTGCTTGGAATGTGGAAAATGCTTCAGTCATAGCACCGGTCTCACTTCTCATCAACAAATTCATACAGGGGAGAAGCCCTATCATTGCTTGGAATGTGGAAAATGCTTCAGTCATAGCACCGGTCTCACTTCCCATCAAAGAATTCATACAGGGGGAAAACCCTATCAGTGCTTCGAATGTGGGAAGAGCTTTCGTGTGAGTGGTGAACTCACTTCCCACCAAAGAATTCATACAGGGGAGAAACCCTATCAGTGCTTGGAGTGTGGGAAAAGCTTTAGTTACAGCGCCAATCTCACTTCCCATCAAAGAATTCATACAGGGGAAAAACCCTATCAGTGCTTGGAATGTGGAAAGAGCTTCAATCGAAAGGGTCATCTCACTTCTCATCAAAGAATTCATACAGGGGAGAAACCCTATCAGTGCTTGGAATGTGGAAAGAGCTTCTGTCAAAGGGGGACGCTCACTTCCCATCAACGAATACATACAGGGGAGAAACCCTATCAGTGCTTGGAATGTGGAAAGAGCTTTCGTCAGAGGGGTGATCTCACTTCCCATCAAAGAATCCATACAAGAGAGACAACGTCTTAGTGTTTGGAATGTGGGAAAAGATTCATTCATTGCCCACCAAATAATTTATACGGGGTTGAAAATTGGGTCCCTCTCAAAGAGGGCTGCAGACAACCGACAGATTACAACTGGGGAATATTTCACACAGGAAACCACATCTGCTTGCATGGACTTTTGTCATATATGGATTTATAAAAGTGAAGGTGAATCTTTGATCTTTGTAAGCTTCCCTTAGGGCTCAGGGGGAGCAAGCTTGGATTCTAGAGGAACCAAACAAGTATTAACTGTGAAATCTATCGCACAGTGTGGTCTCTTACAGAAGATTCTTCGGTTTGGGAAAATATCAGTCAGTTAAAATACATTACATGTGTCTTAATTTTAACTAAACAAAGGAAAGCTGGAAGACAGCCCAGAGTCCTGGAAGGTAAGACAGTGGAATGAAATAGGGCCTTCTGAGGAGGGACTGCACCGAAAACAATTGATGGACAACAACAAGAAGAGCACAATTTTCATCATGCATGTTAATTTAGATATAGATCTGTTAAATATGATGAAAGTTGCATGCCAGTGGCTGTCAAGATAAGATAAAGGATTAAGATCGGGATGATATTGGGAATAAATAAAAGAGAGAAAAGTAGGAACAAGAACCCCCCCCCAAAAAAATTATCTCATCAATCTTTGACTTTTGTCTTTTGGGTTTCTCTGTTGTTATTCTGTCTCTCACAGCTACAATAAACCTACCATTAATATTGTGGACTAGGCATTTCTTTGTCAGAGGGCAAAAAAACCAAATTTAGAAGGGGATCAAATACTTTCCCCCCTCACTCTAGATGTTTACACACACCCCTGGCTCTCGCTTGGAGGAGGAGTGAGAGACGGAGGCACTTTACTGACAGAATTGCATTTCCCTCACACCTCCTTTCCTCCCAGGAGCTCCTCCTTCCACAACAACCCTGCCAGGTTGGCCTCTTGCATTTCGCCCCCTTTCCAGCACTGCGTTGTTTAGTGTGGCAGCACCTGCCCTTTGGAACTCCCCGCCTCTTGCAATAAAGCACGTACCTTTGCTAGACTCTTTTCTGGCACCTGCTAAAAGCATTCTTATTTAGGCAAGCATAGTCAGATGCTTAGGAAGCTGAAGTAATTTTAATCTCTTTTAATATTTTAGCTTTCTGTGTTTTAAAGTAGGCTTGTTAATTTGAAGGGAAGTTTTCTTTCTGCAGTTCTCTTACTGCACATAACTGTGGCATTGTGGGAAGTCTTGCTTCTTTTCTCTTGCATTCTGGGAAGTCTCGCTCATAATCTTCTCTCTGCTTCTGCACAAGAGTCTGAGAATGTTCTGAACAGTTCCCATTGAGTTCATGAAACAGTGTATCCTGACCTGTTCTTAATGCATTGCTGACCACATCTACGGAACGTGATTGTTGTATTCCTTCATGTTATGTTCTCTCAATATCAATCTTTAGTTATAATTTAATTAGGAGGTTTCATGCCTGTCTAGTTCCAGCTCCGTTCCCAGTCTTTAATCTATCAGTGATTAATGTAATATGTAATTCCCGCCTTGTACCTATGTTAACCAATCAGCAACAAGATGCTTTGTGTTTGTATCAACCAATCAGCCACAAGCACACCTGTGGCAATGTTTGTAATATTCAATAAAAGAGAGTTCCCGGGGCTCGCCCCGGAGAGACGCCTCTCATATGACACCTACCACTCGTCATGTGGTGTTTGAGAGTGAATTTAAACATAGCGCATCAGCCCTGTCTGATCCGCAGCATACTGCCAATCAACTTTATGGCGCTGGTCAGTATGCTGATATAACAGCCCAGGCAACGCTGACACCTGTACATTTTGTTCGCACCGCGACCTGTGTACAACGCGCCTTTCGGAAAGTCCCTGTTTCTGGGCAACCGCTGAGCTCCTTTGTAAATATTAAGCAACAGCATTCGGAGCCATACCATCAGTTTATAGATAGATTGAAAGAATCAGTCACTAGGCAGATTGATAACACCACAGCTCAAAATGAATTGATGAAAAAATTGGCCTTTGAAAACGCAAACACCGATTGCAAGAAAGCTTTGCAGTCAATCATACATCGCCCTAAATATGACCTGGCCGATATGATTCAAGCTTGTGCGGATGTCGGTAGCCAGAGCCATGCGATGTCTTTGCTTGCCGGCGCAATCCAAGCAGCCACTAGGCCTACGGGTAACTGCTTTAATTGTAAGCGCCCAGGCCATTTTGCCAAGCAATGCAGAGCCCCTGGCGGGGGGGCACACAAGGATGGTGCTGCCTCTAAGGCTAAACCTTCAAAAAAATGCCCGAAATGTGGCAAAGGCTATCATTGGGCTAATCAATGCAGGAGTCCGGGAAACTCCATTGCGGCCCCACTCTCGGGCCAGGGCAATTAGAGAGTTTTCCACCTTTAGTTTCTGCTGCTGCAAACTTTTCAAAAAACACACCCTCTGAATTTGCCATTGATTTGATCAATCAAGAGACCAAAGACTCTGTTTTACCTGGTGAAATTGTTCTTATGCCCACTCAATTGGCAGGCCCACTGCCTCCTAAAGTCGCAGGTTTAATTTTACCCAAATTTTCTGCGGCAAAAGAAGGAATCCAGGTTATTCCAGGAGTTTTGGATCCTGACTATGTAGGCACAATAATGGTCCAACTCTGGAGCCATATGCCCATGCAATTAAAAAGGGTGAGTCTTGGGCGCATTTGGTGGTGCTCCTTCTCATCCTACTGCTTCTATTATGGATACTAATTTGCACGAGCTCTCTTCTTTCCCTCCACAGCTGTTAGCTGTAGTCCAGAGGATTGGTGAGAAGAAACTTCTTCGTAAGTATAAAATCAATGGTATTGTGCTGGAAGGCTTGATTGACACAGGCGCAGACGTTTCTGTAATTTCTAGTAGTTGCTGGGACCCCACGTGGCCCCTTGAGTCTGCCTCTGCAGTCTGGGGTGTGGGTGGCCCCAAAACCTCTTCCAAAAGCGTACAGTGGCTGCCTGTTTCTCTGCCTGATAGCTCTGAAACCATTGCTTACATCCAGCCCTGTGTGCTGAAAATCCACCTCAATCTGTGGGGAAGAGATTTACTACAACAATTACAAGCTACCATTCAATTTAATGAGTAAGCTTGCACTTCCCCTCAGCTGGAAATCTACCAGTCCTGTATGGGTGGAACAATGGCCCATAACGGGAGAAAAGCTACTTGCTTTAAAACAATTAGTGAATGAACAATTATCGGCAGACCATATTGAGCCTTCAGTTAGCCCCTATAATACACCCATCTTCGTCATAAAAAGAAGAGTGGCAAATGGAGATTTCTCCAGGATTTAAGGAAAATAAACCAAATCCTTGAACCCATGGGGCCTTTGCAGTGTGGTCTGCCTAATCCAAATATGATTCCACATTCTTATCAATTGGCTATAATAGATTTGCAAGACTGTTTTTTCTCCATCCCCCTACAGGAGAAAGAGCGTAAATTATTTGCTTTTACTGTTCCTGTGTTAAATAACAGTCAGCCCCCGGAACGGTACCAATGGAAAGTCCTACCACAAGGAATGCTGAATTCCCCTACCATGTGCCAACAATACATCAGCCATGGCACACCTTGCTGTTTAAGCCGTTTGTCCATCATTTTATCACCACAATATTGAATTGACTAATGATTGTGATGCTTTTGTCTCTCTTCTCAGTAGGTCTGAATATATCTCTTTAGCAGTTTCTCTCTTAGGAGTCCCTGGATTGGCTGTACGGAATCGTATGAACATTACTTCTTTAGCTTATTCTGAAGCAAAAACCCTGAATTTTATTTCACAAGCTCTTCACCTTTTGAATAAAGAACAGAGTGAACTACAAAATGGACTTTTACAAAATCGTGCTATCGATTATTTGCTGATGCTTCATCATTATGGCTGTGAACAAGTGAATGACATGTGTTGTTTCAATATTACTGACAATTCTAGAGCCATTCAAAGCCAAATCTCTCATTTGCAAAATCTTACACATCACATTAAACAGGACATTGGTTTTCCTGGCCTCTGGGATTCTTTCACCCAGTGGCTTACCGCTTGGTTGCCAAACCTTACTTGGCTTCGTAGTCTTTTTCAATATGCTATTGTCATAATTTGTCTTCTTATTTTGCTATGCTGCTTCCTTCAATGCGTTCCTAGCCTCATATGTCTTTTCTCTCGGCTTCTCTCTCCCCCTCAACCACCCAGTAAACTCCTTGCTGCCTACTTTGCGAAATGGCAACACCAACAGTAACCTTTAGGGGAGATGTGGGCGGATTTATTTTGGGCATGCGCTGGCAAACCACGTATCCTGAAGTATTTTTGTCCCATCGACCCTGGCGAACTTATTTTGGGCATTCGCTGGCACACCACTAATCCCGAAGTATTTTTGCCTTATTTACCCAGAACGCCTCGCAAACAAGAAAAGAAAGGGGTAGATGAAGGGAAGTTTTCTTTCTGCAGTTCTCTTACTGCACATAACTGTGGCATTGTGGGAAGTCTTGCTTCTTTTCTCTTGCATTCTGGGAAGTCTCGCTCATAATCTTCTCTCTGCTTCTGCACAAGAGTCTGAGAATGTTCTGAACAGTTCCCATTGAGTTCATGAAACAGTGTATCCTGACCTGTTCTTAATGCATTGCTGACCACATCTACGGAACGTGATTGTTGTATTCCTTCATGTTATGTTCTCTCAATATCAATCTTTAGTTATAATTTAATTAGGAGGTTTCATGCCTGTCTAGTTCCAGCTCCGTTCCCAGTCTTTAATCTATCAGTGATTAATGTAATATGTAATTCCCGCCTTGTACCTATGTTAACCAATCAGCAACAAGATGCTTTGTGTTTGTATCAACCAATCAGCCACAAGCACACCTGTGGCAATGTTTGTAATATTCAATAAAAGAGAGTTCCCGGGGCTCGCCCCGGAGAGACGCCTCTCATATGACACCTACCACTCGTCTGTCGTGATTTCAACCCAGCATTAATTCTTATTGATTTTACTGCTGTGGTGTTGTTGTTGTTGTTTGTATTGGTAAACAACTTTGCAGGTTGTTTAAAATAAATTTTAATAAATAAATAAACAATAAATATAAATAAAATAACACAAGCCAAAACACAATGCATCCTGTAGAATTAAGTAACTGTCCACAGTGGCCTACTTGTTATCAGAGGCCCAGAATCCACATTCCTTTGTAAGAAAATATGAAATAAAGTCAAAACATTTTTGCAGGCAAAAAAAGAAGAAGTCAATATTGGGGAGGTGACAAAAACTTTTCCACACCAGGTACCCCCTGACCTTCTTACGCAATTGCACGGGATGCAGGGAGGGGGCATGGGGTCCCTATTCAGATCATGCCTGGGGGGGGAGACCCCCAAGTCAGGGAGCAGAGGGTCCTCCCTTGTCCTCTCTGCCAAGCCAGGGAGGGGCCACTTCGCAGGAAATATGCAGCTCTGCTCTTCCTTGGGATCCAGATGCTGCCTTCATTTTTGGGGAGGGGGCTTGGGGTCAAGGAGATAAACCCCCTTCAGATGGAGGGAAAAGTCACATTTGTGAACAGAGGATGTAGACAGATGAGAAGGTTTGAGATATACAGACTCAGCCTACATATTTGTATCATTTATTATTCCTATGTTCCCTGTTTTATAAAGCTAATAAAAGTTATACAAAAAGAAGAGGAAAAGGCAACACACGGAGGCCCCATCTGAGTTCACACTGCACAGCAGGATCAGGTTCCTTTAAGGAGTCCAGTGCTGCGCGATGGATCAGTGAGTTGTCTGAAATTGGCAGGGCATCCAGATCACAGAACTGGTTTTAGACATTTTGAGCTGCCAACACATCACTTCGGGCAGTGAGCTGTGATCTATTCCTATCTGAAATTGCCTGCAGATGACAAAAGCGTAGGCAGGCAGCCAGGTAGGTGGGGGAGCCCGAAAAGGTGCTCCCCTTCTCCATCTCCATCCGCCTGCCTGCCTCCCCCCACCCCCTAGCTGAGCAAGCCCCAATTCCTCTCCGGCTCCATCCCTCTACGTCCCCATCTCCACTCCCCTGGGACTCACCAGATCTCTCGGAGGTCCCTGGGAGGGAGTGCTCAGAGGTTGTGGAGAGGGAGGCAGGAGACAACCTGACCAGATCATCTGTCCAACTTCCCTCTTCCATCTCCTCTAGCTTGACAGGATCCGTCTCACTCATCCTTCCTGAAGAGTCAAGTAGCCAAAAGAAGCTGCAGGGTCCTGGGAGAGAGGAAGAAGCAAAGGGAGCCTCAGAGGCCCTGCAGGGATTCTCCTGCCCTAGATATTCTCCTGCCCCTGGAGAAGCACAAATGGGGTGGCCCCTTCCCAACAGAAGCCCCATTTCTAAACCTCTCCAGTGGTTTCAATTTTCCCTGTTTGCTAATCACCCCACTTCGTAAGGCTGGCAGGGTCTGTCCAGTAGTGACCTCAAGGTAGAACCCTTGAACTCAGTGGGGCTTATGGACACAACTTGGTGCCAAACCCAGTCACCTTCCTGTCCCCAAGCCTGAAAACTGCAACATCAGAGCATGGGCAGACGAGTAGCTAATACCTGTAAGTGGCCCCATGCTTGGTGCTTTCTATGGAGTGTCCTGTTGACGTTCTTTGTTGTTGTTTTTTAATGATATTTATTAAAGTTTCACAAAGAAAGAATCACATCAACAAAAAAATAAATAAATAAAAATTCAAGAATAAGAAGAAAAATACACAATACAAAATACAAAAAGAAAAAAGAAAAAACAATTAAAAACAATTCCCTCTTTTCATCGCTACTTTTACATTTACTTGTTTCCCGGACCTCCTCATACCTCCCTCTTTTGTATTCCAATTCAGTTTGTTAGTCCAGCAATTCCTTTCCCTCCTTTTTAATCCCAATCCTTAATCTTAATATAATATACCATTGAATTTTTACCTAATAAAAACCATTTTTTCCATTCTTTTAACCTTTTTAATCCTAATCCTTAATCTTGATATATTTATAACTTTAAAGCCTGTACGGCTAGAAGCCACTTAATTTCAATCCAACATCACTCTAACATTCATTAATTTTGCAATATTTCTGTAAATAATCTTTGAATTTCTTCCAATCTTCTTCCACCGACTCTTCTCCCTGGTCTCGGATTCTGCCAGTCATTTCCGCCAGTTCCATATAGTCCATCATTTTCACCTGCCATTCCTCCAGTGTGGGTAGATCTTGTGTCTTCCAATGCTTTGCAATAAGTATTCTTGCTGCTGTTGTAGCATACATAAAGAAAGTTCTGTCCTTCTTTAACACTGATTGGTTGACTATGCCCAGGAGAAAGGCCTCTGGTTTCTTCAAGAAGGTATATTTAAATACCTTTTTTAATTCATTATATATCATCTCCCAGAAAGCCTTAATCTTTGGGCACGTCCACCAAAGGTG
This sequence comes from Podarcis lilfordi, assembly GCA_947686815.1. NCBI lineage: Eukaryota > Metazoa > Chordata > Lepidosauria > Squamata > Lacertidae > Podarcis > Podarcis lilfordi. The sequence continues at coordinate 122,860,430 of OX395127.1, forward strand.
AAAAAATGTACCTTCAGTTTCTTTACATTTCCAACATTTATTATCAGGCAAATGGTAGATTTTTGCAAGCTTGACTGGGGTTATGTACCACCTGTATATCATTTTCATAATATTCTCTCTTAAGGCATTACATGCCGTAAACTTCATACCTGTGGTCCATAACTGTTCCCAGTCAGCGAACATGATGTTATGTCCAACATCTTGTGCCCATTTGATCATAGCAGATTTCACCGTTTCATCCTGAGTGTTCCATTTCAGCAGCAAGTTATACATTCTTGACAAATTCTTAGTTTTGGGTTCTAACAGTTCTGTTTCTAATTTTGATTTTTCCACCTGGAAGCCAATTTTCTTGTCCAAATTGTATGCCTCCATTATCTGATAATAATGAAGCCAGTCTCGCACCTTGTTTTTTAGTTTTTCGAAACTCTGCAATTTCAATCTGTCTCCATCTTGTTCCAAAATTTCCCAATATTTTTGCCCCTGTTGACGTTCTTTGAGCTCTCTCATTGCAAGCCAGGCAGATGTGGCCATATTTGCCTCTTGCATGTGGACCAAATCTTTTGGGAAGCTCTTCATCTCCAATTGGTAGGAAAGAGGGTTCATTAACCTGCTGGTGGGAGGAGGTGGCTTTTCAGCCCATAAATTCAATTCATGCTGGAATATCTGGTGGGCTGGATCTGGAGCACAAAGGGTCAAGTTCTACTTGCATGAGCCCTTGTGTTCCTTCTTCAGACTTATTAGGCAGGAACGTCAGAGGTCAAATCTGGAGAATATTGCATTCTGGGCTTCTTATGGCAGAGCACAGGAGGCATGCAATCAATTCTTTTCAGTTCTGTCAAGTAGGTCCTTCCCTAGATTTCTCAAGTGCAAGCACCCAGGGCTGTCTGAGTTATGGGGTTCCTTGGGGTCCAGGTCAGCTGGCTAGTCAGGATTGTCACCTGCAGAGTATATGTCAACTAAAGGATAATAGTCTGCCTTGAATTGAGGACTTTTGGAGGTGTTGCTGAATGTGGAAGCAGAGGAGCTGGTGATGCCACATTTCGGAATAATCTTGAGACTAATACACTGTTGGAAAACATGCCCCCCTCGGGAGAGGCTGGCCTCTCTCCCAGATCCCGGGGCTTGTTTACCGGTGATCTACTCTGGCTGACATCCCCGCAGTCCAGGAAGATCTTGATAGGCGACATCTCCCAGCTGCTAAGATGCACACCCCCTTCTTCCTTGCATACCAGCAGGAGAAAGAAGATAGTCAGAAAGTCTTTTACATCTTGTTTATTTCAGACTGCACAACTCTACAAAAAAATGTCCGATCAGTTCAGTCTCCTCCGAGCAAGAGACTCAGACTTCCTTCACATACGCAACAGGAAGGTCTCATATTACACACAGAACAAAGCCTTGTAAATCCTGTGAACTTCCGGGAACATTCTTTCCCACAGCTAGCCACATCTTGTGATGTAAATACTGAGCTGCCAGTTTGCAGCTGCGTCACACTCATATTCCAACATACACCACTCCTCCATAGATACTCTCTGTGCTTATACACTATATTCACAAACTTTACGCTCCTCTTGTGAGAAGATACCTAAAGGATTAGGGTAGCTTGAGAGAAGTAGCTTATTTTGAGACAGCACCCATTTCCAATTCTTGTTTATCAAAACCCTCTCCCTGGTTGGTTTGGTTTTGGCTTCTGACAGGACAGCAGAGCATTTGATAACCTTGCATATTGTTTCATATTGATATAAGGATCTGGTGTGCAAATTCCAGTACAGTGGTACCTCAGGTTACATACGCTTCAGTTACATACGCTTCAGGTTACAGACTCCGCTAACCTGGAAATAGTACCTAGGGTTAAGAACTTTGCTTCAGGATGAGAAAGAAATCGTGCTCTGGTGGTGTGGTGGCAGCGGGAGGCCCAATTAGCTAAAGTGGCACTTCAGGTTAAGAACAGTTTCAGGTTAAGAATGGACCTCTGGAACGGATTAAGTACTTAACCCGAGGTATCACTGTACAGTACAAGCTTCTTAAGTCTTCTGTCTGGACCCAGAGCATGAGCTACTCTTAAGTAGGTTCAAAAGTATTTTTAAGTCAACTTTTTAATATTGCACAATTTTTCATTTTGTAACATTTTGCTCTTCTTTGTACTTTTTTTTTTTAATGATTTTTATTAAGGTTTCAGTAAAAAGTTAAACAGAAAAACATAAAAAAGAAATACACAAATACACAGTACATAATCCAAAAAAGAAAAAAAAACACAGAGAGGGGAAAAAAACAAAAAAAGAAACAGAACAATTAAAAACAATATCACCTTTTCATTTCCGTTTTTAAATTTACTTATTTTCTGGACCTCCTCATACCTCCCTCTTTTGTATTCCAGTCCAAATTGTTTGTCCAGCAATTTCTTTTCCACTTTTTTAATCCCAATCTTTAATCTTAATGTAATATAGCATTAAAATTTTACCTCTTAAGTACCAAATTTCCATTTCCTTAAACTTCTTTAATCCTAATCTTTAATCTTAGTCTATCTATAACTTTAAATCCTGTACAGCTGGAAACCACTTATTTTCAATCCAACATCACTCTAACATTCTTTAATTTTGCAGTGTTTCTGTAGATAATCTTTGAATTTCTTCCAATCTTCCTCCACCGACTCTTCTCCCTGGTCACGGATTCTGCCAGTCATTTCCGCCAGTTCCATGTAGTCCATAAGTTTCATCTGCCATTCCTCCAGCGTGGGAAGTTCTTGTGTCTTCCAATACTTTGCGATAAATCATCTCCCAGAAAGCCTTAATCCTTGGGCACGTCCACCAAAGGTGAAAAAATGTTCCTTCAGTTTCTTTACATTTCCAACATTTATTATCAGGCACATGATATATTTTTGCAAGCTTGACTGGGGTTATGTACCACCTGTATATCATTTTCATAATATTTTCTCTTAAGGCATTACATGCCGTAAATTTCATACCTGTGGTCCACAACTGTTCCCAGTCAGCAAACATAATATTATGTCCAATGTCTTGTGCCCATTTAATCATAGCAGATTTCACCGTTTCATCCTGAGTATTCCATTTCAACAGCAAGTTATACATCTTTGACAAAATCTTAGTTTTGGGTTCTAACAATTCTGTTTCTAATTTTGATTTTTCCACCTGGAAGCCGATTTTCTTGTCCAAATTGTATGCCTCCATTATCTGATAATAATGAAGCCAGTCTCGCACTTTGTTTTTTAGTTTTTCAAAACTCTGCAGTTTCAATCTATCTCCATCTTGTTCCAAAATTTCCCAATATTTCGGCCATTTGACCTCCATATTGAGCTTTTTCAGAGCTTTCGTTTCCATTGGTGACAGCCACCTTGGGGTTTTATTTTCCAATAAATCCTTATATCTTATCCAAACATTAAACAATGCTTTCCTGACAATGTGGTTTTTAAATGCTTTATGTGCTTTGACCTTATCGTACCACAGATATGCATGCCATCCAAATACATTGTTAAAACCTTCTAAATCCAAAATGTCAGTGTTTTCAAGAAGCAGCCATTCTTTCAACCAGCAAAAAGCTGCTGATTCATAATAAAGTTTGAGGTCTGGCAGTGCAAATCCACCTCTTTCCTTTGCATCTGTTAGTATTTTAAATTTTATTCTGGGCTTCTTGCCCTGCCAGACAAATCTAGAAATATCTCTCTGCCACCTCTTGAAACAGTCCATCTTGTCCACCATTTGCAATGTTTGAAACAAAAACAACATTCTAGGCAAAACATTCATTTTAACCGCAGCAATACGGCCCAGCAGTGGAATGCTTCAAATTTGACCAAATTTCTAAATCTTTTTTCACTTCAGCCCAACATTTTTCATAGTTATCTTTAAATAAGTTCCCATTTTTTGCTGTCCAGTTGATCCCCAAGTATTTAACTTTCTTAACCACTGTTAAACCTGTCTCATTCTGAAACCTCTCTCTCTATATTGGTGTTAGATTTTTCTCTAAAACCTTAGTTTTTACCTTATTCAATTTAAATCCTGCCACTTGACCAAATTCTTGAATCAATTCTAAAACCCTTTTGGTACTAGATTCTGGCTCCTATAACGTCAGTACTAAGTCATCTGCAAATGCATGTAAAGAAACTGAAGGTACATTTTTTCACCTTTGGTGGACGTGCCCAAAGATTAAGGCTTTCTGGGAAATGATATATAATGAATTAAAAAAGGTATTTAAGTATACCTTCCCTAAGAAACCAGAGGCCTTTCTCCTGGGCATAGTGGGCCAAATGGTGTTAAAAAAGGATAGAACTTTCTTTATGTATGCAACAACAGCAGCAAGAATACTCATCGCAAAGTATTGGAAGACACAAGAACTTCCCACACTGGAGGAATGGCAGATGAAAATGATGGACTATATGGAACTGGCGGAAATGACTGGTAGAATCCGTGACCAGGGAGAAGAGTCGGTGGAGGAAGATTGGAAGAAATTCAAAGACTATCTTCAGAAACATTGCAAAATTAAAGAATGTTAGAGTTGGACTGAAAATAAGCGGTTTCCAGCTGTACAGGTTAAAGTTAATGATAGACTAAGATTAAAGATTAGGATTAAAGATGTTTAAAGAAATGGAAATTTGACAATTAAGAGGGAAAATTTTAATGTTATATTATACTAAGACCAAAGACAGGTTTAAAGAAGTTGAAGTTATATATTTCAATATCATATTAAAGTTAAAGATTGGGATTAAAAAGTGGAAAAGAAACTGCTGGACAAACAATTTGGATGGGAATGCAAAAGAGGGAGGTATGAGGAAGTCCAGAAAATAAGTAAACTAAAAAACGGAAATGGAAAAGAGATATTGTTTTTAATTGTTATATTTTTTGTTTTTTATTGTTGAATCTTGTTTTTTTGTGTTTTTGTTATCTTTTTTTTTGAGATATGTATTGTGTATGTTTTTCTTTTCTTTCTTTGTTGTTCAAAACTTTAATAAAAATTATTTATAAAACAAATAAATAAATAAATAAGTCATCTGCAAATGCTCTCAATTTGTACTGTTTGGCTCCGACTTGTATACCTTTAACCAACTGGTCCCTTCTAATCATGTTCAGCAAAACCTCCAGGACCGATATAAAAAGCAATGGGGAGATTGGGCAACCTTGTCGTGTCCCTTTCTCAATCTTAAATTCTTCCGTCACTACGTTATTCACAATTAATTTAGCCTTCTGTTCTGAATAAATTGCACCTATACCATTTCCAAAACCTTGACCAACCCCCATCCCCAGTAAATTCTTCTTCATAAAACTCCAAGAAATGTTGTCAAAGGCTTTCTCCGCGTCCACAAATATCAAAACTGCTTTAGTATTGATCTTCACTTGTAGTTTTTCTAAGATATTAATTATATTTCTCGTATTGTCAGACAAGTGTCTGCCCGGGAGAAAACCCACTTGATCTTTGTGAATTTCTTCTGCTAACACCTTTTTTAATCTTCTAGCCAAAATATCTGCAAAAATTTTATAATCCACATTAAGCAGTGATATGGGGCGGTAGTTCTTAAACTGTGTCTTTTCAGTCTCTGTTTTTGGTATAAGTGTAATATATGCTTCCTTCCACGACTCTGGTGCCTTTTTCCCTTCCAGTATTTCATTACAGACTTCCTTTAAAGGTTGTATTAACCATTCTTCCAGAGATCTGTAATATCTTGAAGTCAGTCCATCCGGTCCTGGAGATTTACCCAATTGCATGTTCTGAATGGCCCCTTCTACTTCCTGTTCCGTTATTTTGTAATTCAGCATTAACTTATTTTCCTGGGAAATTTTTTGTAGTCCATTCATTTTCAAAAATTTATCAATGTCCATTTCTTTCTGCGTCTCCTGTGTATATAGTTTTTTTAAATACCTCTGGAAGCACTTTCTAATTTCCACTGGATTCTGTATATTCTTTCCTTCCACTTCTAAATTCGTAATAGTATTAAGTTTTTGTCTTTTTTTCATTTGCCAAGCCAACAGTTTTCCACACTTATTTGCCGATTCAAATGTCTTTTGTCTCATCTGTTTAATCTTCCATTCTATTTCCTGACTCATCATTTTCATATATTGTACTTGATATAACTTTATCTCTTTCAAAATCTCCTGCGACTTTGGTTTCACCCTCAATTTCTTCTCTCCTTCCTTTATTTTTTCCAGGATTTTGTCTTTTTTTCTCATTTTTAATTCTCTTCTTAATTGCATTCTGTTGTATCAAAAATCCTCTCATGACCGCTTTGCTTGCATCCCAAATTACTCTTTTTTCCACAGTAGTGTTCATATTTATCTCAAAATAGTCTCTCAAAGTTTTTTGGGCCTTCTTAATGAATTCTTCATTCCTAAACGAAGTATCATTCATCCTCCATCTGAAGGAACCAATTGGCGTCAATTTCATTTCCATCTTCACGGCATTATGATTGGAGCAGGTCTTGGGGCAGATTTCAACTTTACTAGTCTTCGGAGCCAGTCCTCTGGTTACCCAAATTTGGTCAATTCTTGTCCATGTCATTTTAGCCTCAGAGAAGAAGGTTCCCTCTCTTCCCAGGGGATTCTTTGTTCTCCAGATATCGACTAAATCCATATTTTCAGTCATATCAAAGAAAGTTTTTGGTAATCTTCCATCCTTGGTGACTACCTGTCTCTGTGCCTTATCCATATTTGTAGACACTACACCATTCATGTCTCCCATCAAAATCATATTGTAATCCATATAGTCCATCAGAGTCTCATGTAACTTCTTAAAAAATTCCGATTTTCCTTCATTTGGTGCATAAATACCTACTATCAAGAATTTTTCTCCTTGTGTTTGAATTTCAGTTGCAACGAATCTTCCTTGATCATCTTTAAATATGAATTTTGGTGATAGGTTCTCCTTTGCATAGAGGACCACTCCTCTTTTTTTAACTTTATCCGATGAGATAAATTCTTGGCCTAATCTTTTATTATACAATATCTTCCTGTGTAGCCTTGTCACATGTGTTTCTTGTAAACAAATCAAGTCCAAATGCTCTTTTTTCAGTAAATGAAATACTCTCCGCTTTTTTCCGGGGAGTTCAGTCCATTAACATTCCAACTCAAGACCTGCAGCGCCATCATGTGGTTACTTTGATGCCCCCCCAACTGCACCCAATGCTTGCTCCTCTTCTGTTGGTAATGATGATGGCACGTTCACTGGGGGGTCCAATCCAAAGGATAGTGTCGATATATCCAATGTTCCCCTGTTTGGTGATCTTCTCTCCAATGCTCTTTGCTCTGGTCCTCTATCTGGTGATCTTCTGTCCAATGCTGTTGGCTCTTTTCCAATTCCCTTCTGCAGATCTTCTTCGTATTTAATCAGAAACTTTATTTTATCTTCTACTGATCTTATTTTTATTTTCCTTCCTTTAAAGCTGAAGGATAGGCCTTGAGGAAATTCCCACCTGAAAATGATTTTGTTCCTTCTCAGCAGGGCAACCAAATCTCCAAAACTGGACCTAAGGTCCAGAAGATGTTTTGGGATATCTTTAAATATTTCCACTCTTGACTGTTGTATTATCAAAGTCTTCTCGTAGTGCCAACCCAAAATTCTGTCTCTCTTCTTTAGATCGGAGGGTAATCAAACAGTCTCTTATTCTGTTCTTCTCCTTCTTCCCTCCTCTTCCAAGTCTAAAGGCCCTCACAATTCTGAACTCCTCTTTTTCCAAGTCCAAATCCCAACAGTCTGCAAATTCCTGCGTAAGAAACTCTAACAAAGAGTCCTTTTCCAGTTTAGGTACAGCTCTAATTCTCAAATTTGTCTGTTTTTCCTTGAACTCAATCATAGAAAGTGCCAATTTATGGTCCTCAAGTTGCTTCTGTAGGTCTGGAACTCTCTCTGTTTCCAATTGAGTTACCTTTGCCTCCACGGCAACAACTTTTTCCTTGGCTTCCTCTGCGATCTGTCGAGTTGAATTAGACTCCTGTATCAGTTTCTCAATAGCTTCTGTATTTGTATTAACTTTTTGTCCCAAACTATTTATACTTTGTGTGTTCTGGTCAAATTTTTTATTCATTTGTTCCAATGATTCATTTATCTTACTTAATGCAAGCGCTAAAGCCTCTTCTGATATCATTCCTTTTGATTTAGAGTGCGTTGATACAGCCGCAGATGGGGCAGGAGGACCAGATGTAGAGGCTCTTCGCTGCCAAGACTTCCCAGACCTTGTTATTTTGTCTTGGATTGGCGGGTCTATTTTTTCTTTTCCATCTGCCATAACACTTAGACACTTCAAGGTCAATTCCGCAGTCCCAGAGTCTTATCTTAGAATTGGAAAATTCCAACCCTTGTAGCAATTTCAGAAACCTCCTCTAGAGGGAAATAGTTACTAATTATGTTGTGTTAGCCCAAAATGACACTTTTTAAAACACAGTTGCACCAATAGATTTAGTATCAAGTCTCAGTTACTATTACTCAGTTACTTTTGCTCCTTTTACTCCTTTTTGAGGTCAGAAGAGGATGATTAAAACAATGTATCACTCTTGTTTCACTGGCTGTCAGCAAACGGTCTATTCAGAGTCAATGCACACTCCAAAATACAACAATCTTAATGGCAGCCCGTTTCCAGGTTCTGAGCGGTGAAAATTTAGCTTCTTTCCCTCTCTTTTTGCAGGCAAATACTGTCCAAAACTCCCCCCCCTTCTCCTGCTTCCAAGGGGGGGTTCGCTATTTTTAATACTGGAAATTTGGATGTTTACGATAGACTTTCCCAGGCTTTAGCTTGAGCCTGTTTGCTTCCGACTATTTACAAAGGAGGAAGGCGGACTTCCTGTTTTGAACCTCCCCCCGTTCGTTACCAGATTCAAGCTTTTAAGACTCCAATTCTTCACTTTACTCACGGGTAATTACTTTTAGATCCAATTGTCCACAGGAAAAAGTCAGCGCTCTCCGGCAACGGCTGTGCGGCTTCACTCCATGGAAGTAGCAGTCGATTCAAAGCACCGCGCCGCTCACCCCACTTCGCTCGATCCCCGAAAACGGGTTTCCCCGCGAGTAGGGGAGGCGCAAGAGGTGCCCGCCGAATCCCACGTTCACAGGCTTCACCCGCCTGTGATTTTTAAAGGGTCTCTGCCTTTGCCGTGGCGGCCAGACCCAATTTCCACAGAGCGGATTCCTCCTATTCAGAGGAATTCCGCCATTGCCGATGGCGCTAACTCGGAAGTCCTTTTTTTTTGAGCAATATTTTGCCATCTATTCATCAAAACATTTCCACTCCTTTTTTAATTGTTGATTCGACTGATTTCTTCTTATAGCAGTTAATTTTGCCAAAATTAAATATTCATTTAGTTTACAAGTCCATTCCTCCTTTGTGAGTATAGTTTGTGACTTCCACCTAGCAGCAATCACTATTCCAGCAGCTGCACTTGTGGAATGTAATGGCATCCGCCACACTTTCCTGTGCCAACTCTCCGTGCCAACTGTGAGCCTGAAGCTGTCTTCCTGGCTCCAAGCCGAGTTTCGCAGCAGCGGTCGTGCCTTGGGTGGGTGATAAATCCAAGGCTGCACACAGGCTTCTTGCTAATCTAAGAAGTCTTTAATCATTGTACAGAAAAACATCATAAATCAACCCAGAGATCGAGTGGACATCTCCTCGGCTTGACAGCTAAAAACGAAAGTAACTCGCACACAAAGAAAGATTCCCATATGTGAACAAAACCACACCTCAGAATGTGGGACATCACACAGAACTGTTTAACCCTGTAAGTTCTGATTCTCCTCATAGTACTTGCATATAGAAAAATTCTTCCCCCCCCCGGTTTCTTTGTTATTTATATTTTCAACATCTTCTTTAGTTCTTCGTGTACTACTATCCCAAATTTCTTAATTTCCTCACACCTCCACCACATATGTATTGTTGTTCCTATTTCTCCACCACTGAGGCGTTCCCAAAGTAAAGGAAGGATTGAACTCTGATTAATAAGAATACACACAGAGACTTGAACCAGGGTGCTGTCAAGGCTGCCTCAAGTCTTAGCTCACAAAAGACCAACGCCTATGTCTTCTTATATACAAAAGTGTTTATTGCAGTTCATGGTTTGCTTGACATCCTAGGCGCGCAGCCTTACGTCTCTTACGCTAGACCGCCGAAGTCCCCTCTGAGTCAGTTCCTCCCCTGCACCAATTCAAGAGACTTGCGCTGCTCCACCTCTTTCTCTCCTTCCTTTTCCGCAGGGTCCTTCTGCCCACTGGGGTTTCGCCCCTCCTGGATTCCTCTGACGCTGAATCCCCAGACTGCTCTTCCCCCTCCTGCGGGCTTTGGGACCTGGCCCCTCCTCCGGGCTCCCTGCACTTCCGCGCGCCTCTACATTTGAACTAGGCGCGCGCGCCAAACCTCTAACTTTCCTTTTGACAGTTACACTACTCCCTTCACTGCTCCCTCCCTTCCGGGAGGGCGGCTTGCTCTGACCCCCTCCTTTCTCTGCTGCTGGAGCTGCTTCCTCTGACACACTGGAAACTCCACCCCCTTCGCTGCACTCTGGTGGGGAGGCTGGTCCTGACGCCCAGCTGCCACTTTGGGATCCTCCGCTGGCACCCTGCTCCTGACACTTCCCCCCTGGGGCTCCCTGGCCTTGACCACCGGCGCCCCTTCTGGGAATCCTCTGATTCGCTGGAAAGACTCATGGAATCTCTTGAGTCATTGTCATCCTCTTCCTCGCTGGCTTGGAATTCCTCCCCATCGCTCTCCATCTCCTGCCTACCCTGTGCCTCTCTCCCTGAACCCCTGACATCCATCCCCCTCGAAGCCCCCTTCCCCTCTCCCGCTGCTCGGGCGCAGGTTCCGGGAGCTTCGTTGTAGCGGGGGTAGATGCTGGATACAGTTCGTCGACGTCGATCTCCTCTGCTTCCAGTTCAGTGTAGGAGTGCTCGAAACCGGGGTCCTCCCCAAACACCTCCAAACCCTTCCCACCCCCTGTTACTTCAGGCGAAGCTGCTTGCCAAGGCCCCCTTCGCCACCCCACTTCTGGTTGATCGTCCCACCAATAAGAGCGGTCCGTGTCCACCCCCGAGCACGATCCCCTTGGAGGGCTCGATTGCGGCGTGGTCTCCTCTGCGGAGGAGAACCCCCGGAAGGTGCTGCCTGAAAGTGTGGGGGTAAAAGCCAGTCGTCAAAATACTCCTCTGGCATGGGCCTGTGTGGGAAGAGTGCATGGAACTCGTCCTTAAGCAAAGGTTCCTCCAGAGCATAATCTGGCACCCAACTGTTGGCGCTGGCCGGGGTACCTTCCCTGGCGAGGAGGTATTCCACTCCCTCCTCCCCCCATCTCGAGTCCAGAATTTCCGTGACCTCGTTGAGTGTCGGGGTCCTCGGTGACTTCCCCCGGTGACTTCCTACGTGGGTCTGGTGCCGTCCCTGGCTCCTGAAATCTGTGTGGGGCCTTGTAGGGTGTAAGCACCGACCTATGAAAGACCGGGTGCATTCGGGAATCCTCTGGGAGGGTCAACCGAAAGCTACGGGATTGATCCTGCCCTCAACTTGGTATGGCCCTAGCTGTTTGTGTCCTAGCTTCTTCTTAGCTAACGACTTGGCCGGCACCGCCTGGGCTGCTAACCATACCCAGTCCCCCACCTGGATGTCTTCTCCTGCCCTCCTGTGCCTGTCTGCCTGCACTTTGTAGGCGTGTTTAGCTAGTTCCAAGTGCCGTCGTAGCTCCTCGTGGACCTCCTGCAATTCTGCTGCTAAATGTTCCGCTCCCTGCGACTCCCCCTGCGTCGTCGTCTCCAACGCCGGGAATGTTCTGGGATGTCGCCCATTGTTGGCGAAGAACGGTGTCACCCCCGTTGACGCGTGCTTCGTGTTGTTGTAGGCAAACTCGGCCATCGGTAAGTAGTCCACCCAAGTTGCCGGCTTCTGATTGGCGTAACAGCGCAGGTACTGCTGCATGATGGCGTTGACCCTCTCCGCTTGGCCGTTGGTTTGCGGGTGTCTCGCCGACGCTAAGTTGATCTTGACATTCAGGATGCCCAGGAGCTTCTGCCAGAAACTGGAAATGAATTGGCGACCCCGGTCGGACAAAATGGACCGTGGTAAGCCGTGCACCCGGAACACGTGGTCTATGAATAGCCTGGCGGTCTGCTCCGCTGTTGCCACCTTCGCGCAAGGAATGAAATGCGCCATCTTGGTGAACAGATCTACAACCACAAGCACCGCCGTCTTGCCCCGCGAACTGGGCAGATCAGTGACAAAGTCCAGCGCCACCCTTTCCCACGGCTGCAGTGGCGTCTCCAACGGTTCCAGCAATCCCGCTGGCTTCTTGTGCACTGGCTTGGACCTCTGACAAGTGTCACACCTGGCGACGTAATCCGCGACTTCTCCCCGCATCTGGGGCCACCAAAAGTCCCTGGCTACTAAGTCCGCCGTCTTCTCCTTGCCGAAGTGACCCGCGCTGGGTGCGTCGTGTAACTGCTGTAAAACCTTCGCTCGGAGATCGTCTCCCGGGACGTAGAGAGCACCTTTGCGGGTCAGCAGGCCGTCGCGTATCTGGAATTCGCCATCCTTTGCTGTCCCTCTTCGCACCTCCTCCATCTTGGATTGTGCAAACGGATCCGTCTGTAACGCGCGTCGTACCGCGTCCAGGTCCACGGCGGCGGAAGCGCACGCCCATGCCTGCGGTGCGAAAATGTGCTTGGCTGCCACTGGTGCCGCTTCCTCGAGATACTGCGGTTTCCTGGAGAGCGCATCCGCTATGACGTTGTTGTCTCCCGGGATATACTCTATCCGGAAATCGAAATCCGCAAAGAACTCCGCCCATCTCATGTGCCTCTGGCTCTGGAGCTTCGCCGTGCGCCAATACTCTAGGTTCTTGTGGTCCGTGCGGACCTGCACGGTGTGCTTGGCTCCGATGAGGAAGTGCCGCCACGCCTTGAAAGCCGCGTGGATGGCCAACAACTCCCTGTCCCAGATGGTGTAGTTCTGTTCCGACTTGCTGAGCTTCCGGGAATAGAAAGCGCAGGGCCTCCAGTTCCCTTGCGAATCTTCCTGCAAGAGGACGGCCCCCACTGCTCTGTCAGATGCGTCAGTCTCAACCCGCATGGGCCTGCCGGGATTCACGTGTAGCAGCTGGTCTTCGGACGCGAAGAGACTCTTAAGTCTCCTGAAGGACTGCTCCGCCTGGTCCGTCCAGGTGAACTTCTTCTTGGAACTGAGGGTGTCCGTGATAGCTGCCGTCTCTTTCGCGAAACCCCTGATGAACTTGCGGTAAAAGTTGGCGAAGCCGACGAACCTCTGGACCTCCTTCCGATTGCGCGGGCTATTCCAGTCCAACACCGCGCGGACCTTGGCGCTGTCCATGGCTAATCCCTTGTCGGACAGCCGGTAGCCCAGGAAATCCACCTCCGTCACGTCGAACTGGCACTTCTCCAGCTTGGCATAGAGTCTGTGCTCCCGTAGCCTCTGCAAGACCTCCTTTACGTCTCTTTCGTGAGTCTCCTGCGATTCTGAGAAGATCAGAATATCGTCGAGAAAGCATACGCACTTCTTGTAGAGGAGTCCTGCTAGCACGTGGTGCATGAATGCTTGAAAACAGTGGGAGCCACTTGGGAGACCAAACGGCATAACTCTGTATTCATAGGTGCCCAGCGGTGTGAACATGGCCGTCTTCCACTCGTCACCTTCCCTCATGCGTATCAGATTGTAGGCTCCGCGTAGATCCAACTTGGTGAAGATCCTCCCCTTCCTCACCGTCGCGAGCAGGTCGTCAATCTTGGGCATGGGGAAAGCCTTGGGCTTTGTCATCGAGTTTATGGCCCTATAGTCCACAATGAGCCGTTTTTGGGGCGTGTCCTTCTTCTTCACGAAAAACACAGGACTGCCCCCCCACTGCCTTGGATTCTCGGATGAATCCCCGCTTCAAATTGTGATCTATGAACTCCCTGAGCTCCTGCATCTCATCTTCAGACATGGAATACAGCTTCGCAGTCGGCAGCGTCGCCCCTGGTAAGAGGTCAATTGCACAGTCGTAGGGCCGGTGGGGTGGTAATTGGTCAGCTTCCTTCTCGCAGAAGACCTCCAAAAAACCCCTTGTACTTGTGGGGCACTGCCTGCACCATGCCTAGATGCAGCTGTTGCCCTTCCTCCTGACCCTCCTCGTCCTGGCCGATCTGGATGCAATGTTGTGCGCAGTAGGACGAGCCAAAGGTGAGCTGCCGCTGGTACCACGCCAAGGATGGGCTGTGTCTATCCAGCCAACTCATGCCTAACACTATGGGCGTGTCTGACAGTTGGGTGACATTGAAACTGATGACCTCGCGATGATTCCCAATTTTCAGCAGCATGGGTGGCGTCTGTTGTACCACTTGCCCACCCAGCAACTTCCTGCCATCTACAGTGACCACATTCAGAGGCAGCGTGGCTGGTAGTAGCGCTATGCGATGCTGCTTGACGAACTGCACCCCCACAAAGTCTGCGTTGCTCCCTGAGTCAATCGTAATGGGGACTTCCAGGGTGAGTCCATTAGGCAGCTGGAGAGTAGCAGTGAGCTGCACCACTGGCTTAGGTGGTAAGGGGTCTGTAGGCTGCAAAAGCGCTGGGGACTGCTTCACTGACTTGCCTGGCGGAGCCCCAGCGTCTCTCCCTCCAACCAGGCATTCTCGTTTCCCTGAAACTGCTCCCCTTGGAAAGCTCCCCTGTTACTGTTGCTAAGGCTGCAGTGTGCTTCTGGAGCCTCTGGGGACACTCTTTAGCCATGTGCCGTGCACTGTCACAGATGTAACACTTCCTGGTCCCTCTAGGAGGCTTCGCTTTGACTGCTCCTGACGCTGAGGCTCCGGCAGCTGTCTGAGCCTTTGCACCACCCAGTTCCATCGGTTCCCCCGCTGCCAGCACAGGCGAAAGGCTTGAACGTTCCAAGTCCCTGGAAGGAAAAGGAGGCGCTCTAGCTGGTGGGCGGAGGTGACGCCCCTCCTCCCTGTGCCAAGGGCGTTCTTCTTGGCGCACCCCTATCGTGAGTGCCCTCTGCACGACTTCTGCTAGGGTTTGAGGTCTGTCTCCCTAGCCAGCTCATCTTTCACTGAGCCATGAAGCCCTTCCCAAAACAAGTCCCTCACTGCCAGGGAGTCCTTTTCCCAGCCCAGCACATTCAGCAATGCAAAAAAGCGAGAATGGTACTGACGCACTGTAGCCTTGCCCTGCCGCAATCCATGCATCTCCTGGCGTGCCACATCAACGTCAACAGTAGATTGGAAGCAAGCGTCCATGGCTTTGAGAAATTCATCAGAGTCCCTGCGTGCAAGACCATCTTCGCGCCACAAATTGCGTAACCAGTTTCTTGCTTCCCCATGCAGATGAGACACAATAAACCCCACTTTTTCCTCCTCATCTTTGAAGTCTTTTCGAAGTAAATGCAGTGCGTATACGACGTCTGCTCTGAAATTGGGATAATGCTTCAGGTTCCCATCGAAGTGGGCTACTAAATTGCCCCCCCTCCGTCCGAGTCCGATGCCCTCTGATCTGGACCCCGGGAACCCCTCTCTGCACGCCCGATCCCACCTGGCTTGCAGATCCTGGCATCGCGCTTCTGCTTCAGCAACTGTCTTCTGAGAAACCACGACAGCAGTGGAGAGCTCGGTGACTGCGTTTTGCAGGGACGCTATCTGCTCCTCAGTAGTCATTGCTGCCAAACTTCGTGAGCTGTGCAAAAAAAAATTTTGCGGTTTTTTTGTTTTGAGAGGGGACTTACTGTCAAGGCTGCCTCAAGTCTTAGCTCACAAAAGACCAACGCCTATGTCTTCTTATATACAAAAGTGTTTATTGCAGTTCATGGTTTGCTTGACATCCTAGGCGCGCAGCCTTACGTCTCTTACGCTAGACCGCCGAAGTCCCCTCTGAGTCAGTTCCTCCCCTGCACCAATTCAAGAGACTTGCGCTGCTCCACCTCTTTCTCTCCTTCCTTTTCCGCAGGGTCCTTCTGCCCACTGGGGTTTCGCCCTCCTGGATTCCTCTGACGCTGAATCCCCAGACTGCTCTTCCCCCTCCTGCGGGCTTTGGGACCTGGCCCCTCCTCCGGGCTCCCTGCACTTCCGCGCGCCTCTACATTTGAACTAGGCGCGCGCGCCAAACCTCTAACTTTCCTTTTGACAGTTACACTACTCCCTTCACTGCTCCACTCCCTTCCGGGAGGGCGGCTTGCTCTGACCCCCTCCTTTCTCTGCTGCTGGAGCTGCTTCCTCTGACACACTGGAAACTCCACCCCCTTCGCTGCACTCTGGTGGGGAGGCTGGTCCTGACGCCCAGCTGCCACTTTGGGATCCTCCGCTGGCACCCTGCTCCTGACACTTCCCCCCTGGGGCTCCCCTGGCCTTGACCACCGGCGCCACCTTCTGGGAATCCTCTGATTCGCTGGAAAGACTCATGGAATCTCTTGAGTCATTGTCATCCTCTTCCTCGCTGGCTTGGAATTCCTCCCCATCACTCTCCATCTCCTGCCTACCCTGTGCCTCTCTCCCTGAACCCCTGACAGGTGCGTATAATAGTCTCTCTCTGTGTCCGTCTGTGTCTCTCCCCCCCTCAGCCCAGGTCATTTTATTCACAAAAGAACTTTTACAGAGTGTTCGAAAGAACCAATCAGATTTATTCTGAGCATTTCAACAAACCCACGTGGGGACAAGTTAAACTATAAACACTAGTTAGGCATGCATACTTTTGGGTAAATGAATTGAGAACTACAAAGGAGTGCATTCAGCAACCCCAGAGGTCATAAACAATCAGTACACATGATAAGAAAGATGGCCAGGAGGACAGTGACCATTATCACCTTAATGTGAAACCTGTTTCCTGGCCCTAAGATTAACATCCAAAGATTAATATATAAGAAAAGCTACATCAAAGAAGCTTGCCCACTATCTTTAATGACCCAGGAAGCCTGCCTGGCGACAACTGAAAGTGTACGTGACTTGTGAAGCAAGAGAGATGGAACAGGGATGCAGAGGGGTGGATTGATCAAGAATCATATCAAAATAGTTTAAACCCAGTCAACACAATGCTTTCATTGCTGACACAGATGGCTTACTCTATATTTGTTATAATTCCTCATAGCAATCCCATCTGATCACTACACACCACATCTCCAACAGAGGTTGGATTTCAATTTGATTATCTTTGCCAGCTTAACTGGCATTAAGGACAACCTATAGAACATCTTTACAAAATGTTCTTTAATTGTATACGAGGCAGTAAATCGTATATCCTCTCACCAGAGTTTCTCCCATTGCTCTAGACAGATAGTATGTCCGAGATCCTGAGACCGTTTACTCATTGTTTCTTTCACTTCTTCCCCCATCAATTCCCAGTCCAATAAGAGATTATATGTTTTGGATAACAATATCTTGTTCTTCTGTATCACTGTGCTGTTAAATTTTGAATCCTCTTTTGCAAATCCATTCTTTTGATCCGAGTTGAGAATACTTCTAAGTTGTATATACTACCATCTGTCAACTTCGTCTTGCCGTATGTCTTCATAGGACTTGAATCTGAGTTTCCCCTGTTCCTTTTCCAATAATTGTCTATTTGTTGGCCAATTTGTTCCCATACTCCATTTTTTGATAGCATATGCCTCCAGTGGTGATATCCACCAAGGTGTCTCTGGTTCCAGGGGTAATCTATATTTGTTCCAAACTTTATATAATGCACCTCTTAATATATGACTTGTAAATGATAACTTTACTCCAGGTTTCAAAATCTTTCCTTATTCCTTTCCAAACATACTCATAATTATTTTTGTACAGATTGATATTCTTCATAGTTAGATCTATACCCAAATATTTTGCATTCTTAACAATCTGTAAGCCAACCTTTTCCTGAATTTCTTTTTGCTCTTGTTCTTGCATATTTTTTACCATAAGTTTTGTCCTTTCCATATTCATTTTAAAGCCAGACACCTTGCCAAAATCATATATTATCTTTCTTGCTTTAGCGATACTTGCTTCTGGTTCTTCTGTTGTTAACAAAATATCATCTGCAAAGGCCCTGATCTTACAAACCTCTTTTCCCAATGTTATGCCTATGATCTCTTTGTCTTTCCTTATTTCCGACAACAATATTTCTAATGTCAGTATAAAAAATAAAGGTGAGAGAGGACATCCTTCTCTGGTGCCCATCTCCACTGGAAAGCGTTCTGTCTTGACACTATTAATTATCAGACTAGCCTGCTGCTTCTCATAAATCGCATTTATACCTCTGCAATATTTTTCACCCAGAGCTTCAGAGTTTTTAGGGAAGTTGAAGTAACTTCTGTCAGGTTTGTTGTTTTTGCTTCTGTTTGCATTTGATTGACTAAAGAGATGACTGACCTTGGAGATGGAGTGGATTCCAGGATTGAGCCAAACAAAATCTAGTCCAGATAAATGCCAAGCAATATCTCAGTTAATACCAGCCAACTAAGGAAGTGAAAACTATAGTAAGGCCTCACATCTAACTCCATTCAGTTCTTCCTCTATCACAAGCATTCATTAACTTTGTTCAATAAACTTTAGCTCCATTTCTTCCTGAGGCTCTAATTATCTTCTCTCTTCATTGCAGATGGTGCTAAATTGGAAGGGAAGAACAAGGGAGAGCACAAGAGAATCCACATAGCAGTGAAGTCATATAAGTATTCAGAGTGTGGAGAGAACATCGGTCAGAGCTCCCAGTCGAACTCCCATCAAGGAAAGAGCTTCGTTCGGAGGAACAGCCTCACTTTACACGAAAGAAGTCACAGTGGAGAGAAATTGTATCAGTGCTTGGAATGTGGAAAGAGCTTCAGTCGGATGGATCATCTCACTTCCCATCACAGAATTCATACGGGTGAGAAACCCTATCAGTGCTTCGAATGTGGAAAGAGCTTTCGTGTGAGTGGTGAACTCACTTCCCACCAAAGAATTCATACAGGGGAGAAACCCTATCAGTGCTTGGAATGTGGAAAGAGCTTTCGTGTGAGTGGTGAACTCACTTCCCATCAAAGAATTCATACAGGGGAGAAACCCTATCAGTGCCTCAAATGTGGGAAAAGCTTCAGTCAAAGCGCCAATCTCACTTCCCATCAAAGAATTCATACAGGGGAGAAACCCTATCAGTGCTTCGAATGTGGGAAAAGCTTCACTAATAGCGCCCATCTCACTTCCCATCAAAGAATCCATACAAGAGAGAAAACGTCTTAGTGTTTGGAATGTGGGAAAAGATTCATTCATGGCCCACCAAATAATTCATACGGGGTTGAAAGCATATCAGCACATGGAATGTGTATAAAATTTCACTTGTTAAAAAGTCAATTTAAGATCTCACACCAGGGTGAAGTATAGAATTATAGATTCAGAATCTAGTCCAGCCCCCTCCAGAAATCTCATTTCAAGCATCCATGACAGATGGCCATCCAACTTCTTCTTAAAACCCCCCAATGAAGGCCCTCCCCCTTCAGAGAGAGTTCCTTTTCACTGTCAGCTCTTACTATCAGAGAGAAAATATAAAAAAAGACTTTGGAGAAGACTTCCGGTGTGATGGCCTATGGCGTTTGGCTGCTTTCCCAGGACACCGGACCCCAGTCATGCAATTAAACAAGGTGAATCTGGGGGTAATGCTGAGATAAGATGGCGCCCGGCACGCTTCTGCTGCGCCGATGGACGCCTGTGCCGATAGAAAAACTTGAGCTCTCAACTTCTGGGTTAGCGCCATCGGCGAATGGCGGAGTTCCTCTGACCGGAGGAACTGGCTCCGTGGAAACTGGGTCTTCCCGCCGCGGCAAAGGTGGGGACCCGCTAGAAATCCCAGGTGGAGGAAGCCTGGGAACGTGGGGTTCGGCAGGGCACCAGGAGCGCCTCCCCTACTCGTGGGGAACCCCATTTTGGGGCTCCAGAGCGAAGTGGGGTGAGCGGTGCGGTGCTGTGAACTGACTGCTACTTTCACGGAGTGAAGCCGCACAGCCATTGCCGGAGAGTGCTGACCTTTTCCTGTGGACAATTGGACTTAAAACAAGTACCCGTGAGTAGAAATGGAAAATTGGATTAAGAAACATCCTAATTTGGCACCGAAGTGGGAAGGTTCAAAACAGGAAGTCCACCTTCCGCTTTTGTAAATAGACTAAAGCAAAAACCTTGTAAGCTAAAGCCTGGAAAGTCGTTTATAAAGGTCTAAATTTCCTTCATTTATAACCACTAAAACCCCCCTTGGAAGCAGGAGAAAAGGGGGGGGGACTTTGACTGTTTAAGCCTGCAGGAGAGGGAGTAAAGAAAGATAAGTTTCCACCGTCTCAAACCTGGGAACGGGGTGTCAGAGACAGAAATTGTTGGAGATGTTCATCGACTGTGAATGGAACATTTTGACAGATAGCTAAAAAAGAGAAATAAACTGATTCCAATGTTGCCTTTTGCATTCTAAAGAAACAAAATATTTGAAAAATGAAAGTAACTTTCCTTTGTTGGACTTGCTTTAAAAAGTTGGATACAAATAGAAATTGTCTCCTCTAGAGGGAGCCTGTTAAATTGTTGCTGCAGTCTACTTGGGGACTTTACAGCTGTGAGATTAAGATCGTGGGACCAGTCTTTTGACCTTGGATAAAAATGTGTTGGGAGGAAGTTTTGGTGCTTGCTTTTTGCAAGACAAGTGCTTTGTTGGAGCAGATGCATGAGAAGATGGATTTGATGAATGAGAAGATGGATTTGATGACTGTTGTAGTCAGTAACTGCGGACAAACAGGGAATACTGATACAGAAATCATTCAGGGACCAACTCAGGAACCTGTTTTGACTGGGCAAGTGCAAGTGCAGAAGATAATGGAGGAGGGTGCGGTTGCACCTCAAGTAATACAAATGGAGAGATCCGAGGCCCTGCAGGAGCATAAGCCGCTGTTTTTGAAGGTTGAATTTGGAGTGGGCCAGGGGGAGTTTGGAGCTGAGTAGGCTCTTAACTTCAGAGGGACTTTGAAATATGCTTTTAAATATTTTTTGGATTACACTGATGACTGTGGGGAGTGGGACTGTGGGGAATGGGCTGGTCTGATGAGGGGAGATGGAGATAATTTCGGACTGGAATCTCCCAGAGACCTACTCCTCAATGAGAAAGGAAAGAAATTAAGAAAGAGACCAACAAAAGACAAGGAAAAGTGCAGGTATAAACAAGAAGAAGAAGATCTGCAGAAGGGACATGGAAGAGACTTAAGAGCCTCGGACATAAGATTACCAGGTTGATGGACTAGAGGGAAAGGACAGTAAGGACTGACATAACCCGAGACCAGGAAGAAGAGACGTTGGATGAGGATTGGAATAAAATTTATAAAGAAAAATTTTTATTTTGGGAATTAACGTAAAATTAATGAATATTAGGGAAAATGTTGGAATGAAACTATCTGGCTTTAGTAGAAATGATATAAGGAGTTATGTATAAATAAGTATTAAGTTTTAAGCTCTAAGGTACTTTACGGTAAGATAAGGCTAAATAAATTAAGGCAAATTTGAAGGGAAGTTTTCTTTCTGCAGTTCTCTCACTGTGAAGTTCTCTTTCTGCAGTTCTCTTACTGCACATAACTGTGGCATTATGGGAAGTCTTACTATGAAATCTTTCTATGCTTACTATGAAAACTCTTGCTTCTTTCCTCTTGGATTCTGGGAAGTCTCCTTCTGCTCTGCACATACTGTTCCAAACACACCGAGCTCAGCACACCCAGACATTCCCTCAATTCTTCAGTTCATTCTGAGTTCACGTACAAAAAACAACATGCTCTGTTCTCAATGCATAGCTGACCACATATACGGACCTTTCACTTATGATCAATCATTAGTAATTGTTTTAGTCATGTTATATTAATCTTAGTTACAATTTAATTAGGAGGATTCATGCCTGTCTAGTTCCAGCTCCGTTCCCAGTCTTTTGAACTATCACTGATTAATGTAATATGTAATGCCCGCCTTGTACCTATGTTAACCAATCAGCAACAAGATGCTTTGTGTTTGTATCAGCCAATCAGCCACAAGCACACCTGTGGCAATGTTTGTAATATTCAATAAAAGAGAGTTCCCGGGACTTGCCCCGGGCAGACGTCTCTCCTTTGACACCCACCATTCGTCTGTCGTGATTTCAACCCAACACAAATTGAATAACAGAATATGGGGAAAGATGGAAAGGATTTGCTGAGTTAACTAATAGACTGTTAAGATAAATTATTTAATAAAAATTGAGAAAGATGGAAAGAATTTGCTGAAACAACTAATTAAACTAGAATACAAAAAGGGAGGTGTGAGGAGGTCAATGAAACAAGCAAATGGAAGTTAAAGATATGTAATATGGGATTTGTGTTTTTTTTCTTTTTGTTGTTGTATTGTTGTATTAGTTTTTATGTATTTTTTCTTTTTTTCTTTTTCTTTTTCTCTTTTTTATGTATTGTAGTGTCGTTTCCTCTTTTTCCTTCTTATTTGTAATTCTGAAACTTTTAATAAATATTATTTTTTTAAAAAAAGAAAAACTTGAGCTCTCTTAGCAGAGTCCTTAGCAGAGTTCTGCAGCAGTAGAAAGTGTTGCCTTGTGTGTGGATAATAAATCAGACTGAATGCAGGCTTCTTGCTAATCTCCAACAGCCTTTAATGAGAAGAAAAACATCATAAATCAGCCCGGCGAGAGAGCAGACATCCTTCGTCTTTCAGCCAAAAATGAAAGGAAAACTCACAAACAAAGAAAGATTCCCGTATGTGAACCAAACCATGCCTCAGAATGTGAGGACGTCACACAGAACTGTTTAACCCTGTAAGTTCTGATTCTCCTCCACACCCTCTCGTCTCGCATCCTGAGGGAAACTGTGAGTATAACTCACCCCAAACACAACCCTTCACAGAACTCCCCATGTCGCTGGAAGGTCAAGGGTTCGATAAACCCATCAGCTAGGTTCTCCCGGCTCGAACAATACTTGAGCTGTATCCAACCTGCTTGGACACTCTGACATACATTCTGGAAACGTATGTCCAAATGCTTGGTTCTGGACTTGAACTGTCCAGATTCTGCCAACCTAAGACAAGGTTGATTGTCTCCCCAAACAGTTATGGGCAAGTAACAATCCCCACAGATCTCTTGGATCAAGCACCGGTAGAAGTCCAACTCCCTGCACAAATCCAACAACGCACTGAACTCAGCCTCAGTGGAAGAAAGTGCAATAAGACTTTGCTTCCAGGACTTCCAACCAACCAGGGATTCCCAAACTTTACCACCAGCCCTGACACAGACTTCCTGTCTCCAAGAGATGCCCAATCGCTGTCACTCCAGCACGTAAGCCGTGCGTCACCTTCAGCCGACAACATGAGGCAAAACTCTTTGGTATCCTGCAAATACCTCAACACTCTCTTGATGCCTTGCCAGGCATTCACACTGGGCTTTGTAGCCTCCCTGCTGAGCAGATTCACAGCAAATGCTATGTCTGGTCTGCTCCACTGAGAGAGATAACAGACTCCCTAGCGCTGACTAGAAACACCTCAGGGTTTTGGAACTCAGAACGCTCCCAAGCTGACTGTCCTTCACGAAGTTGGTCTCCATGGGCGTTCTGACCCCTGCACAGTCAGACATCTGGAACTTCTCAAGCAACTGCTCAATCTTGCCTTTCTGACTGAGCAAGAAACTCCCGTTCTCAGACCTGTCTATCCTAACGGCTAGATAAACCTGAACGGGACCAAGGTTTTTGAGCTTAAACTTCTTACCAAGCTCTTTGGCAAAACCTTGCACCTGTCTACCTGTCTGTGCCACGTACAGAGTATCATCTACAAACACCAGAATCGCTTCCTGTCTCTCCTGACCCCTTCAGGTACAGGTAACTGTCTGCAAGACTCTTCTGGAAACCCAAACTTTCCAGAGCTTCATTCAGGCACATGTTCCAATTTCTGGCTGACTGTTTCAAACCATAAATTGACTTGTGCAGCTTCCACACAACACCTGGCTCATTGCCCTCCAACCCTGGAGGAGGTAACATGTACAGATCCTCCTTCAGATCCGAGTTCAAATAAGCCACATCCACATCAAAGTGGTGCACTTGGTGCCCTCTTTGAGCAGCTACTGCTAAAAGCACGCGCAGAGTCTCACTCCGGGACGTAGGAGCATACACCTCGGTGTAATGCAACCCCCTTCTCTGCGTGAACCCTCTGGCTACAAGCCTCGCCTTGTACTGTGGTTCTCCAGACGCTGTGGGCTTAATCCTGTAAACCCAACAACAGCTCACGGCCTGCTTGCCCTCTGGCAGCTTCGTGGTGGAGAACACACCTAAGGACCTCATTGAGTTCAACTCCTTTCCCATTGCCTCTTGCCACTTCCTGGCTTCTGCTTCAGGCAACTGTTGAACCTCCTCAAAACTCTCTGGTTCGCACTGCGCTAAACCAACCCACACGTTGGTAACCTCAAACCTCTCAGGTGGTACCCCCTTTGTAGTGCGTGTGGAACGTCTGAGCACTGTCTCAGGTGCTCCCTCTGACCCACTGGGGCCAGCAAGTGTGTCCTTGTTATCAGAAGACTCCCCCCCTGACTTACTGCATCTTCTGGCCTTCTGCACTTGACTAACGGGAGACGAAGGCTCACTCGGGCTCTCTTTTCACAACCTGTGGAGATGCCCCTCCCTGTTCTTGACCCTGGTCAGAGACCTGGTCCTCATCAACAGGTTCAGCTTCTAACTCTCCCTCCTCAGCAAAATCAGACAGACACCCTGAGAGAACGTCAGAATTCGCATGGATCCTTGACCAACCACTCTGCTCACAGAACTCAGCACTCCTGCTGAGTAGAATCCTGGACTGATCACCTTCTGGATAGGCAAACCTCCACCCTTTTGTCACAGGCTTGTACCCACAAAAGATCATTTTCTGGGACCTCGGGTCACCTTTCTTGCGTTGAGCCTTTGGCACAAGCACCCAAGCTTCGCAACCAAATACACGGAAGAAATGCACCTTGGGCTTCTTCCCGTGCAGCAAATAGGGTGTGTCTCCTACAACAGAGCTATAGGACCTGTTCAACGTGAAGCTGGCAGCTTCCAAGCTTCGGCCCAAAAGCTCTGAGGCAAACCAGAGTCAAACAGTAGAGCGTCAGCTGCCTCAGCTAGCGTTTTGTTCCTGCGCTCCGCTACGCCATTCTCCTGAGGAGAAAAGGCAACCGTCAACCTGTGACTTATCCCCTTCTGGCGGAAGAAACTCTGCAGAGCAGACCCGGTGAACTCTCCGCCTCGGTCGCTCTGAAAGCTCTGCACCTTGGTGGAAAACTGTAGTTCCACCACCACAACCCAGTCTTTGATCAGTTGCACCGTCTCGCTTTTCCGTTTCAGCGAGAAAATCCAGCCGTTCCTCGAAAAATCATCTGTCAGCGTGAGCGCATACCTGGCTCCACCCATACTCGGCACTGGCATGGGTCCACAAAGGTCTGTATGCACAAGCTCAAGAGGCCTTGTGGTTACCCTCTCCGATCTGGGATAACTGCACCTTTTTATCTTTGCTCTTTTGCATGCCCTACAATCCAAGAATTTACCACATGGTTTCATCTTGCAACCCTCAGTGCATTCTGGCAACTTCTGGATATATTTCCAACAGCTGTGTGACGTTCTCCTGTGCCACAAATGAGCACACGAATCATGTGTGGGAACGTTAGCACACCGCGCCTGTGCTGTCTCAGCGTCCCCCTTACCCTCCAGAGGTGTCTCCAGAACAAAGAGGTTGTTCTGACATGCAACACTGACCAGTTGTTTCCCACCCCTGGAAATAGAACAGACATCATTTTCAAAGCAAACCTTATAACCCTCCTTTACAAGAGCAGATACAGATAAAAGACAACACTTCATTCCTGGCACAACATAGACTTCCAGCTCTGCCTGTAAAAAAGAAACAAACACATTGCCAACAGTGGTTAATTGTCTCTGTGAGCCATCAGCAAGAGTGACTGTTTTCCCAGTTGAAACAGCCTTGCAGTTCCACATTTCACCACTAGATGGCGATGGCATCAGGTGATGGCTGGCTCCTGAGTCGATGACCCAATGCAGCATGCTGCCCTCACTGGAGTTGTTCTTTAGCGTTGCCATGGAGGCAGCAGCAAGGTGATAAGAACAACTGTCCTCCTCACCTCCTCTGTCACGTCCTCCCTTCGCATTCCCACGCTGGCCTCCTCTCCTAGACTGGCTGCCATGGAAACCTGGCTGGCTGCCACGAGGACTTGGCTGACTGCCATGGGAAGTGACCTTGGAGACATCCTGCCCGGCTTCTCTGGCTCTCCTCGGACAGGACCGACGCAGGTGGTCAACAGACCTGCAGACAAAACAACGACGAGTGGAAAAAGCCTGAACTGTGCCTTCTGCTGGCTTGGCCCCCCCTCTGTTACCGGCAGGTCACCCTGAGCCAGCTCGGCCCTCTCTGAGACGGCGTTCCTCCTCGTCACACAAACGACCAGTCACATACTGCAGCGTAAGATCCGCTGGATTCATCGATTCCAAAGTTAGACACAAATTGTCATAACTTTTGTCCAAAGAGCTGAGCAAAATATAAACTTTCAGTTCCTCAGTAAAGTTGACTTGCAACAGTCTCAGCTTGTTGAAAACAGAGAGCATCTTAGTCACATGCTGTCTGATGCTATCACCAGGACGCAGCTTCAGCTCAAACAAGCTTCTGGTGGTGTGGATCTTTGCCCCAGCTGTGGTCCTGTGATGCACTCTCTCTAGTGCCTGGTAGGCCTCCTGAGCAGTCTCAAGACCCTCCACCAAAGGTAGCTGTGAGCCCTCCAAACTGAGCACTATAGCTCCTAAGGCTTTTGGGTCTTTCCTCTGCGAGGCTTGGGCAGCTGCAGCAACCGCTGCTGCAGCTCCGGCTGCAGCTTGCTGTGGGGGCCCTTGGGTCGCCTCCCACAGACCCTTGGCTACCAGCCAGGCCTTCAGCTTCCTTGACCACTCCTCCCAGTTGCTCCCATTTAATTTTTCAAAGGGGACTGAGAATGACTCCTGTCCATCTGCCATATTCTCCCCCGGGGCTGAGCCTACTCACGTAACAGCAGCTCCTCTTGGCACCCGGTCCTGAAGATGAGATCCTCCCCAGCAAGCTTCACTGTCTCAAACGTTAGGCAGGAGCTCCAGCTGGCTTCTCCCCCCCCCACAGGCACAACGTGGCAACAGCTTCCAAAGCTTGGCTAGCTTCCATAACCTGCTGAGATAAGATGGTGCCCGGCACGCTTCCGCTGCGCCAATGGACGCCTGTGCCGATAGAAAAACTTGAGCTCTCTTAGCAGAGTCCTTAGCAGAGTTCTGCAGCGGTAGAAAGTGTTGCCTTGTGTGTGGATAATAAATCAGACTGAATGCAGGCTTCTTGCTAATCTCCAACAGCCTTTAATGAGAAGAAAAACATCATAAATCAGCCCCGCAAGAGAGCGGACATCCTTTCGTCTCTCAGCCAAAAACGAAAGGAAAACTCACACACAAAGAAAGATTCCCGTATGTGAACCAAACCACGCCTCAGAATGTGAGACGTCACACAGAACTGTTTAACCCTGTAAGTTCTGATTCTCCTCACAGGTAATTATCCCTGTTGAACCCCGCAGGGATGGGGCGGATGTGCCTTCACCCGCACGCCGTCCGATATCTGCCGCACGCTACAGTGGAGGCAGGGGCGCTGGGTGTTTAGCATTGCACGAATTGGAAAATCTCCAATGCCAACGCCATGAGCGGGAGCATTCCTGTTTTTCAACAAAGATTTGAATTTGGACTTTGAAAGGACTTTTGTCGCTCTGCTACAGAAGATGTGAAGTGAGCGTCTCATCTTTGCTTATACTTGCTACTGTTGGGCCAATGCCCTCCCTCATTTGTCCGAATGGTGAGGAACTTCGCCCGTAGTAGCAGAGTACAGCAGAAGCAGACTCTGGCTGGAAAGCAGCATCGAGAAGATAAGAAGGCAACAGAGCGACGAGCTGACTCACGCAGCCGTATCCTTCAGCAAAAGCCAGATGCAAGGACCAGAGGGGAGGAGGAGGAGATATAGAAATCGCTCCCGTTCTCACACGATGATACATTAGGTAATTAGGCAATTAAAGGCACAGTGTCACACTGTGCAATGAAAGAATGAAACACTGCAGTACTGCCAGCTACTTCATGATTTGGCAAGCCTCATGGAGAAAGATTCAATTAATTAAATGGAATGCAAGTGAATCTTCCTAAAAAAAACTTGAGAATTTGATGTTTAATGGTGCGGTCCTTTGTGGAGGGCTCTAATTATTATTGGCAAGGTATCAGCTTGTTTGAAGATATGGAGAGACTTTGTTCAAATACATGATTAAATATGAATGAAGGTGCTTTTTTCCACCTTTGGTGGACGTGCCCAAAGATTAAGGCTTTCTGGGAAATGATATATAATGAATTGAAAAAGGTATTTAAATATACCTTCTTGAAGAAACCAGAGGCCTTTCTCTTGGGCATAGTCGGCCAATTGGTGCCAAAGAGGGACAGAACTTTCTTTATGTATGCTACAACAGCAGCAAGAATTCTTATTGCAAAGTATTGGAAGACACAAGATCTACCCACCTTGGAAGAATGGCAGATGAAGGTGATGGACTATATGGAACTGGCAGAAATGACTGGCAGAATCCGAGACCAGGGAGAAGAGTCGATGGAGGAAGATTGGAAAAAGTTTAAAGATTATTTACAGAAATATTTTAAAATTAATGAATGTTAGAATGATGCCGGATAGAAACTAAGTGGTCTCTAGCTGAAAGGTTACAAGGGAAGATGAAAAAAGGGTTTATTATGTAATATGTAAAAATCTAAAATTACAACATTTTTATGATTAATGATTAGGATATTAAAAGAGGGGAGGGATTTGCTGAACAAAATAATTGAACTGGAATACAAAAAGGAAGGTGTGAGGAGGTCCTGGAAATGAGTAAATGAAGGTTAAATAATGGAAGGAAAGAATTGTTTTTATATTTTTACTATGTATTTTCTTTTTATTCTTTTTTCGTTTTCTTTTCTTTGTGTGTTTTCTAAAACATTGAAAATTTTAATAAATATCTTATAAAAAAAACAATTACATGATTAAATATGTTTTCGGCTGGGGATGCTAAAATGGCGCAAATGATGGCGTATGAGAAAAAATGGGGTCCCTCTCAAAGGGGGCTGAAGACAACCAACAGATTACAACTGGGGAATATTTCACACAGGAAACCACATCTGCTTGCATGGACTTTTGTCGTATGTGGATTTATAAAGTGAAGATGAATCTTTGATCTTTGGGCCCAGGTCGAGCAAGCTTGGATTGTAGAGGAACCGAACAATTCTTAACTGTGAAATATATCCCACGGTGTGGTCTCTTACAGAAGATTCTTCAGTTTGGGAAACTATCAGTCAGTTAAAATACATTACATTTGTCTTAATTTTAAATAAACAAAGGAAAGCTGGAAGACAGCCCAGAGTCCTGGAAGGTAAGACGGTGGAATGAAATAGGGCTGTCTGAGGAGGGACTGCATGGAAAACAATTGATGGACAACAAGAAGAGCAAAATGTTCATCTTGCATGTAAATTTACATATAGATCTGTTAAATACAATGAAAGTTGCATACCAGTGGCTGTCAAGATAAGATGAAGCATTAAGATTGGGATGATATTGGGAATAAATAAGAGAGAGAAAAGTAGGAACAAGAAACAAACAAACAAATTCTCCTGGCCAGCCAGAACATGGTTTTATTTTGTGTATTATAATGTGGCAAGATTTGGTATTGTATCAATTGGAGAAGTATTAATGAAAGGTTAATAATAAAAAACTTTGGAGAATTAGAGGAAACATGACAAGCAGAAGTAGAAGGAGAAGGGAGAGGAGTAAAGGGACAAAAAAGAGGACATTGGGATGGATCTGAAAGTGCTCTTGTGGAACATAAATGGACTTAAGAATAAAACCAAAAGAAACCAAATAACACACATCTTGCTAAAACAAAAATTGGACATTATATATTTGCAGGAAAACATAGAAAAAACCAAGAAAAGGGAAGTGGTTTTGTACATTAACCCCAAATTAGATTTCAAACAAATATTCAAGGATGGGAAAGGCAGAATAATAGGGTGGAGGTCAAATTAGCAGAGAACGATGGATGGAGGCTGGGCCAGGAAACAGATCCACTTTCCGGAAGAAATCACAGAATCACAGTGTCAGAAGGGCCCCCAGGGGCCATCTAGTCCAACCCCCTGCAAGGCAGGGATTGCAGCAAACGCCCAAGAGCGAACCAGGCGGATGTGGAATTGGGGAGGTTGGGGGCAAGTTGTATCTCCACTCCCCAAAGATTCAGCCCCTTTCCCAGACTTCAGACTGGCTGAATTGGAAGGGACCCCCAAGGGACATCTAGCCCCTCCTGCAATGCAGACCTACTCCCCACCACCACCCTCATACCCCTGATATCTACTTCTTCCTGCCAGGACCCATTCGGGGGCTCATTCTGCAGGGGCTTCTTGGGATCCCAAGCACCTCTCTTCTGTTTCGGCTTGGGGGGGCTTTGCCCTCCCAGTATCTCTGGAGGACTTATTTTTTGGGGGGGAGAGAGAGAAAGAGGGAGGTCTGTATGTGTGGGGTCAGACTATCAAGGAAAGTAGCAAAACGCCAAGACAACAAGTTATGGAAACCCCGGAGCTGCCCTGATGGAACCTGCAACATTGCAAATGAATCCTAAATGCTCCCCAAAAACCATCCAGCCCCACCCCTTGCAAGGGTCTCCTGCCTCCTCCCGCGCCCCCTATCCTGCTCCCCTCCCTCCCTCCATGGCTACTGCTCTCTCCCAAACCCACGTGGCTAACCAGGCAGCTGGCTCAATCCACCCACTTCCGGGTGCTCTCTCCCCCTTGCCCAATCGCCTCGCGAGGGGAAGCCGCTGTGGAGAAAGGGGAGAGGCCATGTTGGGTCAGGGCAGCCGGTCCTCCCATGTTTGGAGCGGGAGGAAGGGCCCGCGGCCATCTTGAATGAGGGCAATTCTGTGCCTGTCTGTTATATATACAAACCTATATACATCTATCTATGATCTACTTAAAGTATATATTTACACACACACACCTGGCTCTCGTTTGGCGGAGGAGTGAGAGACAGAGGCTCTTTACTTCTAGAATGGCATTTCCACGGCACCTCCTTTCCTCCCAGGAGCTCCTCCTTTCACCCCCTTTCCAGCACTGCGTTGTTTAGTGTGGCAGCACCTGCCCTTTGGAACTCCCCGCCTCTTGCAATAAAGCGCGTGCCTTTGCTAGACTCTTTTCTGGCACCTGCTAAAAGCATTCTTGTTTAGGCAAGCATAGCCAGATGCTTAGGAAGCTGAAGTAATTTTAATCTCTTTTAATATTTTAGCTTTCTGTGTTTTAAAGTAGGCTTGTTAATTTTTATTGATTTTACTGCTGTGTGTGTGGTTTTCTTTTGTATTGGTAAACAACTTGGCAGGTTTTTTTAAATAAATTTTATGAAATAAATAATAAATATTAATAAAACAACACAAGCCAAAACACAATGCATCCTGTAGATTTAAGTAACTGTCCACAGTGGCCTACTTGTTATCAGAGGCCCAGAATCCACATTCCTTTGTAAGAAAATACAAAATACATTTTTGCAGGCAAAAAAAGTTCAATATTGGGAGGTGACAAAAACTTTTCCACACCAGGTACCCCTGACCTTGTTATGCCACTACCTGGGGTGCAGGGAATGCATGGGGGTCCCTATTCAGATCATGCCGGGGGCGGGGGAGAGACCCCCAAGTCAGGGAGCAGAAGGTCCTCCCTTGTCCTCTCTGCCAAGCCAGGGAGGGGCCACTTCGCAGGAGGTCTGCAGCTCTGCTCTTCCTTGGGATCCAGATGCTGCCTTCCTTTCGGGGGAGGGGGCTCTGGGTCAAGGAAATAAACCCCCTTCAGAGGGAGGGAAAAGTCACATTTGTGAACAGAGGCTGCAGCCAGACGGGAACATTCCCACGTGGGGGGAGCGCAGGGAGAAGAAAAGCCCGTCTGCATCTGCAGCAGCACAACCGGACCACTTCCTCTGTCCCAGATGCAACAACACATGTCTCTCCCCTATTCAGACTAAAGAAGTAGACAAACTAACGTGAAATCAAATTTCAGATGTATCCTCAGGAAATGCTAAAGCGAGGATAGAAGAGTCCTTCTCCCAACCTTTTCGGACAAATGAGGAGGGATTATCAGTCACTGGGTGGCTTGTAGTACTAACAGAGGACATGGAACACATAAAATCCTTTTTGGCTCACTGTGATAAAATTCTTACTATCCTGATAGATACTTGTAAAACCTGTAAAAATCTAGCAGAGCGTCTGTGGGTTTTGATCAAGAAGAAATGGAAATTGGTGCTGTCTCGAAAGAGGGAGTTCAAGGGGAGAAGCTGTGGGGAGGCAGGCGGAGGCGGGGTCTCCTTCCAGTCAGGGAGGGAGAGGAGACCCCCAAGAGCAAGGGCTGAGGGGACCCCCTGGGTGTGGGGTGCGGACTGAGAGGGGGCGGAGGGAGACCCCCAAGAAGGAGGGCTGAGGGGACCCCCTGGGTGTGGGGGCGGCCTGGTAGGGGGGGCGGAGGGAGACCCCCAAGAAGGAGGGCTGAGGGGACCCCTGGGTGTGGGGGCGGACTGAGGGGGAGGGAAGGAGACCCCCAAGAAGGAGGGCTGAGGGGACCCCCTGGGTGTGGGGGCGGACTGAGGGGGAGCGGAGGGAGACCCCAAGAAGGAGGGCTGAGGGACCCCTGGGTGTGGGGGCGGACTGAGGGGGAGGGAGACCCCCAAGAGCAAGGGCTGAGGGACCCCTGGGTGTGGGGGCGGACTGAGGGGGAGGGAAGGAGACCCCCAAGAAGGAGGGTGAGGGGACCCCTGGGTGTGGGGGCGGACTGAGGGGGAGGGAAGGAGACCCCAAGAAGGAGGGCTGAGGGACCCCTGGGTGTGGGGGCGGACTGAGAGGGGGAGGGAAGGAGACCCCAAGAAGGAGGGCTGAGGCGACCCCTGGGTGTGGGGGCGGACTGAGAGGGGAGGGAAGGGAGACCCCCAAGAAGGAGAGCTGAGGGACCCCTGGGTGTGGGGGCGGACTGAGAGGGGGAGCGGAGGAGACCCCCAAGAAGGAGGGCTGAGGGGACCCCTGGGTGTGGGGGCGGACTGAGGGGGAGGGAAGGGAGACCCCAAGAAGGAGGGCTGAGGGGACCCCTGGGTGTGGGGGCAGACTGAGAGGGGGGCGGAGGGAGACCCCAAGAAGGAGGGCTGAGGGGACCCCTGGGTGTGGGGGCGGAGGGAAGGGAGACCCCCAAGAAGGAGGGCTGAGGAGACCCCTGGGTGTGGGGGCGGACTGAGGGGAGGGAAGGAGACCCCAAGAAGGAGGGCTGAGGGACCCCTGGGTGTGGGGGGCGGACTGAGGGGGGGGGGGGAGACCCCCAAGAAGGAGGGCTGAGGGGACCCCCTGGGTGTGGGGGGAGGACTGAGAGGGGGGGGGAGACCCCAAGAAGGAGGGCTGAGGGGACCCCTGGGAGTGGGGGGGCGGAGGGAAAGGGCCCCCCCAAGTCTGACTGGGCCTGCCAGCCTCCAAGTCCCAGGGAAGGAGGCGTCTCCGGACCCCAGCTTGGCCTCCCCAATTCAGGGCTGCCCCAGGGAAGATGGGGAGCTGGAGGGCAGACTCTGGGGCTGCGGAGGCCGGACTTGGCAGGGTCTCCCTGGGGATCTGGGATTCCTCTCGAGGAGGCTGCTTGGACCAGGCGGAGCTGTTGCCCTTGCCGGAGACTCCGGGGGAAGCCCCGTCTCCCGGGCGCTGAGTCGGGCTCCGAGGGGCAGAGGGAGGGCTGGGCTTGCAAGGGTTAAGAGGAGCAGAGCGGGAGTCCTAGAGAGGACGGGAAGTGAAGGGGGAGTGAAGGTCCTCCATGGCGAAATTCCCCCCTCCACTTCGCAGGAGGACTGAAGCTCTTTTCTTCCTTGGGATCCAGATGCTGCCTTCCTTTCGGGGGAGGGGGCTTCGGGTCAAGGAAATAAACCCCCTTCAGATGGAGGGAAAAGTCACATTTGTGAACAGAGGCTGCAGCCAGACGGGAACATTCCCACGTGGAAGGAGCACAGGGAGAAGAAAAGCCCGTCTGCATCTGCAGCAGCAAAACCGGACCACTTCCTGTGTCCCAGATGCAACAACACATGTCTCTCCCCTGTCGCTCTCCACACCCACGGCTGGCGCTGTGACCTTCCAACAACTGGATCTCACTCCCAAAGACACACTCTTCCATGGTCTCCCAAGACAGATGACTGCCAACCAGCCAACTGTAGCCAGATAGGAACATTCCCACATGGGGGGAGCACAGGGAGAAGAAAATAAGGGCTCCCAGGTCTCCATGGGGGAAAGCGTCCCTGAGTCCTGCGTTCGAAGCCAAGGCTTTCGCCTTTCAGGCTCTGGCCACTTTCTCTGTGGTGTTTATGGGAGCTGTAGAG
Organism: Podarcis lilfordi; assembly: GCA_947686815.1. Taxonomy (NCBI): domain Eukaryota; kingdom Metazoa; phylum Chordata; class Lepidosauria; order Squamata; family Lacertidae; genus Podarcis; species Podarcis lilfordi. The sequence goes on from OX395127.1 coordinate 122,894,792, forward strand.
ATGGGTCACATGCAGACATTCCCAAGTTTAAGAAGCATCCCTTGAAAAAGATGGGCTCTTTATTTAATTCAAAAAATTCCTTCATCAATTGTTGCGCTTTTTTCACAGTCTTTTCATCGTTTAATATTCTTTCATTAAGTCTCCATCTTTTATTAATTTTCTTGTGTTCCTTTAATTCTAATGTAACTGGGTTATGATCTGTAATAATTTTGGTCCATATTTCTGCTTTTTAAATTTAATCGTTAAGTTATTTGTTAGCCATATTCCAGCAATTCTGCCAGCTGATTTTTTATTTCCAAGAAATGTGTATACTGTCTCTCTCCTGGGTTTTTATATCTCCATGCGTCAATATGTAACGCCATTTAGGTCTCCCATCAAAATAATTTCCTCTTCTATAAATTCCAGTAAATTAGCTTCTACTTTTCTGAAAAATTCTGTTTTGTTACCATTTGGTGCGTAGATTCCTACTATAATAAAATGTTCTTTACATAGATCACAATTCCCCTTTTCTATTTTACATTTGAAGATATAAATTCTTGACCCAATCTCTTGTTTACTAAAACCCTTGTATGATTTCTAGTCACATGGGCCTCCTGCAAGAATATGAAATGAGAGCTAGTATAGTGTAGTGGACTCGTAATCTGGTGAACTGGGTTCGCATCTCTGCTCCACATGCAGCTGCTGGGTGACCTTGGGCCAGTCACACTTCTCTGAAGTCTCTCAGCCCCACTCACCTCACAGAGTGTTTGTTGTGGGGGAGGAAGGGAAAGGAGATTGTTAGCCGCTATGAGACTCCTTCGGGTAGTGATAAAGCGGGATATCAAATCCAAACTCTTCTATGATATCCCATTGTCCTTTCCTCAATACATATTCTATTCTATTTCTCTTTCTCTTATCATTTAAACCGTTAACATTCCAAGATATAATTTTTAAATTCATTAATCTTTATTTGTTATCTACAATGGTTTCATTGAATAAATAAAAGGAAAAGGAAAACTCAGAAGTTTGTGAATTTTGCTATTGTTTTTTCCAGTCTCTTCCCCCCCCCTTAATACCCGCTTGTCTCTCTATACTTCTTGTGGTGTCTGCGTTGTTTCTTCTCGCTCCAACGTTGAATCACCATTTAGTTCTTTTTTGTATTTCCTCCAGAATTTTCCCAACTCATCCACTGATCTAAAAATTTTCTTCTTTCCTTGTATGTAAAAGTGATACCGTCAGGAAATTCCCACGGGAATCTAATCGAATTCTTCTTGAGTGCATCTGTTACTGTCTTATACTTCTGCCTGTTTGGTCCTTATGTATTACCGTATTTTTCACTCCATGACACACTTTTTTCTTCCTAAAAAGGGGAAATGTCTGTGCGTCTTATGGAGCGAATGCGTGGTCCCTGGGGCCGAATTGCCCAGGGACAGAAAGCAGATCATACTTTTTTTTTTAAAGAGGGAAATGGGTGTTGAAACAAAGCCGCTGATCGGGGAGAGAGATAAGGGATGCTAGAGATAAAGGAAACTGCCTGGGAGGCGGGAGGTAAAGACAGCAAACTTGCAAGGAGAGAAGACAGGAAGACTAAAACAATAAGGAGAGAAATTAGAAGAAAAGGAGGAGCAAAAAACTGCTCTCGCTAAGGAAAAAACACTAAGGCAAACAAGAGGAAAGAGAGTGTTGAAAGGAAACAACTGATCGGTGGGATTGGAAGAGAGATAAGGGACGCTGCTTGGGAGAGAGGAGGTAAAAGCCCATGGATCCAAAGGATTTTTACATTGGGTCACCCCAAATTCACCATCAGATCACATAGCATGTTCATGGCTACAGCCTGCACCAAAAAAATCACACATTCACTGTTGCGTGGGGCCACAGTGATGCAAAAAACGTGGTTACAAAGCACAGATCCACATTTGATCCTCAGGATTTTTGCATTGGGTCACCCCAAATTCACCATCAGATCACGTTTGTGGTCACAGCATGAACCACAAAAATCATACGCCCACTGTTTCATTCAGAATATTTTTTTTCTTGTTTTCCTCCTCTAAAACCTATGTGCATCTTATGGTCAGGGGCCTCTTATGGAGCGAAAAATACAATTACTCATTCATAACTTTTCAAATATGTTCGCTTATATTGCTGCAAACAGTTTATAAAGGTAAAGGGACCCCTGACCATTAGGTGCAGTCGTCGCCAACTCTGGGGTTGCAGCGCTCATCTCGCTTTACTGGCTGAGGAAGCCAGCGTACAGCTTCCAGGTCATGTGGCCAGCAGGACTAAGCCACTTCTGGCGAACCAGAGCAGCGCACGGAAACGCCGTTTACCTTCCCACCGGAGCAATACCTATTTATCTACTTGCATTTTGACATGCTTTCGAACTGCTAGGTTGGCAGGAGCAGGGACCGAGCAACGGGAGCTCACCCCGTCGCGGGATTCAAACCTCCGACCTTCTGATCGGCAAGTCCTTGGCTCTGTGGTTTAACCCACAGCGCCAGCGTCCGCAAACAGTTTATAGTCGCAGTTTAATAATGAAATCGGTCGGACATTTTAAGGATTTGTTATGTCCTTATCTTGTTTGGGTATCCAAGTAATGTTTGCCTCTTTTCAGGTTTCTGGGGTTTGTCCCGTTCCCAGCAATTGGTTCATAATATCTTTTACAGAAGAGGCTCGTCCTTTAATTCTTTCCAGTAGCCCACAGAGAGGCCACCTGGCTTCCCCAGGAAGAACTTTCCAATAGTAAGAACGGACAGTGAAAAGGAACTATATCGGAAGGGAGTAGACTCCTCTTTATTGGAGGTTTTTAGGAAGAATTTGGATGGCCATTTGTTACGGGTGCTTGAAACGAGATTTCTGCATTGGAGGGCGTTGAATAAGATTCCGAATTTATTATTCTTTATTCACCCTGCTTTGAGTTCTTAAATGTTTTCAACCCTGTGTGAATTATTTGGTGGGCCATGAGACTAGCACTCTGACTGAAGCTTTCCCACATTCCAAACACTAAGAATTTTTCTCTCTTGTATGAATTATTTGATGAAAAGTGAGATGGGCACTTTGACAGAAGCTCTTTCCACATTCAAAGCATTGATATGGTTTGTGACCTATATGAATTCTTTGATGGGAAGTGAGATTGTGCTTGAGACTGAAGCTCTTTCCACATTCCAAGCACTGATAGGGCTTCTCCCCTGTATGAATTCTTTGATGGGAAGTGAGACTATCTTTCCGATTGAAGCTTTTTCCACATTCGAAGCACTGATACGATTTCTCCCTACTCTGTGTTATTTCGTGTGAAGTGAGGCTATTCCTTCGAACGAAGCTCTTTCTTTGATGGGAGGTGGACTGGGAGCTTTGACGGATGTTCTCTCCACACTCTGAATATTTATATGACTTCTCCGCTATGTGGATTCTGTTGTGCTCCCCCTTGTTCTTCCCTTCCAATTCATCACCATCTGCAATGAAGAGAGGTGCTAATTAGAGTCTCAGGAGGAAATGGGAGCTCCAGATTATTGAACAATGTTAATGAATGCTTGTGACAGAGGAAGATCTGAAGAGAATGAGATGTGAGGCCGTCCTATAGGTTTCACTTCCTTAGTTGGCTGGTATTAACTGACATATTGCTTGGCTTTTATCTGGGATGGATTTTGTTCTGGCTCAATCATGGAATCCACTCCATCTGCAATCACAACATGTTATGATCCAACAGGGAGCCTTACCAAGAGAGTCCATGATCCCACGATTCTTCTCCTTGACCTCTTCATGCTGAGCTCTCTGTTCAGGATCCAGCAACGTCCACGCCTTGTCTGTGAAACAAACAGCAACATCTTCACCTGAACACTCCCTATCAGAAGTTATTTGAATCTGGCAAGTCAAAATTTAAATTGACAGATGGCAATATATACAACTTAGAAGTATATTCAACTCGGATCAAAAGAAAGGATTTGCAAAAGAAGATTCGAAATTTAAAGTCACAGTGATAAACAACAACAAGAAATTGTTATCCAAAACCTATAATCTTTTATTGGACTGGGAATTGATGGAGGAAGAAGTGAAAGAAACGATGATTACCGTATTTTTCGCCCCATAGGACGCACCGGCCCATAGGACGCACCAAGTTTTTTTTGGGGGGGGGGGAAATAAAGCGAAAAAAATTATTTTCCCTCCCCCAGGCGCTTGTGGGGCCGGCAGCGGGGAGAAGCGCTCTTCTCCCTGCCACCCGCCTTCAGATCAGGTCCGGGGACAGCGGGAAGACGCGCTGCGCCTCCCCCGTCCCCAGAGCTTGCGGGGCTGGCAGCGGGGAGAAGCGTTCTTCTCCTCGCCGCCTGCCTTCAGATCAGGTCCGGGGACAGCGGGAAGACGCGCTGCGCCTCCCAGCTGTCCCCGGAGCTTGTGGGGCAGGCAGTGGGGAGAAGCGCTCTTCTCCCTGCCGCCCGCCTTCAGATCAGGTCCGGGGACAGCGGGAAGACGCGCTGCGCCTCCCAGCTGTCCCCGGAGCTTGCGGGGCTGGCGGCGGGGTCTCTCCGCCGTCAGCCTCCAAACCACTTCGGGAGACAGCGGGATGGCGGCGTTCCGCCTCCCTCTGTCCCCCGACTTTGTGGGGCTGGCGCTGGGGCTCTCCTGAAGCCTGCATTTGCCCCATAGGACGCACACACATTTCCCCTTCATTTTTGGAGGGGAAAAAGTGCGTCCTATAGGGCGAAAAATACGGTAAATGGTCTCAGGATCTTGGACATACTATCTTTCTAGAGCAACGGGAGAAACTCTGGCGAGAGGATATACAATTTACTGCCTCATATACAATTAAAGAATATTTTGTAAAGATGTTCTATAGGTGGTACTTAACGCCAGTTAAGCTGGCAAAGATATACAAATTGAAATCCAACCTCTGTTGGAGATGTGGTGGAAAAATAGGAACAACAATACATATGTGATGGAGGTGTGAGGAAATTAAGAAATTTTGGATAGTAGTACACGAAGAAATAAAGAAGATGTTGAAAATATCAATAACAAAGAAACCAGAGACATATCTCCTTGGATTGAGAGATGAAGAGATACCACGGGGGGTGGGGGAGTATTTTTCTATATGCAAGTACTGTGAGGAGAATCAGAACTTACAGGGTTAAACAGTTCTGTGTGACATTCTGAGGTGTGGTTTTGTTCACATACGGGAATCTTTCTTTGTGTGTGAGTTACTTTCGTTTTTAGCTGTTGAGCCGAGGAGATGTCCACTCGATCTCCGGGTTGATTTATGATGTTTTTCCGTACAATGATTAAAGACTTCTTAGATAAGCAAGAAGCCTGCGTACAGCCTTGGATTTATCACCCACCCAAGGCACGACCGCTGCTGCGAAACTCGGCTTGGAGCCAGGAAGACAGCTTAAGGCTCACAGTTGGCACAGGAAAGTGTGGCGGACGCCATTACATTCCACAAGTACAGCTGCCAGAATAGTAATTGCTGCTCGGTGGAAGTCACAAACTATACCCACAAAGGAGGAATGGATTTGTAAACTAAATGAATATTTAATTCGGGCAAAATTAACTGCTATAAGAAGAAATCAGTCGAATCAAAATTTTAAAAAGGAGTGGAAATGTTTTGATGAATATATGGCAAAATATTGCTCAAGAAAAGATGAACTATATGTTATAGATACTCCTGCAAATTTATTCTGCTATGTTTGAGATATACAGACTCAGCCTACATATTTGTATCATCTATTATTCCTATCTTCCTTGTTTTATAAAGCTAATAAAAGTTATACAAAAAGAAGAGAAAAAGGCAACACACGGAGGCCCCATCTGAGTTCACACTGCACAGCAGGATCAGGTTCCCTTAAGGAGTCCAGTGCTGCGTGATGGATCAGTGAGTTGTCTGAAATTGGTAGGGCATTCAGATCACAGAACTGGTTTTAGACCTTTTGAGCTGCCAATACATCGCAGTGGCCGGGGAGCTGTGATCTATTCCTAGCTCAAATTGCCTGCAGATGACAAAAGGAGCAGGCAGGCAGGCAGGCAGGTGGGGGAGCCCGAAAAGGTGCTCCCCTTCTCCATCTCCATCTGCCTGCCTGCTTCCTCCCACCCCCAACCTGAGCAAGCCCCAATTCCTCTCTGGCTCCATCCATCCAGGTCCCCATCTCCCCTCCCCTGGGACTCACCAGATCTCTCGGAGGTCCCTGGGAGGGAGTGCTCAGAGGTTGTGGGGAGGGATGCAGGAGACAGCCGGACCAGGTCATCCATCCATCTTCCTCCTTCCATCCTCGCTAGGTTTGCAGGATCCGTCTCTTTCATCCTTCCTGAGGAGTCAAGGAGCCAAAAGAAGCTGCAGGGTCCTGGGAGAGAGGAAGAAGCAAAGGAGCCTCAGAGGCCCTGCAGGGATTCTCCTGCCCTAGATATTCTCCTGCCCCTGGAGAAGCACAAATGGGGCAGCCCCTTCCCAACAGAAGCCCCATTTCTAAACCTCTCCAGTGGTTTCAATTTCCTCTGTTTGCTCCTCACCCCACTTCGTAAGGCTGACATGTTCTGCACAGTAATGACCTGAGAGTAGATCCCATTGTACTCAGTGGGGCTTATGGACAGAACTTGGTGCAAAAACCAGTCACCACCCTGTCCCCAAGCCTGAAAACTGCAACCCCAGAGCATGGGCAGAAAATAGCACAGTAGCTATTACAGTGGTACCTCAGGTTAAGTACTTAATTCGTTCCAGAGATCCGTACTTAACCTGAAACTGTTCTTAACCTGAAGCACCACTTTAGCTAATGGGGCCTCCTGCTGCCACTGTGCCGCTGGAGCACAATTTCTGTTCTCACCCTGAAGCAAAGTTCTTAACCTGAAGCACTATTTCTGGGTTCACGGAGTCTGTAACCTGAAGCGTATGGAACCCGAGGTACCACTGTACATGTACTGTAGGTGCCTGCATGCTTGGTTCTTTGTATGCAGAGCCCAGTTCACAATCTTTGAGCTCTCTCATTGCAAGCCAGGCAGGTGTTGTGGCCATATTTGCCTCTTGCATGGGGACCAAATCTTTGGGGAAGCTCCAATTGGTAGGCAAGAGGGTTCATTAACCTGGTGGGGGGAGGTGGCTTTTCAGCCCATAAATTCAACTCACGCTGGAATATCTGGTGGGCTGGATCTGGAGCACAAAGAGTCAAGTTCTACTTGCATGAGCCCTTGTGTTCCTTCTTCAAACTCATTAGGCAGGAACGTCAGAGGTCAAATCTGGAGAATATTTCATTCTGGGCGTCTTGTGGCAGAGCACAGAAGGCATGTAAACAATTCTTTTCAGTTCTGTCAAGTAGGTCCTTCCCCAGATTCCTCAACGGCAAAGACCCCGGGGTCTTTGAGTTAGGGGTTCCTTGGGGTCTAGGTCAGCTGACTAGTCAGGATTGTCACCTGCAGAATCTTTGTCAACTAAAGCAGGATAGTCTGCCTTGAACTGAGGACTTTTTGGAGGTGTTGCTGTATGTGGAAGCAGAGGAGCTGGTGATGCCACATTTTGGAATAATCTTGAGACTGATACACCACTCTTCCTTAGATATTCTCTGTGCTTATACACCATCTTCACAAACTTTACGCTCCTCTTGTGACAAGATTCCCAAAGGCTTAGGTTAGCTTGAGAGAAGTAGCTTATTTTGAGACAGCACCCATTTCCGATTCCTTTTTATGAAAACCCTCTCCCTAGTTGGTTTGGTTTTGGCTTTTGACAGGACATCAGACCATTTGATAACCTTGCATATCGTTTCATATTGATATAGGGATCTGGTGTGCAGATTCTAGCATAGTACAAGCTTCTTAGTGTCTGGACCCAGAGCATGAGCTGCTCTCAAGCAGGTTCAAAAGTTTTTTAAAGTCAACTTTTTTTAAATATTGCACTATTTTGTAATTTTTAACATTAGTTCCTCTACTTGTTTAGCATGAATTTGGGCTTGAGTCGCTTGAGCTCCTGGTCTCAGTGCCAGACATGACTTAGCAGTTGAGCTGCCTGGGCCCAAAACCTCTTTCTGCTCATCCTTAGAGCTGCTGAGAGATCCTATAAGGTCAGTAATAGGATCTGGCTCCTGCTGTTTCTTAGCCACCTCCTCATTTTCCTTATTCATGTAAAATGGAGTAATTTTTGCTTGTGCTTTCTTCAGAGAAGCTCTCTTTGGAGGAGGGTCTGTGGCACTCGGGGAGAGAACATACATTTTGTAACTACTCTGGGTCAACACTGTCTTTCCCCTTAATTCCTCATCAAGTTTCCTGATATCTTTAATAATAATAATCCTAGCCTGAGAAAGAAATTGAGGCTGAAATGACTGAAGAATGCAAATGACTGCTTGTGAAAGAGGAAGAAGGGAAGGGAGTTACTGCCTTTTTTGGCTGGTATTAGCTAACGTATTTATGGGACCCGGAGATTCGAAAAGCCTGGCTCTTTCCAGGGATGGATTTAATTTGGCTCAGTCATGGAATCCGCTCCATCTCCAAGCTCAGTCATTTCTTTGCTCAACCAAAAACAGAGAAATGCAGAAAGGGAAACAGAAAATTAGACAGGATGTACTTCCATGGCCTTAATATCTCTGAAGATTACATTGAAGAAGGCCTGGGCAGCTCAGAGCAGCCTCCTCATGGTTGGAAAAGGCAGGACTGGTGGAAGAATATTCCCAGACAGAACAGGAGATACATCTCCTATGGAGAGTTGTGGGTGTGTTAACATCTCAGATGCTGCAGGTGGCGCTATGGGGCCCCTCAAAATAGAGGAGGTTTGTCCTTCAGAGATCTGTATGGAATTTCAAAACTGATCTTATGATCCAGCACGGAGCCTTACCAGAGAGGCCACGATCCCAGGATTCTCCTCCTTGACTTGCTTCTGCAGAGCTCTCTGGTCAGGATCCAGCAAAGCCCAGTCCTCCTCTGTGAAAGGAACAGCTACGTCTTCAAAGCACACTGGACCCTAAGGGAAAAAGGGAGAAGAAAGATGATATTTTTCTACACATCGCTCTGTTCTTTTCTGCCTCTTAATAGCTGCATTGTTTTAACATTATTCTTTTCCTTCATGCTTATTTCAGTAGCTTAATGGAACAATTTTGTTGTGTATTTAAATGATGGGGGAGACGTGTGTTGTTGCATCTGGGACACAGGAAGTGGTCCTGTTGTGCTGCTGCAGATGCAGACGGGCTTTTCTTCTCCTGTGCTCCCCACGTGGGAATGTTCCTGTCTGGCTACATCCTCTGTTCACAAAGGTGACTTATCCCTCCATCTGAAGGGGGTTTATTTTCTTGACTCAAAGCCCCTCCCCGAAAGGAAGGCAGCATCTGGATCCCAAGGAAGAGCAGAGCTGCATATTTCCTGCGAAGTGGCCCTCCCTGGCTTGGCAGAGAGGACAAGGGAGGACCCTCTGCTCCCTGACTTGGGGTCTCCCCCAGGCATGATCTGAGCAGGGACCCCCATTCATCCTCCCTGCCCCCCTGGGACCCCCTTCTCCCCATTGCACCCTCAGGGGGAGGAGAGAGGAGACTCACCCGAGTCCAGGAGGGGCTTTTGCAAAGGAGAGAGAAGAAGAAGGCAGGGAGGGAGGGGGAGGGGGGATTTCGCCCTGGAGGACCTTCACCCCCCTCCACTTCCCGTCCTCTCTAGGACTCCCGCTCTGCTCCTCTTAACCCTTGCAAGCCCAGCCCTCCCTCTACCCCAAGGAGCCCGACTCAGCGCCCGGGAGACGGGGCTTCCCCCGGAGTCTCCTGCAAGGGCAACAGCTCCGCCTGGTCCAAGCAGCCTCCTCGAGAGGAATCCCAGATCCCCAGGGAGACACTATATCTCTAGAGATCATCTACGTCTGTCAGTTACCTGTCAATCCATTTTAGGGTTTGAGATCATTTGAAATAACTGTGCTGGGTGCCAGAGCCCTGAGGGGCCTAAGTTTAATCAACAGCGTTAATTAGTGGTTGGGTCAACTCCCTGCAGAAGTTTATTCTTGTACATTGTTTTAATTGTTCGTATTTCTTCTGTGACTGTAACCCGAAGTGTGTTTTATAAGCTGGTCTCCGGCTCTGTTCGATTTAACCCTTTGCAAGCTGAGCGCAGCCGGCAGGCCGCTCTCCCTCCCTCCCAGAATCCGGATGGTCCAGAGCATGTGCAGAGTTCTCTGTGATTCTGGGCTCAGAGGCCATCAAGACAGCAGCCTCGTGCCCTGCCCCCAGATGGGCGGGCGGGGTATAAACAATGTTGTATTATTATTATTATTATTATTATTATTATTAAGTGTTGTTCAATTACACTGATCTTTTAAAAAGAAACAAAAAGGATGTTGTTGTTATTCTTACTGTATTATTATTCATCTGCTCACTCGATCTCCGGGTCGTGGCTTCGAGCCCCATGTGAGGCCAAAGATTCCTGCATTGCCGGGGGTTGGGCTGGATGACCCTCGGGGTCCCTTCTGGGAATCTATTCCATGCAAGAGAACTGGGTCCCACCAGACAAAGTGAACTTCCAGAGGGACCCATCTCCGATGGGGCGCCCCCAGCTCGCCGCTCTGCCTCCCGCCTCCTTCCCCAATTCTGGGGGGCTGGGGGAGGCAGCTGGTTTTCGGCTGTTTCCACTTTCGAGGCCCTTCTTCGGCGTGCCAGAATCAGCATCTCCCGCGGAGACCCCTTCGGGTGCCTTTCGGGGGGCTGGGAGAGGGGTCCCCTTCCCCCTCCCTTCTGCCCCGCCCTCCTTCCGGGGCTCCGAAATCGAAAGGGGAAGCGCGGACGGAGTCTCCGCCATCGCCGCTCGCCGCCTCTCCTTGCTCTCTCCCTGCGGAGCCTCATGGCTGCCCCACCCGACCTGCTCCGCGCCAAGGGGCTCCCGCTGCTGCTGCTGCTGCTGCTGCTGGGTAGGTCGAGGCCGGACGCCTGGGTTCCCCCCCTCGCAGGGCGCGGGAGGAGGAGAGCTCGGGGCCGGACGCCTGGGTTCCCTCCCAGGGGGGCGGAGGAGGAGGGATTTCCTCCCCCTGCAAGGCAGAGACTCAGCGGGCGCAGGAAGGGGCTGGCGGGGGAAACTTCTCCGGTGGGATTTCTGCCTGTCGCAAAGCGGGGCGGGGCGGGGGGGGATTTGGCCCGGGATAGTCCCTCCGCTTTCGCTTTCCGTTTCCTGGCCGAGTCCCGAATCCGGCCCCTTGCTGCCCCGCTGCTCCTGCCCTCCGGCCCCCCTCGGGGGCATCTTCTTCCCAATGGAGCCTCCCTGGACAGAGCCAGTCTACCTTGCCCTGCTCCGGATCCAGCAGGGCTCTCCCAGACTGGGCTAGCGGGAGGGGTCCCCTTGCTCCGGACCCAGATGCTGCGGCTGCTTTGGGGGCCCCCAGGGGCATCCAGTCCACCCCTTCTTCTTCTTCCTCCTCCTCTCCTGGCAGGAGCGTCCTTCGGCAGATCCTCGCCTCCGCTGGCCAAGCTGGGCTGCTGGTTCCTGGAGGAGGCTGGGGGCGGAGGCTCAGGCATGTCCAGCGCCCCCAAGCAGCGCCCCGCCATCTTGTTCCTGCCCCCACCCGGGAGACGCCTGGAAGAAGCTGCCCTGGAGTCCGAGTTGCCCCCGGAGGTGGAGGCCGGCCTGGCCTTCCAGGTCCTGGGTATGGAGACCCCCCATAGGACACCCCCACCTGTCCCCTGGGTCCCATCCCTGCTTCTCATTCACCGGGAGGGACTTGAAGCACCTCTGAATTCAGCCTCACTGGGAGACCCATTTCACAGGCGCCACAACTGAGGCTGGGAAACTTAAAATGATTCTCTGGATCTTCAGTGTCGGCAAACACTCCTTCCCCAATCTCCGTTTTTAAACCTCCAGGGACAGAGTTGCTTTCCTTGGAGGTTTTCCAAACAGAGGCTGGAAGGCCAAATGTCAGGGATTCTTGAGCTAAGATTCCTGCATTGCAGGGGGTGAGACTAGATGTCCCTCGGGGTCCAACCTACAGCTGTTTACTTTTTTATTTTTAAACATTTTTTCTTTTAAAAACATCAGTGTGATTGAACAACACTAAATAATAATACAGTGATACCTCGGGTTAAGTACTTAATTCGTTCCAGAGGTCCGTTCTTAACCTGAAACTGTTCTTAACCTGAAGCACCACTTTAGCTAATGGGGCCTCCTGCTGCTGCCGCGCTGCCGGAGCACGATTTCTGTTCTCATCCTGAAGCAAAGTTCTTAACCTGAAGCACTATTTCTGGGTTAGCGGAGTCTGTAACTTGAAGAGTATGTAACCCGAGGTACCGCAGTATCTATATCTGGCCACAGTGATCCATGCGACGGTCACCTCCAGGCTTGACTACTGTAATGTGCTCTACGCGGGGCTGCCCTCGAAGCTGACCCAGAAACTCCAGCGGGTGCAGAATGCTGCAGCGAGGCTCCTCACGGGGTCTCTGCCAGGGGAGCAGATTCACCCAGTGCTTTTCCAGCTGCACTGGCTCCCAGTGGAGTACAGGGTCAGGTTCAAGGTGCTGCTTTTGACCTTTCAAGCCCTCCACGGCCCACGACCCTCGTCCCTACAGGACCGCCTCTCCTGGCCTGCCCCACGGAGAGCCTCAAGGTCCATAAATAACAACACCCTAGTGGTCCCAGGCCCTAAGGAAGTTAGATTGGCTTCAACCAGAGGCAGGGCCTTTTCAGCACTGGCCCCGGCCTGGTGGAACGCTCTGCCTCATGAGACCAGGGCCCTGCAGGATCTGATTTCTTTCCTCAGGGCCTGTAAGACAGAGTTGTTCCGCCTGGCCTTTGGCTTGGAGCCAATTTGATTCCCTCCGTCCCTTTCTTTCTTTTTTCCTTTCCTTCTCCTCCTGCGAGGAGGCTACATTTTAATATTTTAATGTTATATTTTAATTTTGTTTTTAAGTTGTATTCATTCAACTTATTTTTATTATTGCTTGTTAGCCACCCTGAGCCTGGCCTTGGCTGGGGAGGGCGGGGTATGAATAAAATTTATTATTATTTTTATCTATTATCCATGTTATCCATTTTAAACTCTTAGGCCTTAAACTCATTTGCAATAACTGTGCTGGGTGCCAGAGCCCCACGAGGCCCAGGGGAGCCCCCAGCGGACTTTGGCTGAGACCCACGGACTGGAATAAAGCAAAGTTATGATGAGGGCCAACAGGCCTGGCTCCGGGTTCAACCACACACAATTTAAATTGAGAATATTTGAATAATAAAAAGGGAAATAAAAAGTGAATAGAGAACAAAGAAATAAAAGGGGGGGGGGAGGTATATTACAATATATCACTAAATATGCCAACAACTACAGTTCCATACATGCTTCTCTGGTATATAGGTACAGTGCTTTTTTCTAAAAATTGTTCAGGGTTACTCTCATTTTGACTCAAGAAAATCACCATTTTATAGTTCCAATTGGGAAAAATAAATACAGTGAATGGACAAAAGAAATCATCTCAATAACTCAGGAGTCCTACTGTTGTGGATTAATTTAAACTAGTTATGCTTATTCTGGATCTACTTCAAATTGGTTTCCAACCTCAACATTTCCACTTTTCAGAGGGACAAAGCTGCTTGGTTGTTTTGGTTTCACCCAGAACGGTGGAGTTGGGAACCCCAAAGGTCATCCACTCCAACCCCCTGCGATGTAGGTTGGGGGGGTCCGGCAGTGGAGAGACAAGGCTCATCATTCCCCCCCCAGACACTGGTTCACCTCCCCCCGCTTTGTCCCCCCGGCAGACCCCTCTGGGGCCCTGTGGGGCGGTCAGGCCTCGGCCACCCCCCCGCCGTGGCTGAGTCCGGATGCCAGCGAGGCTGAATCCTCCTGCGAGATCAACGCTTACGCGCCGCAAGAGTCCCACGTCGCCTGGGCGGAGGGGCTGGCGGGCGGAGGGGGCTGCCCCCGCGCCCTGGAGAGGGGCAAGTGGCTCATCGCCAGCATCCAGGCCCCCGACGCCGAGTTCGGGGTCAGCAGCGTCCTGCACACCGAGGAGGCCCCGCCTTGGAAGCAGCAGGATGGGGTCAGCAGCGTCACCACCACCGCAGGTACCACCTGGCGAGCGGAAGGGGAGCAGCGCGGCCTAGCGGTTAGAGCCCTGCGCCAGCAGCCTGGGAGAGAGGGACCAGCTTATCAGACAGGCCTGCCATCAGAGTCAGCGTGGAGGAATGGCAGGCGAAGGGGATGGAGGCCGCCTTGAGCCCCTGGGAGGAGAAGGCGGGGCAGAAATGCGGTTATTTAAATTAGGAGTGCCCAAAGTCATTGGTTACACCCTCATGGGGGGTGGGGGGCACCGTGGGCCAATTGGAAAGCGGAAATCCCTGGATCAAATGCATCTGCTGGGTTGAACTACTTGGAGTAGTCTGAAGTGGATTTTGAGTCATTTGGCAACTAATTGTTGCTGTTTCAAATCTTGCTTTCATCTTACTGGGTCATGCAAACAGTTGTTCCAAACCATGCCTCTTTTAGGGCACTGGCTGAAAGGGAGAGAGTTTATGGGGGTCCCCCCCAAATTTGAGAACCACGAAATTAAATGAATAAATCAAATAGATGGTGGGTTTGTTCAGAGCCGTCTTTCCCATAGGGCTTAGTGATGCGTCGCGCCAGGGCGCTGGCCTCTCGGGGGATCGCTCTCCTGCATTGGCATGGGGGAGAGGTGCGCCCCCCACAAGGGCTGGCAGTGCGCAGCTACGGCCACCCCAACACTATCGGTGGTAATCTGGGGGTGTTGGGCGGACATTTGCAGCCTGGCGCCGCATCTGCTAAACACGGCCCTGGGTTTGTTGTTTTCCCTTCTGGGATTCCTCCCTTGCACGGGGGGTTGGTCTAGATGACCGCTGGGGATCTCTCCCGCTCACCTCGCCCTCCTCCCTCCTTGCGCAGCGGTGCTGTCGGTCTTCACACGGACGCCGCGCCTGGAGTCCCGCCTCGGGCGCCCGGCGGTCCTGCACTGCGGCTTCTCGGCGCCGGCCTCGGCCTTCTCGGTGGAGTGGCGCCATCAGTTCCGGGGGGCCGGGAAGGTGGTGCTGGCCTTCGACGGAGCCTCGCGGGGGGTGTCGGTGGCCGAGGAGGGGGCCGAGCTGCTGCTGGATGCTGAGGGCGGTGGCGCCTCCCTGCGCCTGCGGAGCGTGGCCGTCCGCCACGAGGGCACCTACATCTGCACCGTCTACCTGCCCCACCTGCACGCCCAGCAGGCGCTCGAGTTCAAGGTGGTGGGTGAGTGAGCAACCGGGGGGTCTCCCTCGCAGGGAGGGCGGAGGGAAGGAAGGGGAAAGGGGGGTCCACTGCCCAAAGGGACCCCCATGGAGCCAGCATCTTGTATTCTCACAGTCCAAATGCCGGCCAGGACCTAGGGATCCAGATAGACTGCTCCTGGGCCTGGAGGCGCCAAAAGAACATAGGGAGAGTGCTTAAACCTTGCAGTGGCCAAATTGCCCTGAGATCCCTGACTGGCAGGGGTTGGTCTAGATGACCCTTGCAGGTCCCTTCCACTTCTGCAATTCTAGGCTTCTAAGAGCCAAGCGATCCAGAGAGACTGCCCCTGGACTGGGAGGCTCCTTAAGAAGCGCCTGGCCACTTGATCAAGCCAACGGGGACCCTGTCTTCCTCAGGATTCGAATCCAAGAGCCCCCCTCTCCCCTCCCAGCAGCTGGGAGCCTGCAGCACTCCTGGTTGTCAGCAGGGGGCGCTCTGCTCACTCCCTCCCCCTCTCGCCCTGCAGAGCCCCCCCAGGTGACGCTGCGCCCCACGACGCTCTCGGTCTCCCCCGGCGCCCGGCCCCAGCTGGCCTGCGAGGTCTCCGGCTTCTTCCCTCTGGGTGCCTCGGTCAGCTGGAAGCGGAGGGGGTCCGGCGCCCCCCAGGACGCCTTCCTGGACATCGGGGACTCGGGGCACCGCCAGGCTCCTGACGGCACCTTCAGCTTCACCAGCTTCGCCCACCTGCTGCCCGTCCCGACCGAGGACCACGGGGTCTCCTACGTCTGCCACGTGGGCCACGCCGGGCTGGGCGAGGCGGGGGTCAAGAAGGCGGTTGTGCTCCATGTGGCAGGTGGGGGTCTGCACTTGGGGGTCTGTGCTGAGGTCCCCTGGGGGCTGGGTAGCAAGGCCCAGAAGACCGGCTGCGGATGTGATTCCTGACTGGCGGAGGTTGGGGGGTGTGGTCCGTCCTGCGTGATTTAGCTGGATTCCTCCCTTGAAGGGGGTTGGGCTAGATGACCGCTGGGGTACCCTCCCAACTAGGATTCTGTAAATTGACACTGATCAAGTCGGGCATGGGGTGGAGGATATGGGGGGTGGGGCGAAGGTGCAGCTTTGGGACCTGCAATGGGTGGCCAAGGCAGGGTGGGGGTCTGACGTCGCCCCTCTTCTCCCTCGCTGACGCCCTCCTTCCCCCTTCTCCCCCCCCAGGGTCCCTGGGCCCCTCCCTGGAGGATGCCATCGGCTTGTTCCTGGTCGCCATTGTGCTCCTGGGGGTCTTGCGGTCCTTCTTCCGATGGGGTAAGGTTGTTCCCACCCACCCCTTCTGTACTGTTATTTTTGTTATCAATATGGTCCTATTTTACCATTTGGTCAATATTTTGGGGGGATACTTTAGTTGAGATTCCTGCCTTGCAGGGGTTGGGCTAGATGACCCTCTGGGTCCCTTCTGATTCTACAATTCTTGGATTCTATAAACATGCACAGCACCCTCCTTTTCTGGATCTCTGGGCAGTTTGTGGCGTAAAAATGCACAATGAAAACACAACGTACATAATAAAAATGAGAACCAAAACAAACCAATAACCCAGCCTCCCTCAAGTCTAATTATTATAATGAAAAATAGAAATATTTTCCCTGGCGGAGAGAATTCAGAATCTATTAAGACCATGCAAATATTGACAGTAAAAGCAGGTGAGAAACCTCTCCACCACCACCTGACGCCTTTGATTGGCGGAACTGGCGCTGACCAATTGACTCCCCTTTCCCACAGTTGCCAGTACAAGAAGCTCAGCTGGGAAAGCCTCTTGATTTCAGGGTTGTGGGTTCAAGCACCACCTTGGGGAAAAGATTCCTGCCTAGATGACCCTCAGGGTCCCTTCTGGCTCCAAGATCCTTTGGAACTCCCCGCCTCTTCATACCAACCAGGCGCCTTGGCCGGACTCTCTTTGGTCGCCTGCTAAAAACATCCCTGCCCAGCGGCTCAGAAATGTTGATTTCCGTTTTAGCTTTCTGCATGCTTTCAAGTATTCCTGTCCATTTCCCTGGGTTTTCTGGTCATTAACCTTTCCCTGCTTCATTTTCCTCCTTTTTCCAGCTTCTGAAGAAAAACCCAAATTGGAGAAGCCCAAATCCGAGGTCAGTGTCCAAGATGCTCCCAAGACTGCCAAGTTCTCTCGATTCCTCATTTTCCTATTCTTTTAAAAACATATCTCTGTGCCACTCACTGAGAGGCAGTGCGGTGCAGTGGTGAGAGGGCCAGACTAGGCCCTGGCAGAGAGATCTGGGTTCAAATCCCCAGTCCCTGGCCATGATGAAGCTCGCAGGGGGGCTGGGGGGCAGGATCCAGTCTGCCTACTTCGCAGGGTTGTTGTGGAGCAATTCCTGCAATTGCAACCCCCAGCCAGCTAATGTTTCGTCTCCAAATTGGGTCAGTATCTCACGGATTTCTCTTCTTTCTGCAGTAACGGACTCTGGGCAACCCAACTCCCGGCTTGGTTTGTTGCCTGTCTCCAGATCCCGTTGCAAGGGTGAAGTGGATCGTAGGCCCCCGGACTCCTGGGTCCCTCCTCTTTTGCTGCCCATTCTTGCCCCTCCGGTCCCTTTTGGAAGCCCCCTTCCCCTTCTTTTTTGGGGTCAGGGGTCTGCTTGGCTTCACATCCTGCAGATTCACAGCTGTGATTTTAAGGAGGGGGCCAGATCTGTGGATAGCAAAAGCCCCCCTTTCTAACAGTCCCTGCCCCTCCTCACTTGCGTGCTGTGAAATGATAGAAGTGTAGAATTGGGAGGGGTCCCTGAGGGTCACCTAGTCCAACCCCCCGCAAGGCAGGAATTGCATCAAAAGCAACCCTAAGGTCCTGGGCCGCAGACTCTGCACATGCTCTGGGAGACTCTTGACGGGGGCCTGTGTTGTCTTTGGGATTGTGGGAGAGAACCTTTTTGGAGGAGGGGAGACTGACTTGAGCAAGATTGGCATATCCTCCCGCCCCCCCAAATAAATCAATCAGGGATCCTCCACTTACAGAATGTGGGTCATTGGGTGTCCCTTTACCTCCCCCTCCGGGGGACCTGAAGTGGTACAGTCCAGACCCAAGTTTATCCCCTCTAGAGACCCGGGTGCAAAAGGAGCCCATTTCCCCGCAACGTCCCTGCAGAGACGGCCAGGCAGAGCAGCTCGGCCCTCTCGATACGAACAAGGACCTGCCCCCCCTTCCCTCCCCCCAGAGCCCAGAACTCGCCCTCCCCCCCCCATTCTGTGTAGATTCTGCTGTAGACTGTAAGCCCCGTGGGGCAGAGCCAACTTGGAGAATAAACACGTCTTGAAAAGAACTGCATGCTGTGGGTCTGTTTTTTCCTTCCAGGGCTGCAGGAGAGGTGAGGGTGGCCAAGTTTGATAAACAGTAGTAATAAATGGTTGGAGGAAAAGTCTGGGAAGGGGCAAGAGCCCCTCTCTGCCCCCCTCAAGGCTCCTCTGAGGCTCATCAAGGGTCAAACGCCTCCTCCATTTTTGGAGAGCCAGGAAGTGAGTGGCCCCTGCAGCTTCACCTGCTGGAAAGGGGGCGACATGCAAGAGGCCAGCCTGGCAGGGTTGTTGTGGAAGGGGGAGCTCCTTGGACCGCCTCCTGGGCCTCCTCCGCAGCTTCACTTTGTTAACGGAAAAATCCGAGGGCTCCCTTGGACAAAAAACAAAGACACCAACCAGGATTACTTGGAGCAAATCAGCAGCCTGTAGGCTTGGCCTTTATTGAACTGTTGCAACAGGGTGCTCCCCTCACTTGCAGGAGAGAGAAAGGACATAGAAAAATGTTGTGCAAGGCCTTATAAAGACTTTTGAAATTCCCACCCTGTAGATCAAGACCTTAAAAAGCAGAGACATCACCTTGCCAACAAAGGTCCGTGTAGTTAAAGCCATGATTTTCCCAGTAGTGATGTATGGAAGTGAGAGCTGGACCATCAAGAAGGCTGATCGCCAAAGAATGGATGCTTTTGAATTCTGGTGCTGGAGGAGACTCTTGAGAGTCCCATGGACTGCAAGAAGATCCAACCTCTCCATTCTGAAGGAAATCAGCCCTGAGTGCTCACTGGAAGGACAGATCCTGAAGCTGAGGCTCCCAAGACTTTGGCCACCTCATGAGAAGAGAAGACTCCCTGGAAAAGACCCTGATGTTGGGAAAGATGGAGGGCACAAGGAGAAGGGGACGACAGAGGACGAGATGGTGGGACAGTGTTCTCGAAGCTACCAGCATGAGTTGGACCAAACTGCGGGAGGCAGTGGAAGACAGGAGGGCCTGGCGTGCTCTGGTCCAGAGGGTCACAAAGAGGCGGACACGACTAAACGACTAAACAACAACAAGATCAAGACCACCCCCAGAAACATCATACATATATCACAGAAGGGGTGTAACCTAAGACCACCCCTCAGATACATCACACCTACATCACAAAAAAGGCGGTCTAAACAGAACATTTGAATATTGTTTTTCTCCTGTTGTTTATCTCCTCTCTGGCAGGTTACTTGACTGGATTGCCTGGGGAGCCTGGCCAGTCTTTTGTAATGATAAATACTTAGTTCCTGGGCCAGGTCACAGGCTCACACCCTATTCAAACACCCTTAAGACAGGATTTGTGAAGGAAAAGACAATGGGGAGGCTTTTCCACTTTGACCTTGTTACCGGAAAAATCCGAGGGCTCCCTTGGACAAAATAAAGACACCAACCAGGATAACTTGGAGCAAAACAGCAGCCTGTAGGCTTGGCCTTTATTGAACTGTTGCAACAGGGTGTTCCCCTCACTTGCGAGAGAGGAAAGACCCAGAAAGATGGTGTGCAAGACCTTATAAAAACTTTTGAAATTCCCATCCTCTAGGTCAAGCCCACCCCCAGAAACATCATGCATACATTACAGAAAGGAGGGGTTGACATCATGCATACATTACAGAAAGGAGGGGTTGACATCATGCATACATCACAGAAAGGAGGGGTTGACATCATGCATACATCACAGAAAGGAGGGGTTGAGGGAGGAGTTGTGGTGGTAACCTGAGTGTCCTGTCACCTGGCTGGTTCTTCCTTTCCCCCCGGCCCATGAGTCACCTCCAGGAGACAAAGGGGAGTTGGCAGTTTCCTGCCCCCAGAGGGAAGATCTGATCATTGTCCTTTGTTTCAGTCCATGCTGAATCCACTCCCATATGCAAGTTCTTTGTGATCTTGATGGTCTTCTGTCTAGGACCATCAGGGTTGGCATAGCAACTGGGCAGGGCTCCTGTGGATGTGCTGGGATGGTGAAGGGATTATGGCTGACCAGAACCAAGCCACCCCCCTTTGATAGTCCTTGTCATATGGAGTAAAATAATAATGGAACAGTGCAAATCCGATGTATGGTTGATTTTGGAATGAATTTATAACAGAAGTGTGGCATATGTAGTGTGTGAGTGTGAGTGTGTGAAGTTTGTACAAACTGAATGATTGGGGTGGGGGGTTCCTGCTACAACCTTGCAGACAAGACATTTGCTCAGTTTAGGAATCAAAATGGCTTCAGGTCAGTCTTCCTGTGCTGATCTACGTACGTGCTGTTATGAACATTACTATATATCTAAGACCTCAAAATTCCTATCACAGTCACCCCAAGAGTCAGCGCTAGGAGAAGGGCTCCACCTGCAGAAATAGGGGAAAGGCCAGGCTGGAGACTCTCCTTCTGGCCCCTCGGGGTCCCAGGGGCCCTTTCTGGACGGCCCTCACTTGGAGGACCCCAGTTCAGCCAGTTCCCCAGAGTCTCCCCACTGGGCTCCAGTGGCCCCCTGAGGCCTGCAGGGATCTGGAGAGGGAGTGACTTCTGTTGAACTACCGCCTAAAGGAGAGGAACAGAGGTCTTGGCCCATTTGGGGGGCAGACGAGGGCTGTCAAGTTGAAAGGACACATTCAGGCGTAATATTTGTAACATTTAACTTTAAAGATGTGCCCCCCCCCATAATTTCCATAACATTATCTCAAGTCTCCTCTCAACTGTAAATCTCTCCCTCTTTCCAGGCTCACAATCGACTTCTAACACGTTCTTCACTTAGTTGTAAAGCTAGCAAGGAAAGGAGCCTCTGAGGGATTATTCTCCACAACTCAAGTTGTCAAGATCAACCATTCTCCGAAGGGTGTCTGTCCAAACCTCAGCTTGGGAGGCAGGCAGGGTCATCTCTTTCCTCCCACACCTTCCACCATGAGAGGAATGCGCTGGGGTTGCGCGGGAGAGAGAGAGACCCGCCTGCCCCCCCCCCCCCGTTTCTGGGAGAGCCCTCCTTTCCTTTCCCTTCCGCTCCCCTCCCAAGAGGCTCCCCCTTGTGTCTCTCTGTGTCTCTGAGGGACGAGAGAGGAGGCGCCCCTCCCCCCGCCGCCTCTTCCCCTCAACGACGTTTCCCGCCTTTTCCCAACTGCCTCGCCTCCGTTTTGGCGCCCAGGATTCCGGGCAGACCAGGCGGCGCTTTCCCGGGGCTTGAGGGGCGGATTTCTCTTCAGGCCTCTCGCTTTGCAAGCTCCTCTCTCTTTGGAAAGGCGGGATGAAAACTCCCTTCGCCTCTGCCTGCATCCCTCGCAGGACTGAAAAGTCCGATTTCTTTCCATTTGCGACGTCTAATATCCGCTTTGGGTCTAGTTTGCCGCTGGCATAAAGTACCTCTTTTTTCAGTTGATCTGAAGGTATAGATCATTGGCCCAAAGCTGCTTTATTGGTTAACCATTTTCCATGGGTCCTTTGTACGTGGGTCTCCTGAACGCTTATTACAGTAAATCTCCTTTTGGCCTCCCCCCAAGATCGCGAGTGCGATTCATTCCTTGCCTGGGACACTTCTTCATCTCCCTATTTTCCTGGTGGGGGAAAGGTGATTTTCGGGGGGGAGGGGTCTCCTGACTGGGAAGCCCCCCCTCCATCATCCCCCCCGCTGGAGGGTAGCTCCCATGGGAGGTGCCCTGAGGCGCCATTGCTGAGTTCAAGGCACCTCTGCCGCTAGGCATGCCTGCGGCTCCGTCGGGCCGAGGAGATAAGGGGGGAGGGAAGGGGGGCAGCCCCTAGAGCGCAGGCGCAGAAGCAGGAAAACTGAAGGCAGGGAGAGGGAGGGGAGGACTCGGGGCGCTCGGCTTGCCAAGGGTTAAAAGGAGCAGAGCTGGATTCCTAGAGAGGGCAGGAAGTGAAGGGGGAGGGGCAAGGTCCTCCAGAGCAGAAGCCCCTCCCTGCAGGCAGAGAGGAGGCTGCTTTCTTCTCTCTCCATTGCAAAAGCTTCCTTGGTGCCCCTCCTGGAATCTGGTGAGTCTCCTCTCTCTGCCCCCTTAGTGTGTCCTGGGAAGAAGGGGGCCCCAGGGCTGCAGGGAGGATGAATGGGGGTCCCTGCTCAGATCATGCCTGGGGGGGGGAGACCCCCAAGTCAGAGAGCAGGGGGTCCTCCTTTGTCCTCTCTGCCAAGCCAGGGAGGGGCCACTTCGCAGGAAATATGCAGCTCTGCTCTTCCTTGGGATCCAGATGCTGCCTTCCTTTCGGGGGAGGGGGCTTTGAGTCAAGAAAATAAACCCCCTTCAGATGGAGGGATAAGTCACATTTGTGAACAGAGGCTGCAGCCAGACGGGAACATTTCCACGTGGGGGGAGCACAGGGAGAAGAAAAGCCCTTCTGCATCTGCAGCAGCACAACAGGACCACTTCCTCTGTCCCAGATGCAACAACACATGTCTCTCCCCTGTCACTCTCCACACCCACGGCTGGCGCTGTGACCTTCCAACAACTGAATCTCACTCCCAAAGACACACTCTTCCATGGTCTCCTAAGACAGATGGATGCCAACCAACCAACATTCCCTCTCCTCCCCCTCCTGGTGCCCCTTGAAGTTGGCTTGAGGGCATGGGGAGGGTCCTCCCCACCAGATGAAGGGAGAGGAGGTCATTCCATCTGGAAAATGGGAATGCTTGCAAAGATTTCCATGAAGATGAGTACCATATAGATAATAAAACTATTATTATGTGAATTCCCCCGCTTACACAAAGATTAATACAGTGGTACGTCGGGTTAAGAACTTAATTTATTCTGGAGGTCCATTTTTAACCTGAAACTGTTCTTAACCTGAGGTACCACATTAGATAATGGGGCCACCGCTGTGCAATTTCTGTTCTTATCCTGAAGCAACACTGTACCCATCATTTAAATACACAACAAAATTGTTACAGAAGAGAACCGAGCAATGTGTAGAAGATCATCTTTATTCTCCCTTTTTCTCTTAGGGTCCAGTGTGCTTTGAAGACATAGCTGTTCCTTTCACAGACGAGGACTTGGCTTTGCTGGATCCTGACCAGAGAGCTCTGCAGAAGGAAGTCAAGGATCAGAATCGTGGGATCGTGGCCTCTCAGGTAAGACTCCCTGTTGGATCATGAAATCAGCTTTGAAATTCCATACAGATCTCTGTAGGAGAAACGAGAGAGCCAGTGTGGTGTAGTGGTTCAGAGCGGTGGATTCGTAATCTGGGGAACCGGGTTCGTGTCTCCGCTCCTCCACATGCAGCTGCTGGGTGACCTTCGGCCAGTCACCCTTCTCTGAAGTCTCTCAGCCCCACTCACCTCACAGAGTGTTTGTTGTGGGGGAGGAGGGGAAAGGAGAATGTTAGCTGCTTTGAGACTTCTTCGGGTAGTGATAAAGCGGGATATCAAATCCAAACTCTTCTTCTCTTCTTCTTCTTCCTCTATTTTGAGGGAGCCCAATAGCGCCGCCTACAGCATCTGAGATGTTAACACACCCACAACTCTCCATAGGAGATGTATTTTCTGTTCTGTCTGGGAATATTCTTCCACCAGTCCTGCCTTTTCAAACCATGATGAGGCTGGTCTGAGCTGCCCAGGCCTTCTTCAGTGTAGGCTTCAGAGATCTTAGGGACGTGAAGGGACATCCTGTCTAATTTTCTTTTTCCCTTTCTACATTTGTCTGGCTTCATTCTGTTGGTGAATCTAATTTTCCATGAAATATTTCCTACAGGGGACTGTTTAGAATGTGGAAAAAGCTTCACCTAGGAAACCAGTCTCAATTTTTAGTTCTTCATACACCGTATCCCAGAAGCCCTTGATTTTATCACATGGCCACCACATAGGCAGAAGTGTCCCCTCTACTTGCTTACACCTCCAACGTAATTTTGATTTTGTTTTATACATTTTACATATCTTGGTTGGTGTTATATACAATATATAAAACATCTTTATCAAATTTTCTGTTATTGCCTCACAAGCCGTAAAATTCAAACTCTCCTTCCATAATTTTTCCCATGATGTTAATTGAATAGGTTTCCCTAAATCCATAGCCAATTTGATCATTACCGCCTTTACCTGTTCATCCATATCCTTCCACTCCAATAATGTTCCATACATTTTAGAAATTACTTTTGTTTTCTTTTGTTTTGTTGTAATTCTTTATCCAATACTGAAATTGCAAAACCCATTTTCTTGTCAGCTTTGAAGACCTCATTTATTTGGTGATACTGGATCCACCCTGTTAGGTGGTGTTTTATTTCCTCCCGCAGTTTGGTCAGACTCATGCTGGTAGCTTGGAGAACACTGTCCCACCATCTCGTCCTCTGTCGTCCCCTTCTCCTTGGGCCCTCCATCTTTCCCAACATCAGGGTCTTTTCCAGGAAATCTTCTCTTCTCATGAGGTGGCCAAAGTCTTGGAGCCTCAGCTTCAGGATCTGTCCTTCCAGTGAGCACTCAGGGCTGATTTCCTTAAGAATGGATGCGTTTGATCTTCTTGCAGTCCATGGGACTCTCAAAAGTCTCCTCCAGCACCAGAATTCAAAAGCATCCATTCTTCGGCGATCAGCCTTCTTTATGGTCCAGTTCTCACTTACATACATCACAACTGGGAAAACCATGGCTTTAACTATACGGACCTTTGTTGGCAGGGTGATGTCTCTGCTTTTTAAGATGCTGTCTAGGTTTGTCACTGCTTTTCTCTAAAGAAGTAAGCGTCTTTTAATTTCGTGACTGCTGTCACCATCTGCAGTGATCCTGGAGCCCAAGAAAGTAAAATCTCTCACTGCCTCCATTTCTTCCCCTTCTATTTGCCAGGAGGTGATGGGCCCAGTGGCCATGATCTTCGATTTTTTTGATGTTGAGCTTCAGACCATATTTTGCGCTCTCCTCTTTCACCCTCAATAAAAGGTTCTTTAATTCCTCTTCACTTTCTGCCATCAAGGTTGTGTCATCTGCATATCTGAGGTTGTTGATATTTCTTCCGGTGATCTTAATTCCGGCTTGGGATTCATCCAGCCCAGCCTTTCGCATGATGAATTCTGCATATAAGTTAAATAAGCAGGGAGACAAAATACAGCCTTGTCGTACTCCTTTCCCAATTTTGAACCAATCAGTTGTTCCATATCCAGTTCTAACTGTAGCTTCTTGTCCCACATAGAGATTTCTCAGGAGACAGATGAGGTGATCAGGCTCTCCCATTTCTTTGAGAACTTGCCATAGTTTGCTGTGGTCAACACAGTCAAAGGTTTTTGCATAGTCAATGAAGCAGAAGTAGATGTCTTTCTGGAACTCTCTAGCTTTCTCCATAATCCAGAGCATGTTTGCAATTTGGTCTCTGGTTCCTCTGCCCCTTCGAAATCCAGCTTGCACTTTTGGGAGTTTTCGGTCCACATACTGCTTAAGCCTGCCTTGTATAATTTTAAGCATAACCTTGCTAGCGTGTGAAATGAGTGAAATTGTGCGGTAGTTGGAGCATTCTTTGGCACTGCCTTTCTTTGGGATTGGGATGTAGACTGATCTTCTCCAATCCTCTGGCCACTGCTGAGTTTTCCAAACTTGCTGGCATATTGAGTGTAGCACCTTAACAGCATCCTCTTTTAAAGTTTTAAATAGTTCAGCTGGAATATCATCACTTCCCCTGGCCTTGTTATTAGCAGTGCTTTCTAAATAATAATAATAATAATAATAATAATAATAATAATAATAACTTATTATTTACACCCCGCCCATTTGGTTGAGTTTCCCCAGCCACTCTGGGCGGCTTCCAGTCAGATGTTAAAAACAGTACAGCATTAAATATTAAAAACTTCCCTAAACATGGCTGCCTTCAGGTGTCTTTTAAAGATAGGATAGCTGCTTATTTCCTTCACATCTGAGGTGAGGGTGTTCCACAGGGTAGGCGCCACTACCGAGAAGGCCCTGTCTGGTTCCCTGTAACCTCACTTCTCGCAATGAGGGAACCGCCAGAAGGCCCTCAGCGTTGGATCTCAGTGTCCGGGCTGAATGATGGGGGTGGAGACACTCCTTCAGGTATACTGGACCGAGGCCGTTTAGGGCTTTAAAGGTCAGCACCAACACTTTGAATTGTGCTCGGAAACGTACTGGGATCCAATGCAGATCTCTCAGGACTGGTGTTCTGGATTAATTGCAGTTTCCGGGTCACCTTCAAAAGTAGTCCCACGTAGAGTGCATTGCAGTAGTCCAAGCAGGAGATAACCAGAGCATGCACCATTCTGGCAAGACAGTCTGCAGGCAGGTAGGGTCTTAGCTTGCAAACCAGGTGGAGACAGTCGCCCAGGACACAGAATTGACCTGCGCCTCCATGGACAGCTGTGAGTCCAGAATGACTCCCAGGCTGCGCACCTGGTCCTTCAGGGGCACAGTTACCCCATTCAGGACCAGGGAGTCTCCACACCCACCCGGCCCCTGTCCCCCCAAAACAGTACTTCTGTCTTGTCAGGATCAACCTCGAATCTGTTAGCCGCCATCCATCCTCCAACCGCCTCCAGGCACTCACACAGGACCTTCACCGCCTTCACTGGTTCTGATTTAAAGGAGATTCTGATTCTAAGGCCCATTTGACTTCACTCTCCAGGAAGTTTGACTCAAGGTCAGCAACCACACTACCTGGGGTGTACGAGACATCCATATGTTTCTGGTATAATTCCTCTGGAGAGCCAGTGTGGTGTAGTGGTTAAAAGTGGTAGTCTCGTAATCTGGTGAACCAGGTTCGCTTCCCCACTCCTCCACCTGCAGCTTCTGGGTGACCTTGGGCCAGTCACACTTCTTTGAAGTCTCTCAGCCCCACTCACCTCACAGAGTGTTTGTTAGACTTTCCTTTTGCTTCCAGACATATCCGCAACAGAGCGTCCTTTCGGCTTTGGCCCAGCCGCTTCATCAGCTCTGAATCTACTTGTCCTTGTCCTCCACTCTTCCTCAGTAGCATGTTGGACGCCTTCTGACCTGAGGGGCTCATCTTCCAGCATCATAACTTTTATATGCCTGTTGTCTTTGTCCATGGAGTTTTCTTGGCAGGGATACTGGAGTGGCTTGCCGGTTCCTGCTCCAGGTGGATCACGTTTGGTCTAAACTCTCCACTATGACCTGTCCGTCTTGGGTGGCCCTGTACGGCTTAGCTCATAGCTTTTCTGAGTTATTCAAGCCCCTTCGTCACAATAAGGCAGTGAAAGTGGCCCAATTCAATTCCATATTTTTCTTTTCCCCAGTTATTGCTTTCTAAGGAGAAATCTACCAGGGGGTTTTTGGTTCTAACACCACTTTATGTTTTTCCCATACTCTATATATCAATTTTCTTATTATATGATTCAAAATTGATTTCTTTCCATGTTTTAATATAATTTTCTTTAAATAGATTGGTGTTTTCATTTGTCAGCCAGATTCCCAAATACTTAGTTTTATTTAGTGTTTCCAATCCTGATATTTTCTTTAGTTCTTCTTTTTCCTGTGTTGACATATTTTTTGCTAGCATACTAGTCTTATTTTTATTTAACTTAAATCCTGCCACTTCGAAATTCAAGGATTTTCCTTATTATTTTGCCTCAACACGCCAAAGAATATTTTCTCCGAGTCCTGTTTTTTCTGTAGTTTTTTTCATGGAGCTCCAAGAGATGTCGAAGACCTTCTCCATGTCTATCAGCATCAAAATGGCTTTTTTATCTGATCTTGCTTCTAAATATTCTAAAATATCAATTATGTTTCTCATTTTATTGTGCATGTGTCTGCCTGGTAAGAAGCCAGCCTGATCTCTGTGTATTATTTCATTCAATATATTTTATACAGTGGTGCCTCGCAAGACGAAATTAATTCGTTCTGCGAGTTTTTTCGTCTTGCGAATTTTTCGTCTTGCTAAGCACGGTTTCCCATAGGAATGCATTGAAAATCAATTAATGCGTTCCTATGGTCAAAAAAAAGTCCAAACAAAGCCAAATTTGGTACAAAAAGAGTTTATTAAGTGCTCTTTAAGTCACACATACTGTAAAGAGCATTTCAAAATTGACAGGAACAATAATGTAAGTTTCTAAACATGACAGAAAAGCATTTAAAATCACCAAAGTGTACTGTACATACATTTTCTAAGACTCTGGGGACAGCTCAAGAAGGTTCCTCTTCCACTCTTGCTTCTTGCTGAAGAACCTGTCCATGGTCTGCTGTTCATCTGCCTTTTCAGCACCTCCCTGAAAGACGACATGACCCTCGTATCAAAAGTGTTCTCAAGGTCACATGTCAGGTCCTTGTCAGGGTGGTGCACTGTCAAAGCCTGACATCTTCCACTTCTGGCAAATGTCCCTCAGTTCTTGGAGGACAGCGTTCCTCAGTTGCTTCTCCTCTTCCAGCGAGGCCTGCTCCTGCAGCCTCTGCCTGCAGTTGACCAGCCTGGTAGTCAGCCTGATCGTGCCTCCACCAGCTGTGACGTCCTCCTGACTCAGGCATGTCCCGGAAACAATGTGCTGACCACAGGTATCAGAAATTTACGACATGCCACATGCCTTAAGACAGAATATTATGACAAATGATATACAGGCTGGTGATCACTAAGCAGTCCGAGTCAAGGTCCTTGCAAAATTTGCAGGGTCACTTGGTCCGATCAATCAAGCATGCTTGGAAACCTGTATAGAGACTGAAGGTACATTCTGTTCATCCATTGGCTGGAGCAGTGGCCTGAAGATTAAGGCTGTCTGGAAATGATATGATGAATGAATCTAAACAAGGTCATCTAAGTATACCTTCTAGGATGAGCAGAGCATTGTCCATCAGAGCAAGCCTTCAGCGCAGGTCGCTGTCAGCACTGTTTGACAGCGGCCAAAGATGACTCAGTCCAAACAGCACAGTGTACCTGCTTTATGTGATGCCACATGACATCAGCAGCTTAGACTACCTGTATTTCGCGAAGCCTGTGGATCTGGAAGTACACCAGCAGAGACTGTCCCATGCTGGCACGGAATGAGCAGGATGAAACTTATGGACTATACTGGAACTGGCGGAAATCGACTGGTAGGAATCCCGTGACCAGGGAGAAGAGTCGGTGGAGGCAAGATTGGAAGAAATCCAGAAGACTATCTGTCAGAAACACTTGCACCATAATCGTGAAAGAATGTTAGAGTGATGTTGGACTGAAAGTAAGCGGTCTTAACCAGCTGCTTCACAGAGTGAAGCGATTGCTGATGCCGGAGAACACTGACTTTTCCTGTGGACAATTGGAACTTAAATAACTGTCCGTGAGTAGAATGGAAAATTGGAATTAAGAAATTTCATTTTAATTTGGCACATGAAGACAGGGACAGGTCTAAACAGGAAGTCTGCCTTCCGCTATTTGTAAATAGATTGAAGCAAAGACTACGGCAAGCTAGAGCTTAGAAAATCGTCTGTAAAGGATCAATTTTCATCATTTAAAATTACTGAACCCCTTGGAAGCAGGAGAAGAGGGGGAACTTTCTGGACTGATTAAACTTGCAGAAGACAAGTAAAGAAAAGCAGATTCTCACTGTCCTGAACCTGGGAGTGGGGTTTCTAGGATAGACGTCTTCTGGAAGTTCATTGACTATAGACAAACATTTTTGACAGATAGTTAAAGAGAGAAACATGTTGATTCCATTGTTCTCTTCGCATCTAAAAGGAGCAAAATATTGACAAAATATCTGAAAAAGAACTTTGTTGTTAGATTTGCTTTAAAAAAAAGAGTTAAAGAGATGGATACAAATAGAACCTTTTTCCCCTAGAGGGAGCTTGTGAAACTGTTATTAAATCCGAACTGGGGAGCTTTGCAGCTGCAATAGATTAAGATTGTGGGACCAGACTTTGACCTTCAACAAGAATGTACTCGGAGGCTCTGGTGTTGGCCTTTTGTAAGACAAGTGCTTTATTAGAACAGTTACATGAGAAGATGGATTTGATGACTGTTGGAATCGGAAAGTTTGGACAGGCAGTGGGTACCTATATAGAACCCACTCAGGAATTAATTCAGGAGTGTGCTTTGACAGATCAGATGAGGGAGGAGGTTGTTGCTGGACCTAGTGAGGCAGAGATGGAGGGAACTGTGGCCCAGCAGGAACATGAGTTGTTGGACTTGACGAATGAACCTGGAAAAAGCCAGATTTGGAGAGACAGAGTTCTGTTTGGCTTGGAGATGGGGGGCTGGATAGACCCCCCTATGCAGGGATGTTTTGATCTTTCAAGTCTGGATTTGGGCCGGGAGGCGTTCGGAGTTGTGCGGGCCCTTAACTTTGGAGGGACTTTGAAACATGCTTTTAAATACCACATGGAGTTCAGTGTTGACTTTGGAAAAGGGGCTTATCTGTCGAGAAGGGACAAAAACATTGTCAAGCTGGAGTCTCCCCGAGTGAAAGGAGCAGAAGACAAAGTAAAGCACAGGTATAAATATGAAGAAGATCTGCGGATGGGACATGGAAGAGATCCAAGGGCCTCGGATATAAGGTTACCAGGTTGATGGACTAGATGGATGGGATAGAAAGGACTGACAAAACCCGAGACCAGGAGGAAGAGACGTTGGATGAAGATTGGAAGAAAGTTTTAAACAATTTATTTAGGAAAATCTTGTAAAAGTAAAGAGTATTAGAAAAATGTTGGAATGAAATTATTTGGCTTTAGCAGAAATGTTAAAAAGAATTATGTAAGAATATGTCATGGTTAAGAGAATTTGGTATAAATAAGATTTAAGTTTTAAGTTTTAGGGCCTTTTATGGTAAGATAAGGTTAAAATAGATTAAGGTAATTTAATGACAGAATATTACGAAAGATGGAAAGGATTTGCTGAGATAATTAACAACTAGAATACAAAAAAGGGAGGTGTGAGGAGGTCGATGAAGCAAGGTAATGACAGTTAATGATTTGGGAATATTGGATTTGTTTTTAAATTTTTTGTCTATTTTTGCTTTTTGATTCTGATGTATTATGTGTTTTGTTTTTTTCTCTTTTTGATCTTGTTTTTTTATTGATTCGTATTGCTTAAATGTTACTTGTTTTTTCCTTTTTTCTTTGTTTCTTTGTAATCTTAAAATTCTCAATAAATATTATTTATAAAACAACAACAGAAGAGCAGGGTCAGACGGTCCTTCATGGGCTTGTGGCCTCCTCCTGAGTGATGAAAGTCCTTTTGGGCATCCTCTTCCAAAACAGCTCGGTCTCGTCGCAGTTGAAGACCTGCTGTGGAACGTAGCCCTCCATCGTCACAACGTCCAGGAACTCCGCTGCAAAGTCTTCAGCCGCAGGAACATCAGAACTGGCAGCCTCTCCATGCCTGACCACGCTGTGGATTCCAGATCTCGTCTTGAACCGGTCAAACCAGCCTCTGCTTGCCTTGAAGACTTCTGGCTCGCCTGAGGTTCCTGGCTGTTGCCGGACGAGGTCTGCGTGCAAGGCCTTGGCCTTCTCACAAATGACGGCCTCAGTCACTGTGTCCCCTGCACGCTGCTTCTCTTCTAACCAGATGAGCAGCAACTTCTCCACCTCCTCCAGAACAGCTGGGCAGTTCTTCACGATCCTGGTGACTCCCTTGGCTACATCAGTCGCAAGGATCTTCTCCCTCATCTTCAGGATGGTCCCGATGGTCGATGGATTCCTCCCGTACTTCCTGGCGAGGTCTGTCACACGCATTCCACCGTCGTGCTTCCGGACAATCTCCTTCATTTCCAGCGTAACCTTCTCCTTCTTCCTCTCGCCGGCCTCTGCAGCAGCAGTCTTCTTGGGCCCCATGGCAGCACAGCTCCTACCTTCGCAACCCCCCCCCCCAAAATAAATAAATCGGTGCTTCACATCCAAAAAATTCAAAAGCACCAAACCTCCCAGAAAACACACAAGCTTCCAGATTCTTGCAAACCCCTCCCCAACACCAAGTCCTTGAATTCCAAACACCCCAACCCAAAATCCAAAAACCCCCAAAAAGTTTTAAAAGTTTAACTTACCAAATGGCTGCAAAAGAAGTTTTGGAAAAGCTTCAAAAATCACAAAAGTCTTCAAAAACCTCAAAAAAGGCTACCACACCGCGTGCTATGAGTTGCTCCTCAAAGTCAAGTCACAACTGCACCTCTTCAAGCAATGCACCCTGTATTACTGTAACGGTTTTAAGAAAAGGGAAACAAACTTGCAAGATGTTTTCGTCTTG
This sequence comes from Podarcis lilfordi, assembly GCA_947686815.1. Taxonomy (NCBI): domain Eukaryota; kingdom Metazoa; phylum Chordata; class Lepidosauria; order Squamata; family Lacertidae; genus Podarcis; species Podarcis lilfordi. The sequence goes on from OX395127.1 coordinate 122,927,285, forward strand.
CGAAGAAAGCCCATAGGGAAATTCGTCTTGCGAAGCAACTCAAAAAATGAAAAACTCTTTCGTCTTGCGAGTTTTTCGTCTTGCGAGGCATTCGTCCTGCGAGGTACCACTGTAATCATTATTGAACAATGATATAGGTCTATAATTTTTGATTAGTGTTGGATCTGCTCCTTGTTTGGGTATCAGTGTGATAAATGCTTCTTCCCATGATTTTGGTATTCTTCCTTCCTTTAAAATTCCGTTTAGTACTGTTTCATTGGTTCTGATAATATATCTTCTAACTTCTTATAAAATGCCGCCAGTAATCCATCCGTACCTGGGGACTTTCCTATCTTTGCTTTTGAGATTGATTGCTGCACCTCCATCACCGCTGTTGGTACATTTAGTTGTTCTATTTTCCAATCTGCTATTGTCGGGAGTCTATTTTGTGCTATGAATCATTCCATTTCCTCTTGGTCTTCTTCATTGTAAAATTTCCTATAGTCATTTAATTTTTCTTTGCATATTTCTTTAGGATCTTCAATTATTTTTCATTTCTCTATCACTCTCTCTTCTTATTTTTTCTTTAATTGCCATGCAAGTAGCCTACCTGATTTTTTGGAACCACTGGAGAGGTATAGAAATGGGGCTTCTGTTGGGAAGGGGCCGCCCCATTTGTGCTTCTCCAGGGACAGGAGAATCCCTGCAGGGCCTCTGAGGCTCCCTTTGCTTCTTCCTCTCTCCCAGGACCCTGCAGCTTCTTTTGGCTCCTTGACTCCTCAGGAAGGATGAAAGGGATGGATTCTGCAAACCTAGTGAGGATGGAAGGGGGAAGATGGACGGTTGACCTGGTCAGGTTGTCTCCTGCATCCCTCCCCACAACTTCTGAGCGTTCCCACCCAGGGACCTCTGAGAGATCTGGTGAGTCCCAGGGGAGTGGAGATGGGGACGTGGATGGATGGAGGGTGAAGAGGGGAAGCTCTCTGGCCAGAAATGAGATAAAGCAGGGATTTTGCTGTGGGTGGGGCCCCCAACATATTGGGAGGCTTCCCCTCCAGCCAGAAAATCTCTGCAGGGCCTCAGGCTGCCTTTGCTTCTTCCTCTATCCCAGGACCCTGCAGCTTCTTTTGGCTCCTTGACTCCTCAGGAAGGATGAAAGAGACGGATCCTGCAAAGCTAGCAAGGATGGAAGGGGGAAGATGGACGGTTGACCTGGTCAGGTTGTCTCCTGCATCCCTCCTCTCAACCTCTGAGCGTTCCCTCCCAGGGACCTCCGAGAGATCTGGTGAGTTCCAGGAGAGTGGAGATGGGGACATGGATGGATGGAACCGGAGAGGTATTGGGGCTTGCTCAGTTACGGGGTGGGGGGGGGGGAGGCAGATGGAGATGGAGAAGGGGAGCACCTTTTCGGGCTCCCCCACCTGCCTGCCTGCACCTTTGTCATCTGCAGGCAATTTGAGCTAGGAATAGGTCACAGCTCCCCAGTCACCGTGATGTGTTGGCAGCTCAAAAGGTCTAAAACCAGTTCTGTGATCTGAATGCACTGCCAATGTCAGCCAACTCACTGATCCTGCTTTGCAGTTTGAATGCAGATGGGGCCTCTGTGTGTTGTCTTTTTCTTTTTGGAATAACTTCTTGTTTGCTTTTAAAAACAAGGATCATAGGACTAATAAATGATACAAATATGTAGACTAAGTCTTCGCATGCCATTTGCATATCAAAAATAGCAGAATAAATTTGCAGGAATATCTATAACATATGGTTCATCATTAGTGGTCGGTGTATGAGTTCTGGGTTCATGAATTGGTTTGAACTGAGTTATAGTCACTTTTCCTCTTCTGTTGCTAATGAAAAATACAGTCTCCTCATGGACATGGGAGGGGAGTTCAAAGTGAAGAAAGCGATTTACGTATAAATTTAAATTTAGACCAACCAGATTGAGGCAGCAGCTGATGGGGAGTGTTCAGGTGAAGGTGTTGCTGTTTGTTTCACAGACGAGACGTGGACGTTCCATACATACCTGTATGTGATGAACTTCAACTCTTTGGCTGGAGACCAACAGCATCTGGGATTCTAACATCCCCACCGTGAACCCAGAATGGAGGGATATCAACTGTTTCCTCTCTGAATGTTCTTCGTCTAGTCATGAATTTTAAAACAGTAACCAGGCTTGTCTGAACCACCCAGGCCTTCTTAAATGCCGGCTTCAGAGTTTTTAGGGAAGTTGATGTAAATTCAGTCAGGCGTGTTGTTTTTGCTTCTGTTTGCATTTGATTGACCAAAGAGATGACTGACCTTGGAGACGGAGTGGATTCCAGGATTGAGCAAGAACAAAATCCATTCCAGATAAAAGCCAAGCAATATGTCAGTAAATACCGGCCAACCAAGGCAGTGAAAACTATAGAGAGGCTCCACATCTAACTATTTTTAGTACTTCCTCTATCACAAGCATTAATTAACTTGGTTCAATGATCTGGAGCTCCATTTCTTCCTGAGGCTCTAATTCGCTTCTCTCTTCATTGCAGATGGTGATGAATTGGAAGAGAACAACAAGGGGGACCGCAAGAGAATCCACATAGTGGGAAAGTCATATAAACATTCAGAGTGTGGAGAGAACATCCGTCAAAGCTCCCATTCCACCTCCCGTCAAAGAAAGAGCTTCGTTCAGAGGGATAGTCTCACTGCACACAAAAGAGGACAGAGCAGGGAGAAATTGTATCAGTGCTTAGAATGTGGAAAGAGCTTCAGTAACCGCCGGAATCTCACTTTCCACCAAAGAATTCATACAGGGGAGAAACCATATCAGTGCTTGGAATGTGGGAAGGACTTCAGGCACAGTAATACTCTCACTTTGCATCAAAGAATTCATACAGGGGAGAAACCCTATCAGTGTTTGCAGTGTGGGAAGAGCTTCAGTCAGAGGAACAGTCTCACTTTCCATCAAAGAATACATACAGGAGAAAAACCCTATCAGTGCTTCAAATGTGGGAAGAACTTCCGGGAGCGGACGAAACTCACTTTGCATCAAAGAACTCATACAGGGGAGAAACCCTATCAATGCTTCGAATGTGGGAAGAACTTCCGGGAGCGGACGAAACTCACTTTGCATCAAAGAACTCATACAGGGGAGAAACCCTATCAGTGCTTGGAATGTGGGAAGACCTTCAGGCACAGTACTACTCTCACTTCACATCAGAGAATTCATACAGGGGAGAAACCCTATCAGTGCTTGGAATGTGGGAAGAGCTTTCGTCAGAACGGTGGTCTTGCTTTGCATAGAAGAGTCCATACAGGGGAGAAACCCTATCAGTGCTTGGAATGTGGGAAGAGCTTTAGTCTCAGGCACAGTCTCACTTCCCATCAAAAAACTCATACAGGAGAAAAACCCTATCAGTGCTTTGAATGCGGGAAGAGCTTTGGGGATGGGGCCAAGCTCACTTTGCATCAAAAAACTCATACAGGCGAGAAACCCTATCAGTGCTTGGAATGCGGGAAGAGCTTCAGCCGGAAGTCCACTCTCATTTTCCATCAAAGAGTTCATAGAGGGCAGAAACCGTATCACTGCTTGGAATGTGGAAAGAGCTTTAGTCAGAAGGTGAATCTCACTTTACATCAAAGAATTCATACAGGGGAAAAACCTTATCACTGCTTGGAATGTGGAAAGAGCTTTCGTCTGAGTGGTGATCTCACTTCCCATCAAAGAATTCATACAGGGGAGAAACCCTATCAGTGCTTGCAATGTGGGAAGAGCTTCAGTCAGAGGCACACACTCACTTCCCATCAAAGAATTCATACAGGAGAGAAACCCTATCAGTGCTTCAAATGTGGGAAGAACTTCCGGGAGCGGACAAAACTCACTTTGCATCAAAGAACTCATACAGGGGAGAAACCCTATCAATGCTTCGAATGTGGGAAGAACTTCCGAGAGCGGACAAAACTCACTTTGCATCAAAGAACTCATACAGGGGAGAAACCCTATCAGTGCTTTGAATGTGGAAGGAGCTTCACTGTTAGCTCCAGTCTCACTTCCCATCACAGAATTCATACAGGGGAGAAACCCTATCAGTGCTTGGAATGTGGAAAGAGCTTCACTAATAGCTCCAATCTCACTTGCCATCGAAGAATTCATACAGGGGAGAAACCCTATCAGTGCTTGGAGTGTGGAAAGGGCTTCAATCACAGCCACCATCTGACTTCCCATCGAATAATTCATACAGGGGAGAAACCCTATCAGTGCTTGAAATGTGGAAAGAGCTTCAAAAGCACCTACCATCTCACTCGCCATCAAAGAATTCATACAGAGGGGAAACAAAAAAAGAGAAATAAAACAAAAAATATTAAACAACCCTTACAAAATACAATTGTATAGAAAGGAAAAAGGGGGGGAAATACACTAAAAATACTGTTTATGACCTTTGTATCATATATATCATATCATTCGTCAACATATAGAAAGGCAGGCTCCCCCACTTCTCCCCTGCGTGACCCCCTCTTCTCCCCATATCCCACCCTGGGAGATCCTTCCTTCCCTGCGTTCCTTGCAGGTCCCTCCCACCTCCAACTGTCCTCTTCCTGTGTGTGTCCTAAATTCAAAATAAAGAATCTTAATATAAAAAAGTACAAAAAATAGATGATGATGATGATGTTAATGATAATAATAATTTATTTATACCCTTCCCATCTGGCTGGGTTTCCCCAGCCACTCTGGGCAGCTTCCAACAAAATATTAAAATACAGTAATCCATCAAATATTAAAAGCTTCCCTAAACAGGGCTGTTGGATTACTGCCTGAGTCCGGCACGTTTCCTCTGCCCATAAATTCTTCCAGGCAGCAGCAGAGCGAGCAGTGAGTGCTTTCCGTGTGAGATAAAGGAAAAGTCTGCGCACTGTTTCTTCTATCTAAACACCACTTACCCCAAACACAGACCTTCACAGAACTCCCCATCAGCGAGGTTCCAGGCAGAGGGACAGTATTTCAATGCAACTAATCCAGCCCGAACACTCTGACACACATGCTGGAAACAGATGTCTAGGTGCTTGGTCCTGGCCTTAAACTGCCCAGATTCTGCCAACTTCAGACAGAGCTGATTGTCTTCCAAAACAGTGACAGGCAAACAACTCTCTCCGCAGATCTCTTGAACCAAACACACATAGAACTCCAGTTCCCTGCAAATCTCAGAAAGCACACTGAACTTAGCCTCAGTAGATGAGAGCGCTATGAGACTTTGCTTTCGGGAACTCCACCCAACCAAAGAGCTCCCAAATCTTACCACCATACTGGACATGGACTTCCTATCTGCCAGATTCACCCAATCGCTGTCTACCCAGCATGTCAGCTTGATGTTGCTCTTGACTGACAGCTTAAGGCAGAATTCTTTGGTATCTTCCAGGTAACGCAGGACCCATTTGATACCATTCCAGGCTTGCACACTTGGGCTTGAAGCTTCCCGGCTGAGCAGATTAATAGCAAACGCTATGTCAGGTCTGTTCCACTGGGACAGATACAATAGGCTACCCAGAGCTGACTGGAAGACCTCAGTGTTTTCGAACGCAGCGCGTTCTACTTGCTGATTGTCTTTCACGTAGCTAGTCTCCATGGGTGTCCTAACTCTTGCACACTCAGACATTTGGAGCTTCTCAAGCAGTTTCTCAATCTTACCCGTTGTGAGGGAGAATACACCCAGAGACTCCATTGAGCTCATCTCCTTCTGCATCGCCTCATGCCCTTTGCTGGCTTCTTCCTGAGGCAGTTTCTGAACATCCTCAAAAGTTTCAGGTTCACACTGAGCCACACCAACCCACACACTTGTGGCTTCAAACCTGTCAGGCAGTTTACCCTTTGTGGCTCGGGTTGATCTCCTCAGTGTGAGCTCTGGTACCCCCTCTGACCCACTAGGGCCAGCTAGACCATCCCCAGTGTCAGAGAACTCCCCCTCTGACCTGCTGCGTCTTTTGAACCTTACAGCTGGACCTGTGGGCAAGGACAGCTCACTCTTTGGCTCAGACTTGACAGTAGCCTTCGGAGCGGTTCTGGGCCGCTCCTGCTCTGGACTCTGTTGCTCTGGACTCTGTTCTTCACCAACAGGATCAGTTCCCTCCTCTTCCTCCTCATCTGAGTCAAGAAACTGTTCTGAAAGAACATCTGGGTTACCATGGATGCGTGCCCACCCACTTTGCTCACAAAACTAAGCACTGCTGCTCACAAGCAGCCGGGACTGGTTGCCATCAGGATATGCAAACCGCCACCCTCTGGTCCCTGGTTCATATCCCAAAAAGATCATTTTCCTGGACCTTGGGCCACCCATTCTGCATTTGGCCTTTGGGATGAGGACCCAAGCCTCACAGCCAAAAACACGTAAGAAATGCACTTTGGGCTTCTTACTGTGCAGCAGAAAATAGGGCGTGTCCCCTACAGCTGAATGAAACTCGATTCTGTGTGAACGCAGCACACTTCCAACACTCAGCCCAAAAGTGCTGTGGGAGTCCTGTGTCAAAAAGCATGGCAGCCACAGCCTCTTGCAGTGTTCTGTTATTACGTTCAGCAACACCATTCTGTTGAGGACTGGGTGGTGCTGTCAACCTGTGACTGATTCCCTTCTGGAGGAAGAAATTCTGCAGGGCAGACCCAGTAAACTCCGCCCCTCTATCGCTCTGAAAGCTAATCAATTTTGTATAATATTTCAACTCTGCCAATGTGATCCAATCTGTAATCAGTGCAGCAGCTTCCCCTTTGTGTTTAATCGAAAAAACCGAGGAGGTCCTCGAAAAATCATCCAAAAGAAGCAAAATGTATTTGGACCCACCCAGACTCGCTACTGGCATTGGGCCACACAAATCTGCATGGAGTAGCTCAAAGGGCTTGCTTGTCTCTCTGCTAGACCTGGGATATGAGCATGTTTTTACCCTGGATTGCTTACAGGCTCTGCAATCTAAAAACTTATCACATCCCTTTAATTTACACCACTTTGTACACTCTGGGGCTTTTTTGACATAATTCCAAGAAGAATGCGCCAGTCTTCGATGCCATAAATGAGCGCACCCATTGTGTGGCGGGACGTTGGAGCACTGCACCTGTGTTACCTCAGGGGGGGTCATCATCTGCAATAGGCATCTCAACCACAAACAGCTTATTCTTGCATTCAACACTGAACAGGTGTTTCCCATCCCTGGAATTTCTGGAACCACAAAAGCCTGAACCTCATGGTCCAGGAATGAACAGTACAGAGTCCCAGACAGGGTCAGTGGGCATCTGCTTCCATCTGCCAGTGACACAAATCTTCCACTTTGCACAGTCTTGCAGTTCCGAAGAAGTCCAGCCAATGGCACTCAAGTGTGGGTAGCGCCTGTGTCAACAATAAAGGGGAGGCTGGCTTCCGGTCTGGATGCTTTCACTACTGCCATTGAAGCAGCCAGATGATACAGCGACGTCTTCTCTTTACTTTCACCTCGGTTGGGACCTTGGGAATTTTTCATATGCCTGGCTGCTGTTGAGGAGCTCCTTATCTGCATTCCTTTCTGGCTGACCTTCGGATCCTGAGCCTCTGCAGGGCAATCTCTCACGAGATGCGACGTAGACCCACAGCGAAAACAGCGCTTGGAGACAAAGGCTTTTACTGAGTCCTCACTGCTTCTTGCTGCCCCCCCCTTTCTTGGGGTGCAGCCTGTGCCTTCTCTCCCCGCCCTCTGGCGTTTTTCCTGTTCATCAATCTATCTCCCACGAATATATTCAGTCGTCAGCTCCGCAGGCAGCATAACTTCCATTGTCAGAACCAGGTTCTCATAACTCCTGTCCAAAGAGCTCAGCAGAGTGGAAGCTTTCAGCTCACCTGGGAAAGGTACGTTGAGCTGACGCAGCTTAGTGAAAATGGCCAGCATCTGCACAATGTGGTCACGTACCGATTCCCCTGGGGACAATCTCTTCTGAAACAGGGAGCGTATCACATGGATCTTGGCCCCAGCTGTTGTGCACTGGTGGACCCTCGTTAAAGCTTGCCAAATTCCGTGACAAGTCAATAAACCGTCAATGTGAGGCAATTGCGAAGCCTCCATGGCCATTACAATACGGGACATGGCTTTCTGATCCTTTTTTGCTGCGCCAGCAGCCCTTTCCACTTCGGCCGCATTGGCCCCTGCAGCTGCCGGTACTGGATCGGCTTGGGGGCACTCCCAGAGCTGCTTGCCCATTAACCAGTAACGATTCTGGCGAGACCAGTCGTCCCAATTGTGGCCATTTAGCCTTTCAAAAGACACATTGAAAGATTCATGAGATTGCTGCTGTGCCATCTTCCTGGGGCTTTAAGCTTACAGACGCTTTCTGCCGGCCGGTGCTTCAAAGATGCTTCCTGCAGCAAGCTCCGCTTTCGCCAGCGAAATCACGACTGCCTCAGCTTCAGGCAGGATCTCAGAGCTGGACTTCGCTTCTCACACTCAGCACAAAAACGTACAGCCAGAACCGCTTGGATTACTGCCTGAGTCTGGCGCGTTTCCTCTGCGCATAAATTCTTCCAGGCAGCAGCAGAGCGAGCAGCGAGTGCTTTCCGTGTGAGATAAAGGAAAAGTCCGCATGCTGTTTCTTCTATATAAACAGCCTTTATTTACATCAGTAGGTAAAATAACAAACAACCCTCGGACACATGCTGTGTGTCTCTCTCTCCCGGACAGAAGTGAAACTGTTTCACACAGACAAAGAACCTGCAGCTTCCCTTTACGTAGGAAGCTCCTCCCCAGATGTAGGACATTCAGGAGGTTAACCCTATTATCACCACACTCCACAAGGGCTGCCTTCAGATGTCTTCTAAAAGTCTGGTAGTTTTTTTTTTCCTTTGACATCTGTTGGGAGGGGGTTCCACAGGGCAGGCGCCACTACCAAGAAGGCCACTATCGAAAAGGAAACTCCCATCTCCGTCTGAAAATCATCTGTAGCAACAATTATTCATAATTTGCACTCCAGAATAGTATTTAGTATCCAGCCTTTTTCCTCCTCTTCACCAAGATGACACTTTCCCGACATTTCCCTCTTAACCAAATCTTAACCAACTCAGACAATGCAATATGACTCTTATAAGGATCGTCCCCAGTTCTAAAAGCAGAGTTTCTGGCCTTCAAGAATCTCCTAACCTCTCCCGTCATCCAGGGCTTCCTATTCGGATACATCTTAACATACCTTTCCCTGGTGCATTTCCTGTGCCGAATCTAAGACCGTTCATGTAGAAGTTTCTAGATCTTGATGGTCGAACATATTCCAATCGGTCTCCTGGAAACAGTCCTGCAACTGCTGAGAGGCTCCCTCAGGCCACACTGTAACCATCCGTGTTTGTAGCTGGCCTTGTTTCCTGAGGGGTGTGTGCACTGGTGTCAGAAACAGGGACACATGATCTCAACCACCGAGGTGCGCCTCATATGCCCGTCTAATGTTCATATACACCTTGTCAAGAGTATTTTCTCCCCTTATTGCACACTCAGTGGGCTGATAGAATTTTGGGAGTACTGCTCTCACATCTGTGTGAGTGAAGTCCCCCACAATAATCCGCGCTGGATTGGATTGGATTGGATATCCCGCCTTTCACTCCCCTTCAGGAGTCTCAAAGCGGCTAACATTCTCCTTTCCCTTCCTCCCCCACAACAAACACTCTGTGAGGTGAGTGGGGCTGAGAGACTTCAGAGAAGTGTGACTAGCCCAAGGTCACCCAGCAGCTGCATGTGGAGGAGCGGAGACGCGAACCCAGTTCCCCAGATTACGAGACTACCGCTCTTAACCACTACACCACACTGGCTGCCTCCGGGTATCTGCTCAATTTAGCATTGATGTTTTCATGCATACTACTCATGGTCCTGCAGGCATTTGCTGTAGGTGCTAGATAAGAAAGCTGCAGAGATAGTGCAGGATAGTGCGCACCCCGGAAATGATCTCTTTCAGCTTCTGCCTTCTGGAAGAAGGTACAGGGTTATAAAGATTAGGACTAGCCACCTGAGGAACAGTTTCTATCCAGTTGTGATTTTGGTTTTAAATGCAGTGTAAGGTAGTCTCTATGGGAGTATATTGTATTTAATTATGGGGTATCAGGGACGTGGGTGGCGCTGTGGGTTAAACCTCAGTGCCTAGGACTTGCCGATCGCATGGTCGGCGGTTCGAATCCCTGCGGCGGGGTGCGCTCCCGTTGTTCGGTCCCAGTGCCTGCCAACCTAGTAGTTCGAAAGCACCCCCGGGTGCAAGTAGATAAATAGGGACCGCTTACCAGTGGAAAGGTAAACACGTCCTCTCTCCTCAAAAGCGAAAGTAGAAAGAACAAAGGCTTGAGGCTCTCGGAAATGATGAACCTCCCCCCCTCCCTGTAGGCAGGGCGTACACTCTGAGCTGTTTAACCCTGTAAGCTCAGGTTCTCACAGTTCCGTGTGCTGCGCTGGCTCGCCAGATGCAGCTTGTCACGCTGGCCACGTGACCCGGAAGTGTCTGCAGACAGCGCTGGCTCCCGGCCTATAGAGTGAGATGAGCGCACAACCCTAGAGTCTGGCAAGACTGGCCCCTACGGGCAGGGGTACCTTTACCTTTTATCAGAGTTTTTAGGGGGCTAACCAGGTTGGGATAGCTGGGATAGCAGGCTTGTTGGTTTTTGAATGTCTGATGTACATTTTTTCAATTTCGTTGTTCTGTATGAGACAATGACAATAAATAATATTGTATTGTATCAAGACTCATCTGGAAAGCGCCATTTCATGTTCCTTTCCCCACTTGCCAGGAGCCTGAGCTCCATTTAGGGTTCCTCCTTCCGCACCCCAAGGTTCCTCCAAGGCCTTGGGGAAGGAAACTAAGGCAGGCTCTGCTTGCTCTCCAGGGCCCTGCAGGGGATTCAGGGTGGGGGGTCTTCCTCTGGCCATGGCAGCCCCCAGGAAGCCTTGGAAGAAACGCAGGAGACCCTCAGCAAAGAGCAGCCAAGTCCGGTTCTTCTCTGCAATGGCTTCCTCTTCTGAGAGCTCCCTCTCTTTCTTGTCTGGGCTGGACTGGGAGGACCCCAGTTCAGCCAGTTCCACAGGGATCTGGAGTGGGGGCAACTTCTGTTTAACTACCGCCTGAGGGGGAGGAACAGATTTCTTGGCCCATCTGGGGAGCAAGCGAGGGCCATCCAGAAAGGGCTCCTGGGACCCCAAAGGGCCAGCAGGGGAGTCTCCAGCCTCGTCTGGGGAAGAGCCCCCCCTTTCCCCTAGGCCTGCAGGTGGAGCCCTTCTAGTGCTGACTCTTGGGGTGACCAAGGATGCTGCTCTGGGGGTCAAACTCCCCTGAGGGAACCCTCTACCTCTGAGGGCACAAAACTCTTATTACTATTATTATTATGATTCTCCTCCTTGGGCCTCCGAGACAGAGAGGGCCTTTCCCTCCTCACCCCCTTCGCAGATCCCGGCGGATCCCCCAAGGCCGCTTGCCTGGCGTCTCCCAAGGGAGAGGCCTCCTCCGTGGGGCCCACATGGCGAGGAGAGAGGCTGCCCTGCGGAGGCCAAGCCATCATGGCAGGAAGGCGGCTGAGGACCAAAGGTGCCGCCCTCCTTCATCCGGGAGGAGAGACCCCGAGAGCGTGGGACCCCCGAGGCCCAGAGACCCCTGATGGCGTCTCTGGGAGCAGCTGGGGCACCGGGAAAAACAAAATGGCGTTCCCGCCTATTTCGGACAAATGCGACCTCCTGACCCTGCCGCCTCCGTGGGCTCCTCCTGGGCCTGCCTGGCATGGGGGGAGGGGAGCCAGCACCCCCCAAACAATGGGGGGAAAGAGGAACAGGAAGAGAAGGAAGGAGAAATGAAGGATAAGCTGGATAAGGATAAGCTGGGAGGGGAGCAGCTATGAGGAAAACTCAGAGGGAAACCTCCCTCAGGAAAACGGGCGAAGGAGAGGAGGAGGCCCAGGGGAATCTGAAAGGGGATTGGCCAGCTGTCCAATGCAGAGGCCTCTGATTGGTCCAGCCCTGCTCTGGGGTGGGAAATGGGTCTCCTGCCTCCATGTGGTTCTGGGAGCCCAGGAGAAACTGGTTTTCTGGCAGGAAACACGGGGCAAGGATGGCAGGGGTCCCTCTTCCTTTGAACTGGAGTCTGGTCCCCTCTCTCCACCATCCTGGTCTTCCCCTTTATTTTTCATGCGCCCCCCTCCTGCCCCCCCCGGGTCGCGTGTGCGTTTCCTTCCTCGCCTGGGACTCTTCCTCCTCCGTCTCTCTTCCTGGGGTGAGAAGCGGCTGCAGAAGCAGAAAAACCCGTATTTTCGGGAGGGGAGGGGTCTCCCGGCTGGGAAGCCCCCCTCTCTCCCCCCCCCCCGCTGAGCTGGAGGGTGTTCCTTGGGGGGGTGTCTTGAGGGAGCCATTTCTGAGCCCAAGGCACCTCCCGCCACTAGGCAGCCTTCGCCTCTTCTCCCTCCCAGCCTTTCCTTGGGGTCCAGGAGCCTCGATGTTGGGGGAGGGGGAGAGCCCAGCTAACCCCCCCATGGACCCCCCCCCCGTCTCCCTTGCAGTTAGTCTGGTTGGATGTGGGCTCCTTGGGGCAGAGGGAGGGAAGGGGGGCAGCCCCTAGAGCGCAGGCGCAGAAGCAGGAAAACTGAAGGCAGGGAGAGGGAGGGGAGGACTCGGCTTGCCAAGGGTTAAAAGGAGCAGGGCGGGATTCCTAGAGAGGGCAGGAAGTGAAGGGGGAGGGGGCAAGGTCCTCCAGGGCGAAATCCCCCCTCCCCCTCCCTCCCTGCCTTCTTCTTCTCTCTCCTTTGCAAAAGCCCCTCCTGGACTCGGGTGAGTCTCCTCTCTCCTCCCCCTGAGGGTGCAATGGGGAGAAGGGGTCCCAGGGGGCAGGGAGGGCCATGGGGTCCCTGCTCAGATCATGCCTGGGAGACCCCAAGTCAGGGAGCAGAGGGTCCTCCCTTGTCCTCTCTGCCAAGCCAGGAAGGGGCCACTTCGCAGGAAGATATGCAGCTCTGCTCTTCCTTGGGATCCAGATGCTGCCTTCCTTTCGGGGGAGGGGGCTTTGGGTCAAGGAAATAAACCCCCTTCAGATGGAGGGAAAAGTCACATTTAAGAACAGAGGCTGCAGCCAGACGGGAACATTCCCACGTGGGGGGAGCGCAGGGAGAAGAAAAGCCCGTCTGCATCTGTAGCAGCACAACAGGACCACATCCTGTGTCCCAGATGCAACAAAACATGTCTCTCCCCCAGATCTCACTCCCAAAGACACACTCTTCCATGGTCTCCTAAGACAGATGGATGCCAACCAGCCAGCCATTCCCTCCCCTCACAATGCACAATTCCCTCCCCCTCCTGGTGCCCCTTGAAGTTGGCTTGAGGGCATTGGGAGGGTCCAACCCACCAGATGAAGAGAGGGGAAGTCCTTCTATCTGGAAAATGGGAATGCTTGCAAAGATTTACTTGAAGATGAGTGCCATATAGATAATAAAATATTATTTTGTGGAATTCCCCCCATTTACACAAAGATTAATACAGTGGTACGTCGGGTTAAGAACTTAATTTATTCTGGAGGTCCATTTTTAACCTGAAACTGTTCTTAACCTGAGGTACTATGTCTGGGTTAGTGGAGTCTGTAACCTGAAGCGTCTGTAACCCGAGGTACCACTGTACTCATCATTTAAATAAACAACAAAATTGTTTCAGAAAAGAACAGAGCAATGTTTAGAAGATCATCTTTCTTCTCCCTTTTTCCCTTAGGGTCCAGTGTGCTTTGAAGACGTAGCTGTTCCTTTCACAGAGGAGGACTGGGCTTTGCTGGATCCAGACCAGAGACCTCTGCAGAAGGAAGTCAAGGAGGAGAATCGTGGGATCGTGGCCTCTCTGGTAAGGCTCCGTGCTAGATCATAAGATCAGTTTTGAAATTCCATACAGATCTCTGAAGGACAAACCTCCTCTATTTTGAGGGAGCCCCATAGCGCCACCTACAGCTTCTGAGATGTTAACACACCCACAACTCTCCTGGAATGGAAAACTCTCAATAGGAGATGCATCTCCTGTTCTGTCTGGGAATATTCTTCCACCAGTGCTGCCTTTTCAAACCATGATGAGGCTGGTCTGAGCTGCCCAGGCCTTCTTCAATGTAGGCTTCAGAGATATTAAGGACATGGAGGTGCTGTTGTTTAGTCATGTCCGACTCTTCGTGACCCCATGGACCAGAGCATGCCAGGCACTCCTGTCATGGAGGTACATCCTGTCTAATTTTATGTTTCCCTGTCTGCATTTCTCTGTTTTTGGTTGAGCATAGAAATGACTGAGCTTGGAGATGGAGCGGATTCCATGACTGAGCCAAATTACATCCATCCCTGGAAAGAGCCAGGCTTTTCGAATCTCCGGGTCCCATAAATAAATTAGGTAATATCAGCCAAAAAAGGCAGTAACTCCCTTCCCTACTTCCTCTTTCACAAACATTCATTTGCATTGTTCAATCATTTCAGACTCTATCTATTCCTGAGGCTATTATTAATTAATTAATTAATTAATTAATTAATTAATAATACTGCCGTGGGTTGTAGGTGGTGAATTGGAAAGGAAGAAGAAGGGACAACAAGAAAAATCCTCACAATGGAGAAACCATATAAATATTCAGAGTGTGGAGAGAACTTTAGTCGGAGCTCCCAGTCCACTTCCCATCAAGGAAAGCTCTTCGTTCAGAAGGAGAGCCTCACTTCACATGAAAGAACTAACGGGGGGAAGAAATTAGTGCTTGAAATGTTGGGAAAGCTTCCTTCGCAGCTCCATTCTCAATTCCCATGAGATACTTCATACAGGGGAGTGTTTGGAAAAGCTTCATACAGGTCAGAAACCAGATCAGTGCTTGGAATGTGGAAAGAGCTTCATTCAGTTGGTGAATCCAATTTTCCATGAAATATTTCCTACAGGGGACTGCTTAGAATGTGGAAAAAGCTTCACCTAGGAAACCAGTCTCAGTTTCCATTCAATAAATCACAGCAAGGATAATCACAGAATTTTAGAAAATGGTATAAGGCATAAGGTATAACTGGAATCAGGAAACTTCATGAGGAATTAAGGGGAGAGATAGCGTTGACCCGGAGTAGTTACAAAATTTGTGGTCTCTCCCCGAGTGCCAGGGACCCTCCTCCAAAGAGAGCTTTTTTGTCAGAATTATTTCTTTTTTTCCAATCTTTGGCAATTAATTGGCAATTAATGTTCTCGCTGCCACTGTGGCGTAAATAAATATTTCCTTATTTTCTTTTGGTATATCTACATCCAATATTCCCAATAAAAAGTCTTCTGTTTTGGGGGGTAAAATTTTGTTCAAATGTTTCCTTTAGTTCTTCATACACCGTATCCCAGAAGCCCTTGATTTTATCACATGGCCACCACATAGGCAGAAGTGTCCCCTCGACTTGCTTACACCTCCAACATAATTTTGATTTTCTTTTATACATTTTACATATCTTGGTTGGTGTTAAATACCATCTATAAAACATCTTTATCAAATTTTCTTTTATTGCCTCACAAGCCGTAAAATTCCAACTCTCCTTCCATAATTTTCCCCATGATGTTAATTGAATAGGTTTCCCTAAATCCATAGCCAATTTGATCATTACCGCCTTTACCTGTTCATTCATATCCTCTCACTCCAATAAGATTCCATACATTTTAGAAATTACTTTTGTTTTGTTTTTTAATGCCATATTTTTCGCCCCATAGGGCGCACCTAGGTTTTTTGGGGGGAAATAAAGGGGGGGAATGATTCCCCCCCCCCCAGGTGCGGGAACCCCAGCCCCCAGAACAGGGTGCTATCTGCGACTTCGCGCAGCTCTCCCACAGCTTGTGGAGAGCTGCGCGAAGCCCTAAGCCTGGGGGGCTCTCAGCTCAGCGCGCCCCAGGCTTCTGGGTGCAGGCAGCTCTCCTCTTGCTCTCCAGGCTTCAGCGAAAGCCTGCATTCGCCCCATAGGACGCTTCATTTTTGGAGGGGAAAAAGTGTGTCCTATAGGGCGAAAAATACGGTAATTCTTTATCCAATACTGAAATTGCAAAACCCTTTTTCTTGACAGCTTTGAAGACCTCATTTATTTGGTGATACTGGATCCACCCTGTTAGGTGGTGTTTTATTTCCTCCCGCAGTTTGGTCAAACTCACGCTGGTAGCTTGGAGAACACTATCCAACCATCTTGTCCTCTGTCGTCCCCTTCTCCTTGTGCCCTCCATCTTTCCCAACATCAGGGTCTTTTCCAGGGAGTCTTCTCTTCTCCTGAGGTGGCCAAAGTCTTGGAGCCTCAGCTTCAGGATCTGTCCTTCCAGTGAGCACTCAGGGCTGATTTCCTTTAGAATGGATAGATTGGATCTTCTTGCAGTCCATGGGACTCTCAAGAGTCTTCTCCAGCACCAGAATTCAAAAGCATCAATTCTTCGGCAATCAGCCTTCTTGATGGTCCAGCTCTCACTTCCATACATCACTACTGGGGTCAAATCATAGCTTTAACTATAAGGACCTTTGTTGGCAAGGTGATGTCTCTGCTTTTTAAGATGCTGTCTAGATTTGTCCTTGCTTTTCTCCCAAGAAGCAGGCGTCTTTTAATTTCATGGCTGCTGCCACCATCTGCAGTGATCATGGAGCCCAAAAAAGTCAAATCTCTCACTGCCTCCATTTCTTCCCCTTCTATTTGCCAGGAGGTGATGGGACCAGTGGCCATGATCTTCGTTTTTTTGATGTTGAGGTTCAGACCATATTTTGCGCTCTCCTCTTTCACCCTCATTAAAAGGTTCTTTAATTCTTCCTCACTTTCTGCCATCAAGGTTGTGATATTTCTTCCGGCAATCTTAATTCTGGCTAGGGATTCATCCAGCGCAGCTTTTCGCATGATGAATTCTGCATATAAGTTCAATAAGCAGGGAGACATAATATAGCCTTGTCGTACTCCTTTCCCAATTTTGAACTCCTTTCCCAATTTTGAACCAATCACTTGTTCCATATCCAGTTCTAACTGTAGCTTCTTGTCCCACATAGAGATTTCTCAGGAGACAGATGAGGTGATCAGGCACTCCCATTTCTTTAAGAACTTGCCATAGTTTGCTGTGGTCGACACAGTCAAATGCTTTTGCGAAGTCAATGACGCAGAAGTAGATGTCTTTCTGGAACTCTCTAGCTTTCTCCATAATCCAACGCATGTTTGCAATTTGGTCTCTGGTTCCTCTGCCTCTTCTAAATCCAGCTTGCACTTCTGGGAGTTCTCGGTCCACATACAACTTAAGCCTGCCTTGTAGAATTTTAAGCATAACCTTGCTAGCGTGTGAAATGAGTGCAATTGTGCGGGAGCTGGAGCATTCTTTGGCACTGCCCTTCTTTGGGATTGGGATGTAGACTGATCTTCTCCAATCCTCTAGCCACTGCTGAGTTTTCCAAACTTGCTGGCATATTGAGTGTAGCACCTTAACATAACAGCAGCATCTTTTAAAATTTTAAATAGTTCAGCTGGAATACCATCACTTCCACTGGCCTTGTTATTAGCAGTGCTTTCTAAGGCCCATTTGACTTCACTCTCCAGGATGTCTGGCTCAAGGTCAGCAACCACACTACCTGGGCTGTACGAGACATCCATTTCTTTCTGGTATAGTTCCTCTGTGTATTCTTGCTATCTCTTCTTGATGTCTTCTGCTTCTGTTAGGTCCTTACCACTTTGGTCCTTTATTATGGTAATCTTTGTACCAAAAGTTCCTTTCATATCTCCAATTTTATTGAACAGATCTCTGGTTTTTCCCATTCTATTGTTTTCCTCTATTTCTTTGCATTGCTCATTTAAGAAGGCCCTCTTGTCTCTCCTTGCTATTCTTTGGAAATCTGTATTCAATTTCTTGTAGGTCTGCCTTGGATTCGTATCGAGATCCTCCACCTGCAGCTTCTGGGTGACCTTGGGCCAGTCACACTTCTTTGAAGTCTCTCAGACCCACTCACCTCACAGAGTGTTTGTTAGACTTTCCTTTTGCTTCCAGACATATCCGCAACTGAGCGTCCTTTGGGCTTTGGCCCAGCCGCTTCATCCGCTCTGAATCTACTTGTCCTTGTCCTCCTCTCTTCCTCAGTACCATGTTGGACACCTTCCGACCTGAGGGGCTCATCTTCCAGCGTCATCACTTTT
>OX395127.1:122945452-123132627 GCA_947686815.1 Podarcis lilfordi
AACAGAAAAACTCACATAAAGATAATACAAAACTTAACAATAAAAACACAAAACACAACAATTAAAAACAAACTCTCTTTTCCATTTCCAATTTTACGTGACTTATTTTCTAGACTTCCTCAAACCTCCCTCCTTTGTATTCCAGTCCACATTGTTTGTTCAGCAATTTCTTTTCCACTTTTTTTTTTTTTTTAAATCCCAATCTTTAATTTAATAAAATGTTAAAATATATAACTTCAATTTTTTTTAAACCTAGTCCTTGGTCTTAATATCATATAACTTTAAAGTTTTCCCTTTTAATATCAAATTTCCATAACTTTAACCTGTGCAGCTGGAAACCACTTGTTTTCAGTCCAACATCACTCTAACATTCCTTAATTTTGCAGTGTTTCTGAAGATAGTCTTTGAATTTCTTCCAGTCTTCCTCCATCGACTCTTCTCCCTGGTCACGGATTCTACCAGTCATTTCAGCCAGTTCCATATAGTCCATAAGTTTCATCTGCCATTCCTCCAGCGTGGGAAGTTCTTGTGTCTTCCAATACTTTGCGATGAGTATTCTTGCTGCTGTTGTTGCGTGCATAAAGAAAGTTCTATCCTTTTTTAACACCATTTGGCCGACTATACCCAGGAGAAAGGCCTCTGGTTTCTTAGGGAAGGTATACTTAAATACAGTGGTGCCCCGCAAGACGAATGCCTCGCAAGACGGAAAAACCGCTAGACGAAAGGGTTTTCCGTTTTGAAGTTGCTTCGCAGGACGAATTCCCTATGGGCTTGCTTCGCAAGACGAAAATACCTTGCGCGTCTAGAGATTTTTTAGTCCCTTGCCCCCCCCCTTTATCTAATCTGCTAAGCCTTTAATAGCCTTTAATAGCCTTTTAGCAGCTAATCCCCTAAGCCTTTAAGCCTTTAATAGCCGCTAAACCGCTAATAGCGCTAATAGCGCTAATCCGTCAATGGGCTTGCTTCGCAAGACGAAAAAACCGCTAGACGAAGACTCTCGCGGAACGGATTAATTTCGTCTTGCGAGGCACCACTGTACCTTTTTTAATTCATTATATATCATTTCCCAGAAGACCTTAATCTTTGGGCACGTCCACCAAAGGTGAAAAAATGTACCTTCAATTTATTTACATTTCCAGCATTTATTATCGGGCAAGTGATAGATTTTTGCAAGCTTGACTGGGGTTATGTACCACCTGTATATCATTTTCATAATATTCTCTCTTAAGGCATTACATGCCGTAAATTTCATACCTGTGGTCCATAACTGTTCCCAGTCAGCAAACATAATGTTATGTCCTACGTCCTGTGCCCATTTAATCATAGCCGATTTTACCGTTTCATCTTGAGTATTCCATTTCAGCAGCAAGTTATACATTCTTGACAAATTCTTAGTATTGGGTTCTAACAATTCTGTTTCTAATTTTGATTTTTCCACCTGGAAGCCAATTTTCCTGTCCAATTTAAATGCCTCCATTATTTGATAATAATGAAGCCAGTCTCGCACTTTGTTTTTTTAGTTTTTCAAAACTCTGCAATTTCAGTCTATCTCCGTCTTGTTCTAAAATTTCCCAATATTTCGGCCATTTGACCTCCATATTGACCCTTTTCAAAGCTTTCGCTTCCATTGGTGACAGCCACCTTGGGGTTTTATTTTCTAGCAAATCCTTATATCTTATCCAAACATTAAATAGCGCTTTCCTGACAATATGGTTTTTAAATGCTTTGTGTGCTTTGACCTTATCATACCATAAATATGCATGCCATCCAAATACATTATTGAAACCTTCCAAGTCCAAAATGTCAGTGTTTTCAAGAAGTAGCCATTCTTTCAACCAGCAGAAAGCTGCTGATTCATAATAAAGTTTGAGGTCTGGCAGGGCAAATCCACCTCTTTCCTTTGCATCTGTTAGTATTTTAAATTTTATTCTGGGTTTCTTGCCCTGCCAGACAAATTTAGAGATATCTTTCTGCCACCTCTTGAAACAATCCATTTTGTCCACAATCTGCAAAGTTTGAAACAAAAACAACATTCTAGGCAATACATTCATTTTTATCGCAGCAATACGGCCTAGCAGTGAAAGCTTCAAATTTGACCAAATTTCTAAATCTTTTTTCACTTCTGACCAACATTTTTCATAGTTATCCTTAAATAAGTTCCCATTTTTTTGCTGTCATGTTAATCCCCAGGTATTTAACTTTCTTAACCACTGTTAAACCTGTCTCATTCTGAAACCTCTCTCTTTCAAACGGTGTTAAGTTTTTCTCTAGAACCTTGGTTTTTAATTTGTTCAATTTAAATCCTGCCACTTGACCAAATTCTTGAATCAGTTCTAAAACTCTTTTAGTACTAGATTCTGGCTCCTGTAACGTCAGTACTAAGTCATCTGCAAATGCTCTCAGTTTATAATGTTTAGTTCCGACCTGTATACCTTTAACCATCTGGTCCCTTCTAATCATATTCAGCAACACCTCCAGGACCGAAATAAAAAGAAGAGGGGAAATTGGGCAACCTTGTCGTGTCCCTTTTTCAATTTTAAGTTCTTCCGTCACAACGTTATTTACAATTAGTTTAGCCTTTTGTTCTGAATAAATTGCACTTATACCATTCTCAAAACCTTGGCCTACCCCCATACCCTGAAGATTCTTCTTCATAAAATTCCAAGAAATATTGTCAAAGGCTTTCTCCGCATCTACGAATATCAACACTGCTTTAGTGTTTATATTCACTTCTAGTTTTTCCAAAATATCAATTATATTCCTCAAATTATCAGACATATGTCTTCCTGGGAGAAAGCCCGCTTGGTCTTTATGAATCTCTTCCAACAGCACTTTTTAAAATCTCTTCGCCAAAATATCTGCAAAAATTTTGTAATCCACATTGAGTAATGATATAGGGCGGTAGTTCTTTAGTTGTGTCTTTTCAGCCTCTGTTTTTGGTACAAGTGTAATATATGCTTCTTTCCACGACTCTGGTGCCCTCCTCCCCTCCATTATTTCGTTGCAGACCTCTTTCAATGGTTGAATTAGCCATTCTTTTAAAGATCTGTAGTATCTAGAGGTCAAGCCGTCTGGTCCTGGAGATTTACCCAGTTGCATGTTTTGAATGGCACCTTCTATTTCCTGTTCCGTTATTCTGTCATTCAAAATTAGTCTCTTTTCTTGAGATATTTTTTGTAATCCATTTGTTTTCAAAAATTGGTCTAAGTCTGTTTCTTTCACTGGCCCTTGAGTGTATAGTCTTTTAAAATACTTCTGGAAGCAACTTCTAATCTCTGCAGGGTTCTGTATATTCCTTCCTTCCACTTCTAAATTCGTAATCGTATTTAACTTTTGTCTCTTTTTCATTTGCCATGCCAACAATTTACCACATTTATTGGCCGATTCAAAAGTCTTTTGTCTCATTTGTTTAATTTTCCATTCTATTTCCTGATTCATTATTTTCATATATTGTACTTGATATAACTTTAACTCTCTCAAAATCTCTTGAGATTTGGGATTTACTCGCAATCTTTTTCACATTCATTCATTTTGTTCATAATTTTATCCTTCTTCTCATTTTGAGTTCTTTTCTTTATCGCATTCTGTTGTATTAAGAACCCTCTCATAACAGCTTTACTTGCATCCCAGATTACTCTTTTCTCCACGTTGGAACTAAGATTTATCTCGAAGTAGTCTCTTAGAGTTTTTTGGGCCTTCTTAAGAAATTCTTCATCTCTAAATAAGGTGTCATTCATCTTCCATCTGAAGGAGCCAGTTGGTATTAGTCTCATTTCCATCTTTACAGCGTTATGGTCGGAGCAAATTTTCGGGCAGATTTCCACCTTTCTTGTCTTTGGTGCCATTCCTCTAGTTATCCAGATTTGGTCAATTCTTGTCCAAGTCATTTTGGCTTCAGAAAAGAAAGTTCCCTCTTTTGCCAAGGGGTTTCTAATTCTCCAAATATCCACTAAGTCCAAGTTGTCTGTCATGTCAAAAAAGGTTTTCGGTAGTCTACCATCTTTGGTGACTACCTGTCTTTGTGCCTTGTCCATATAAGTAGATACCACTCCATTCATATCTCCCATCAAAATTATGTTGTAATCCATATGGTCCATCAAGGTCTCATGCAACTTCTTAAAAAAAATCGGATTTCCCGTCATTTGGTGCGTAAACTCCTACAATCAAAAATTTTTCTCCTTGTGTTTGAATTTCAATTGCCACAAATCTTCCTTGGTCATCCTTAAAAACAAATTTTGGTGATAAATTGTCTTTTGCGTAAATCACAACCCCTCTCTTTTTAACTTTATCTGACGAAATAAATTCCTGACCAAGTCTTTTATTTATCAACAATTTCCTGTGTAATCTTGTTATATGTGTTTCTTGTAAGCAAATTAGGTCTAATTGTTCCTTTTTTTAATATATGAAATACTGACTTCCTCTTCTGAGGGGAATTCAAACCCCGACAGTTCCATGTTAAAAGTTGCAGGGCCATGATGTTATTGTTTTAGTTCTCCTCCTACTGCACCTAGTGCCTGTTCCTCATCCGTCGGTGGTATCCCTTCTTTCGAACGGTCTTTTGGTTCCGGAAATAGTTCTTTTTGTAAGTCTTCTCCGTGGTCCCTGTAAAATTTATCTTTATCGTCTTCCGATCTTATTTTCCTCTTCTTTCCCTTGTAACTAAAAGACAGGCCTTGAGGGAGTTCCCACCTGAAATTGATGTTGTTCCTTCTCAGCAGGATAACCAGGTCTTTGTATTTTGATCTGAGATCCAGAAGATATTTCGAAATATCTTTGAATATTTCCACCCTTGTCCGCTGGATTTCCAGTGTCTTCTTGAAGTGTAGGCCCAAAATCTTGTCCCTCTCTTCTTTTGTTCAAAAAGTAATCAGGCAGTCTCTCACCTTCTTCTCTCCTCTTCTCCCAAGTCTGAAAGCATTTACTATTGTGAAACTGTCTTTTGCCAGTTCTGGGTCCCAAAAGTCCAAAAATTCCTGAGTGAGAAATTCAGCTAAATTGTCCTTTTCTACCTCAGGTACTGATCTGACCCGAAGATTCACTTGCTTCTCCTTCAAATCTATCATAGACAGAGTTAGTTTGTGGTCTTCCAATTGTTTATGCAGTGTTGGTAATTCCTCTTGAACCTCCTTAACATCCGTAGCAGAAGTTGTAGCAATTTCTTTAGCCTCTTCAGCAATCTGGCGAATTGAGGCCGATTCCTCTAATAATTTCTGAATAGTCTCTGTGTTAGTATTTACTTTTTGGCCCAAATTATTTATACTTGCTGTATTCTGATTAATACTAATTGTATTTTGGTCAATCTTGTCAGAAGCCTCTGCTACTTGTTGACTTATTTTGTTCAAAGATTCATTAACTTTGGCCAAAACTTGAGCAAAGGCTTCTTCACTTGTCGAGCTTTTTACCTTTAATTGTGCCGATGAGGCTGTTGTTGAGGTTCTAGAGGGGCCTGAGGCCGAAGCTCTCCTTTGTAATCCTTCTTCTAAGCGAAGAGGCCTCCCCGATCTTGTAGTCGAAGCATCCGCCTTCTCTTTATCTGCCATTCCTTAGATAATTCTCAAGGTCAGACACGTAGTTAGAATTAAACAGTGGAAATTTCCTCCCAAGCAGTGTGAGAACTCCTCAAGCCTGCTACAATTACAGTTATAACAAGTTGCAACAGTTCCAAGTTCCACTAGGGGGACACTGTAACAGTCATAAAAGTTCTTGGATACTTTAATTTCCTTTTTAAGCCCCCCTAGTTTGTTCAGAAGGAAGACAGTCTATCACAATTTTCAACTTAGGACCAGGAGATATATATTCACAAAATCTGTCCAAACTTTTATTTCCAGTGCAGGACTAGCTGTCAAAATGTATTACAAGACAGTACCTGTCTTTCTTTCATAGGATCTGGAAAATCCTTTCCCAGGGAATTGAGTGACGGTTTAATCTCTTCTTTTCCACTCTTTATGAAGAAATCACCTCCAAAAATCTCCCCCTTTTTCCCTCAACTTATAGAGGGAAAAGTCCAGGTTAGATGATTGGATTAAAATCCACTAAAACGTACTTTCCAAATGCTTCCGCTTTCAAGTTCAATGCTTTAATTTATCTACAATAAAAGAGGCTCACTTCCTTTTTAAGCCTCCTTCCGTTTTCAGCCTGATTTCAATTTTCAATTTGTACAGTTCCAATTTGGGTTTTATCCTACTCACGGATCATTGATTTCCAGGTCCGGATTTTAAGGAAGAAAGGCAGCGCTCTCCGGTCAACAGCTTGCGGCTTCACACCACGAACGAGCAGACAGCCCACAGCACAGCGCTCTCCCCCGCTCCGATTTCAAGCCCGTTTCTGGGCTTTTTGCCAGGTTGGGGGGGGCGCCAAATGTGCCCGCTGGGTCCCAGGTTCACAGGCTTCCCCCGCCTGTGATTTTTAGGGGTCCCCCGCTGCGCCGAAGCGGGATTCGACCCTGTTTTTCGTGGCGCTGATTCCCTCTAACCGAGGAAATCCGCCATCGACCGCTGGCGCCGCCTCCAGAAGTCCCAACAGCATCTGGGATTCTAACATCCCCACCGTGAACCCAGAATGGAGGGATATCAACTGTTTCCTCTGTGAATGTTCTGCGTCTAATCATGCCTTTTAAAACAGTGACCAGGCTTCTCTGAACCACCCAGGCCTTCTTAAATGCCGGCTTCAGAGTTTTTAGGGAAGTTGATGTAAATTCAGTCAGGTGTGTTGTTTTTGCTTCTGTTTGCATTTGATTGACCAGAGATGACTGACCTTGGAGATGGAGTGGATTCCAGGATTGAGCAAGAACAAAATCCATTCCAGATAAAAGCCAAGCAATATGTCAGTAAATACCGGCCAACCAAGGCAGTGAAAACTATAGAGAGGCCCCACATCTAACTATTTTTAGTTCTTCCTCTATCACAAGCATTAATTAACTTGGTTCAATGATCTGGAGCTCCATTTTTTCTGAGGCTCTAATTCGCTTCTCTCTTCATTGCAGATGGAGATGAACTGGAAGGGAAGAACAAGGGGGAGCACAACAGAATCCACACAGCGGAGAAGTCAAATAAACATTCAGAGTGTGGAGAGAACATCGGTCAGAGCTCCCAGGACACCTACCGTCAGAGAACGAGCTTCGTTCAGAGGGATAGCCTCACTGCACACAAAAGAGGACAGAGCAGGGAGAAACCCTATCAGTGCAGAGAATGTGGAAAGAGCTTTAATCAAAGCGCACATTTCATTTCCCATCAAAGAATTCATACCGGGGAGAAACCCTATCAGTGCTTGGAATGTGGGAAGAGCTTCAGTCAGAAGCATAGTCTCACTTACCATCAAAGAATTCATACCGGGGAGAAACCCTATCAGTGCTTGGAATGTGGGAAGAGCTTCAGGCACAGTACTACTTTCACTTTGCATCAAAGAACTCATACAGGGGAGAAACCCTATCAGTGCTTTGAATGCGGGAAGAGCTTCACTGATAGCTCCCATCTCACTTCCCATCACAGAATTCATACAGGGGAGAAACCCTATCAGTGCTTGGAGTGTGGAAAGAGCTTTAGCCAAAATGCACATCTCACTTTCCATCGAAGAATTCATACAGGGGAGAAACCCTATCAATGCTTGGAATGTGGGAAGAGCTTCAGTCAGAAGGGGAATCTCACTTCCCATCGCAGAATTCATACAGGGGAGAAACCCTATCAGTGCTTCGAATGTGGGAAAAGCTTCAGCCGGAAGGATACTCTCATTTTCCATCAAAGAGTTCATAGAGGGCATAAACCGTATCACTGCTTGGAATGTGGAAAGAACTTCAGTCAGAGGGTCCATCTCACTTTGCATCACAAAATTCATACCGGGGAGAAACCCTATCAGTGCTTGGAATGTGGAAAGAGCTTCACTCATAGCTTCCATCTCACTTCCCATCGCAGAATTCATACAGGGGAGAAACCCTATCAGTGCTTGGAATGTGGAAAGAGCTTCACTAATAGTTCCAATCTCACTTGCCATCATAGAATACATACAGGGGAGAAACCCTATCAGTGCTTGAAATGTGGAAAGAGCTTCCGTAACAAGGTGAATCTCACTTCCCATCAAAGAATTCATACAGAGGGGAAACCAAAAAAGAGAAATAAAACAAAAATTATTAAACAACCCTTACAAAATACAACTGTATAGAAAAGAGAAAGGGGGGATATAAACAAAAATACTGTTTATGGCATTTGTATCATATATATCATATCATTCGTCAACCCACAGAAAGGCAGGCTCCCCGACTTCTCCTCGCGTGACCCCCTCTTCTCCCCGTATCCCACCCTGAGAGATCCTTCCCTGCGTTCCTTGCAGGTCCCACCCACCTTCAAGTGTTCTCTTCCTATGTGTGTCCTCCTAAATTCTAAATAAAGGAATCTTAATATAAAATATTAAAAATATTAAAAATACAAAAAATAGATGATACCCTTCCCATCTGGCTGGGTTTCCTCAGTCACTCTGGGCAGCTTCCAACAAAATATTAAAATACAGTAATCCATCAAATATTAAAAGCTTCCCTAAACAGGGCTTCCTTCAGATGTCTTTTAAAATCTGGTAGTTGTTTTTTCCTTTGACATCTGCTGGGAGGGTGTTCCACAGGGCAGGCACCAAAAAGAAAATTCCCATCTTCATCTGAAAATCATCTGTAGCAACAATTATTCATAATTTGCACTCCAGAATAAACCCAGCTGCAGTTAGTATACAGTGGTGTAGTGCTTAAGAGCGATAGATTCGTAATGTGGGGAACTGGGTTCGCGTCTCCGCTCCTCCACATGCAGCTGCTGGGTGACCTTGGGCTAGTCACACTTCTCTGAAGTCTCTCAGCCCCACTCACCTCACAGAGTGTTTGTTGTGGGGGAGGAAGGGAAAGGAGATTGATAGCCGCTTTGAGACTCTTTCGGGTAGTGATAAAGCAGGAAATCAAATCCAAACTCTTCTTCTTATCCTCTTCACCAAGATGACACTTTCCCTTCATTTCCCTCCCTAGCCCAGCTTTCAAATCTTAATCAACTCAGACAGTCTAATAATCCAAATTAGTATTTCTCCAGTTTCTAGGTCCAGTTTCTATAAAGCCTTTGAAAAACTGTTCCAACGAATCTCAGCCAAGTCACAATGGAAAATTATGGACTCTTATGATGTTCATCCAATCCTGCTTCCTCTTCTTTCTTCTTTCCCTAATCTTTGGACATTTTAATCCACTGGGGATGGGGAAGCAGGCATCTCAATTCCCTTTCCTCAAACGAGATCATAGCTTGCCTTGTTCACCGTTTCCGGAGTTGCTTTGCATTCTCTGCCTCTCATTCCCACACCAGCTCAGCCCAACCTCGTCTTTCCCTGGGGCTCTTTCTGTCTCCTCCTGCTCTTCCCTCGCCTGCTCAACACAACCTTCTGTCTCTCCCAGCAACTCCTTTCCAACGACACCCACCTTGTGACCCACACATTCCCCTCCGTCTCTTTTTCTGGGTCTTCAATGCCAAGGCGCTGCAGAAGCTTCTTTGGAGCGGATGCATCTGGTTCCCAATAAATCACGCAGAGGCAAAGTTCACTGGCAAAAGAAGAAGGTTTCTCAGCTTTCTCAAGGGATCCTTATTAAACTTGGGAATGCATGTGATCCCATCTCTACAGCTCACAAAAACACCAGAGAGAAGGTGGGCTGGAGCCTGAAAGGCGAAAGCATTGGCCTCGAACGCAGGCCTCAGGAACGCTTTCCCCCATGGAGACCCAGGACCCCTTCTCCTTCTGAAGGGACCTCCGAGGAGGAAGCCAGGGCGGATCAGTCCCTGGACCGTGGAGGCGATTCCAAGTGCTACATTCCACACACTTCCCCTCAATAATGAGTGGCTGAATATTCAATTTACATTTCCTAAAGTCCACAATAATCTCTCTTGTTTTCTTTCAGCTAAGGAGGAAGTTGTTTTTCCTGCACCACTCCCCCAACTGCTCAACATCCTTCCTATAGGCCACCTCCCCCTCTCCAGCCGTGATTAAACCAACCACCGTTGTATCATCTGCAAACTTAATGATCTTATTACGGGGGTATTTGGGGGCACAGTGAGCTGTATAGAGTGGGCTCAACACTCACCCCTGTGGCACCCCCATATTCATGAGATCCGCAGAGACGTGGGAATCCATCCTGACCCGTTGGGAACGGTTTGATAGAAAATCTAATATCCACCTGCACAAACACGGTGGAAGTCCCAGGTCTAATAGTTTGGGCATCAATCTATGCGGAAGAATAGTATTAAACGCAGAAGTACAAATAACAATCTCGCATAGTTCCCTTTCTTCTCCAAATGAGTCAGGACACCATGTAAAGCCACAGCATCCTCCGTGGATCTCTTTGCCTTGTACACAAACTGGTGAGGGTCAAGTCCTACTGGCAGACAAGATATGATACGGTTCCTTGCCAGTTTTTTGAAACATTTCATTATAATGGGTGTCAACGCCACAGGGCAAAAATTATTCAGACTGTCTATCTTTGGGTTTTTTGGCAGGGGTATGATGGTACCAGATTTCAGACAGGGTGGAACGGCGGCTTGGGCCAGAGACTGGTTAAAAATCTTCATAAAGATTCCTGCCAGTTGGTCCAAACAATCTCTTAGCACCCTGCCAGCCACCCCATCTGGGCCCATAGCCTTCCTCGTGTTTACCTCCTTTCATATTCGCCTTGCTTCTCCCTCTTCCACCCTGGCAGCATTTCCTGTAGGCAGTGAGGCCAATAGCTCTGACATCCTTGTTGGAGCCACTGTTGGTGTCACCTCCAATCGGGCAAAGTTCTTCAACTCTCCCACCAAGGAAGCAGTACTCTCTACCACTGATGTATTTCTCGATTTATAACCAGTCAGATGTTGAACTCCCTGCCACATTTGTCTAGTATCATTTCTTAGATGGTCCTCAATTTTTCCTCTGTACTCCACTTTTGCTTTCCTGATACCCCTCTTCAAGTTCGCTCTTTCTATACCATACGGTACCCGGTCCCCAGTTCTAAAAGCAGAGTTTCTGGCCTTCAAGAATCTCCTAACCTCTCCTGTCATCCAGGGCTTCCTATTCGGATACAACTTAACATACCTTTCCCTGGTGCGTTTCCTGTGCCGAATCTAAGACCGTTGATGTAGAAGTTTCTAGATCTTGATGGTCGAACATATTCCAATCGGTCTCCTGGAAACAGTCCTGCAACTGCTGAGAGGCTCCCTCAGGCCACACCGTAACCATCCGAGTTTGTAGCTGGCCTTGTTTCCTGAGGGGTGTGTGCACTGGTGTCAGAAGCAGGGACACATGATCTTAACCACCGAGGTGCGCCTCATATGCCTGTCTAATGTTCATATACACCTTGTCAAGAGTATTTTCTCCCCTTATTGCACACTCAGTGGGCTGATAGAATTTTGGGAGTACTGCTCTCACATCTGTGTGAGTGAAGTCCCCCACAATAATCCGCGCTGGATTTGATTGGATTGGATATCCCGCCTTTCACTCCCCTTCAGGAGTCTCAAAGCGGCTAACATTCTCCTTTCCCTTCCTCCCCCACAACAAACACTCTGTGAGGTGAGTGGGGCTGAGAGACTTCAGAGAAGTGTGACTAGCCCAAGGTCACCCAGCAGCTGCATGTGGAGGAGCGGAGACGCGAACCCAGTTCCCCAGATTACGAGACTACCGCTCTTAACCACTACACCACACTGGCTGCCTCCGGGTATCTGCTCAATTTAGCATTGATGTTTTCATGCATACTACTCATGGTCCTGCAGGCATTTGCAGAAGGTGCTAGATAAGAAAGCTGCAGAGATAGTGCAGGATAGTGCGCACCCTGGAAATGATCTCTTTCAGCTTCTGCCTTCTGGAAGGTGGTACAGGGTTATAAAGACTAGGACTAGCCGCCTGAAAAACAGTTTCTATCCAAATGCAATTTTGGTTTTAAATACAGTGTAAGGTAGTCTCTATGGGAGTATATTATCTTTAATTATGGGGTATCAGAGTTTTTAGGGGGTAACAAGGTTGGGATAGCTGGGATAGCAGGCTTGTTGGTTTTTGAATGTCTGATGTACATTTTTTCAATTTTGTTGTTCTGTATGGGACAATGACAATAAAGATTATCGTATTGTATTGAGACTCATCTGGAAAGCGCCATTTCATGTTCCTTTCCCCACTTGCCAGGAGTCTGAGCTCCATTTAGGGTTCCTCCTTCTGCACCCCAAGGTTCCTCCAAGGCCTTAGGGAAGGAAACTGAGGCAGGCTCTGCTTGCTCCCCAGGGCCCTGCAGGGGATTCGGGGGGGGGGGTCTTCCTCTGGCCATGGCAGCCCCCAGGAAGCCTTGGAAGAAAGGCAGGAGATCCTCAGCAGAGAACAGCCAAGTCCGGTTCTTCTCCGCAATGGCTTCCTCTTCTGAGCTCCCTCTCTTTCTTGTCTGGGCTGGACTGGGAGGACCCCAGTTCAGCCAGTTCCCTAGAGTCCCCCCACTGCCTCCTGAGACCCACAGGGATCAGGAGTGGGAGCGACCTCTCCTGTTCAAATACCGCCTGAGGGGGAAGAACAGATGTCTTGGCCCATTTGGGGGGCAAATGAGGGCCATCCAGAAAGGGCTCCTGGGGCCCCAAGGGGCCAGCAGGGGAGTCTCCAGCCTTGTCTGGGAAAGAGCCCCCCCTTCCCCTAGGCCTGCAGGTGGAGCCCTTCTGCTTGCGCTGACTCTTGGGGTGACCGAGAATGCTGCTCCGGGGGTCAAGCTCCCCTGAGGGAACCCTCCACCTTTGAGGGGATAAAGCCCTTATTATTATTATTATTACTACTACTACTACTACTGTTATTCTTCTCCTCCTTGGGCCTTTCCCTCCTGGCCCCCTTTGCAGACCCCGGCGGATCCCCCAAGGCCGCTTGCCTGGCGTCTCCCAAGGGAGAGGCCTCCTCCGTGGGGCCAACATGGCGAGGAGAGAGGCTGCCCTGCGGAGGCCAAGCCATCATGGCAGGAAGGCGGCTGAGGACCAAAGGTGCCGCCCTCCTTCATCCGGGAGGAGAGACCCCGAGAGCGTGGGACCCCCGAGGCCCACAGGGGAGCCATGGCGTCTCTGGGAGCGGCTGGGGCCTCCGGGAAAAACAAAATGGCGTTCCCGCCTATTTCGGAAAAGGGCGGGAAACCCCTTCTCCTGGCCCTGCCGCCTCCGTGGGCTCCGCCTGGGCCTGCCTGGCCATGGGGGGGGGGGGAATCCAGCTGCCCCCAAATAATGAGGGAGAAGAGAAACAGGAGGAGAAGGAAGGAGAAATGAAGAAGCTGGGAAGGGGAGCAGCCATGAGGGAAACTCAGGGGGAAAACTCCCTCAGGAAACCGGGCGAAGGAGAAGAGGCGGCCCAGGGGAATCTGAAAGGGGATTGGCCAGCTGCCCAATGGAGAGGCCTCTGATTGGTCCAGCCCTGCTCTGGGGTGGGAAATGCGTCTCCTGCCTCCATGTGGTTCTGGGAGCCCAGGAGAAACTGGTTTTCTGGCAGGAAACACGGGGCAAGGATGGCAGGGGTCCCTCTTCCTTTGAACTGGAGTCTGGTCCCCTCTCTCCACCATCCTGGTCTTCCCCTTTATTTTTCATGCGCCCCCCTCCTGCCCCCCCCGGGTCGCGTGTGCGTTTCCTTCCTCGCCTGGGACTCTTCCTCCTCCGTCTCTCTTCCTGGGGTGAGAAGCGGCTGCAGAAGCAGAAAAACCCGTATTTTCGGGAGGGGAGGGGTCTCCCGGCTGGGAAGCCCCCCTCTCCCCCGCTGAGCTGGAGGGTGTTCCTTGGGGGTGTCTTTTGGGAGCCATTTCGGAGCCCACGGCACCACCCGCCTCTCGGCAGCCTCCGCCGCTCCTCCCCCCCAGCCTTTCCGTGGGATCCAGGAGCCGCGAGGTTGGGGGCGGGGGTGAGCCCCGCTAACCCCCCCAGGGACCCCCCCCCCCCCGTCTCCCTTGCAGTTAGTCTGGTTGGATGTGGGCTCCTTGGGGCAGAGGGAGGGAAGGGGGGCAGCCCCTAGAGCGCAGGCGCAGAAGCAGGAAAACTGAAGGCAGGGAGAGGGAGGGGAGGACTCGGCTTGCCAAGGGTTAAAAGGAGCAGGGCGGGATTCCTAGAGAGGACGGGAAGTGAAGGGGGAGGGGGCAAGGTCCTCCAGAGCAGAAGCCCCTCCCTCCCCCTCCCTCCCTGCCTTCTTCTTCTCTCTCCTTTGCAAAAGCCCCTCCTGGACTCGGGTGAGTCTCCTGTCTCCTCCCCCTGAGGGTGCAATGGGGAGAAGGGGGTCCCAGGGGTGCAGGGAGGGGGCGTGGGGGTCCCTGCTCAGATCATGCGCGGTGGGAGGAGACCCCCAAGTCAGGGAGCGGAGAGTCAGGGCAGAGGGAAAAGGAGACGCAGCACTGAAGGGGGCGGAAAAGGGGGCATAATTCCATATGAATTATGGAAAGGATTTGCTGTGATTATTATTAATCAGGATACAAGAAAAGGGAGGAGGAGGAGGTCAAAGAAATAAGGTATTGAAAGTGGAGAATTTGAGAATGATGGTTTTATTTTTTATTTTTATTTTTCTGTCTTGTCTTTTTTGTGTGTGTAATTTAAAAAAAAAAAATTTCCCCAATAAATATCATTTAAAAAAGAAAAGAAAAGGGGGCGAAGGGATCCAGGGGGCCAAAGCAAGGCGGGGAAGGAAGGGGGGCGCTGGGGGGGGGGAGGCGCTCCCTGGCTCGCTCCCCCCTAGCCTGGAGGTCAGCAAGGACCTATGGCTGCTTTAGGTAAACTCGCCACCTTGGGCTGGGCAAAATACAGGTGGGGGGGAATTGGGGGGCCAAAAATCCCTTTACCTGGTGCAGAAATCCCTTCAAAGCAATCCATTACAGTGATCCGATGGAAGCTCCCAGTCCCTGCAAACATTCCAAAATGATTTAGCCCTCTGCACAGCTGATGAAGGGAAAACCCAGGAATCATTGTCTTGTCTGCCTATGCGGCATCTCTCAGGGCCAGTCTTTTTTGTCTGCCAACCAAATCATCTTTATCAGACACTTCGAAGATTGTTTCATGCTACTCTTCTAGGGAAGACACTAGACAGAAAAAGACAAGAGTCAAGAAAGTAGAAAAGAATGTACTACGACACTGACAAAATAGGAGTTGTATTTTGTACATACTGGACTTGGGGGTCAACTGAAAAGCTACATTTTAATATATTATGTCACGATGTTGATTTTGACATTATGAGAATCTGTATCTAATTCTAGAGAAGTAGTTTCTAGTAAATAACTGAGAACACCAAATGCATAATAAAACAAAGACAAACCAATGATCTCTCCTCCCACAAACATATTTCAGAGGCATGTCAACTGGCCAAAGGCCCAGTTATAGAGAAACATTTTTGCCTGGCACCTAAAGATGTCAGGAAGGTGCCAGGCGAGCCTCCCACAAATGGGGATCCACGGCAGAAAAGGCCCGCTTTTATGTTGCCACCACCCAGACCTCTGGTGGAGAAGGCATGCAAAGAAGGGCCTTAGAGCAGAGGCTGGATGGCCCTTGGTCAGGGATGGTCTAGTTGAGATTCCTGCACTGCCCCGGGGGTTGGCTAGATGACCCTCAGGGGTCCCTTCCAACTCTGCAATTCTCTGGTGCAGGCTTGTGCAGATTTTTAGGTACAAGTTGGATGCGAGGGGTGCATAGGATCCGGTCGCCGTCAGCACAACCTGAAAGCGCTCAACCTGAAGCGTATTCAACCTGAGGTATGACTGTACTTTGATGGCTTCCATGCCAGGGTGGGGGCCACATTTCGAGACCGGAGACTTGCAAAGATGGTGTATAAGCACAGGGAATATCGAAGAAGGAGCGGTGTATTAGTCTCCAGATGATTCAGAAATGTGGCATCACCAGCTCCTCTGCTTCCGCATACAGATTTGGTCCCCATGCAACCCCAGACAGAGGCAAATACAGTGCTACCTCAGGTTACATACGCTTCAGGTTACATACACTTCAGGCTTCAGACTCCGCTAACACAGAAATAGTACCTCGGGTTAAGAACTTTGCTTCAGGATGAGAACAGAAATTGTGCGGCGGCAGTCGGAGGCCCCATTAGCTAAAGTGGTGCTTCAGGTTAAGAACAGTTTCAGGTTAAGAACAGACCTCTGGAACGAATTAAGTATGTGACCAGAGGTAGCACTGTATGGCCACAACATCTGCCTGGCTTGCGATGAGGGAGCTCAAAGAGCGTCAGCAGGGCTCTCCATAGAAAGCACCTAGCATGAGGGCAGCTACAGGTAATGGCTACTCATCTATTTTCTGCCCATGCTCTGGGGTTGCAGTTTTCAGGCTCAGGGACAGGAAGGTGACTGGGTTTGGCACCAAGTTGTGTCCATAAGCCCCACTGAGTTCAAGGGGATGTACTCTCAGGTCACTACTATGCAGACCATGCCAGCCTTATGAAGTGGGGTGAGGAGTAAACAGGTGAAATTGGAACCACTGGAGAAGTTTAGAAATGGGGCTTCTGTTAGGGGCAGGAGAATATCTAGGGCAGGAGTTTCTCTGAGGCTCCCTTTGCTTCTTCCTCTCTCCCAGGACCCTGCAGCTTCTTTTGGCTACTTGACTCTTCAGGAAGGATGAGTGAGACAGATCCTGTCAAGCTAGAGGAGATGGAAGAGGGAAGATGGACCGATGACCTGGTCAGGTTGTCTCCTGCCTCCCTCTCCACAACCTCTGAGTGTTCCCTCCCAGGGACCTCCGAGAGATCTGGTGAGTCCCAGGAGAGTGGAGATGGGGATGTGGAGGGATGGAGCCAGAGAGGAATTGGGGCTTGCTCAGCTTGGGGGTGGGGGGGAGGCAGGCAGGCGGATGGAGATGGAGAAGGGGAGCACCTTTTCGGGCTCCCCCACCTGCCTGCCTGCCTGCCTGCCTACGCTTTTGTCATCTGCAGGCAATTTGAGCTAGGAATAGATCACAGCTCCCCGGCCACCGCGATGTATTGGCAGCTCAAAATGTCTAAAACCAGTTCTGTGATCTGGATGCCCTACCAATGTCAGACAACTCACTGATCCATCACGTAGCACTAGAGGCCACAACTCTTTAATCTGATCCTGCTTTGTAGATTGAACGCAGATGAGGCCTCGGTGTATTGGTTTTTTCTTTTCTTTTTGGAATAACTTTTTATTTGCTTTTAAAAACAAGGATCATAGGACTAATAAATAATACAATTATGTAGGCCAGGTCTTCTCATGTCATTTCTATGTAAAATAGCAGAATAAATTTGCCAGAATATCTATAACATATGGTTCATCATTAGTGGTCAGGGTATGAGTTCTGGGTTCATTAATTGCTTTCAACTGAAGAAAAGGGGGAGGAACAGGAGAGAGCAGAGAACATTCAAGATCGCAAAACTGAATGCCTAGTCAGGAGCTCTTGTGGCTCTTGTGCCTAGATTAATTTTGAGCAATAGTCATTATTCCTCTTCTGTCACCAATGAAACAATACAGAGTTGGTCTCCTCATGAAAATGGGAGGGGATTCAAAGTGAAGAAAGAGATTTACGTATACATTTAAATTTAGACCAACCAGATTAAGGCAACAGCTGATGGGGAGTGTTCAGGTGAAGGTGTTGCTGTTTGTTTCACAGACGAGACGTGGACGTTGCTGGATCCTGACCAGAGAGCTTTGCATAAGGAAGTCAAGGAGGAGAATCATGGGATCATGTACCCTCTCGGTAAGCTCCCTGTTGGATCATAAGATCAGTTTTTTTAAAAAAAATTATTTAATCATTTTTTCTATACAAACAGCAACCGCAAAAGACACTACTGTACAACAAAAGCCATAATAACAATAATAACACAATTTGACAATTCAGATTTAAATACACTGATATACCTGTGACTGCACCCTTTTAACAATATTTTCCCACCTCTCTCTCCTCCCCCCACTTCTCACCTCTATCCGCCTTATCGCTTAAATATTCATTCCAGATTTCTTCCTATTTATCCATTCTTAATTTGCGTTGACATGCAATTCTCCCTGTTCCCAGTATATTTGTCTTAGACTTAGTAGGCTGGACTCAATTTTTTTAGCTAGTATATTCAGTTCTAATGTTAGTTGTTGTATTCTTTCATATGTACCCTCAGATATATTATGTTCCATATCACCCCGTAGTGTTTTTAAAGAAATGTTTAGATTATTTTACTTTAATCTTTGCAGCTTGGCTTTGTTGGCAGAGAAGGATATTATCTTCCCTCTGGTGTAAGCTTTATATCCTTCCCATTCCATCAGTCTTGACATTGAGGATTTGGAGTTATTTTTAAAATATATTTGTGTTTCTTGGCTTATATATTGAATGAAGTTTTTTTCATTTAGTAATGATATATTAAGATACCATCTCCTCATACCTTCCTGGGTTTTAGATAAATTATATTCCCATATTACTGCTGAGTGATTAGCTATAACGGGAATATCAATGTCACATCGGCTACTAACGGGATGTAATGCTGATGTTAGCAAAAAATCAATTCTATGCTGGGTATTATGAATTCCTGCAAAATATGTATATGATTTTTCCTTAGGGTGATGCAATCTCCATGAATCCACTGTATCATATAGTTCCACTGTATCATATAGTTATTAATTGTCTCTCTAACCTTTGTCCTTTTTTCCCTGCCTACGGAGGTGGTATCCATCTGTGGATCTAAAATTTCATTAAATTCTCCACCCATTATCAAGTGCTGATACGATAGAAGGCTTAATCTCTTAAAGCAGTTGTGAATAAACTTATGGTCATCAGTGTTGGGGGCACAGACATTTACTATTGCTATTTCTGTCCCTTCTGTTTTAATTACAATTATTAAGCACCCACCATCTTCCTCTCTTATTATATCTTGTATTTCATGAGGCCAGCCTTTCCTAAATAAAATTGTGACTCCCCTAGCATTTTCGTCTGAGTTTGTTGAAATAACTTCTTTTACCCATTGACATTTCAAAGTTTGAGCCCCTTGTTCTGTCAAATGTGTTTCCTTTAATAGACCTATATCAGCCTTTAATGACTGTAGATATTTGAGTGTTAGCATTTGTTTTTTTCTTTTCCTTTAACCCCTTGACATTCATACTTATAATTCTCATTATGACTTTAATCTGTAAGCTTCCTTGTCCTCTATTTTATCTTTAGCAAAATTGTTTGGAAGGCCTAATATAGACCAAATATACTGAAAATTATTATTGCTCCAACCTGAGTCATATATTAACTGTACATATATTTAACATATGGATTACGAAATATATGAGTAATTAACATTCTTGCATATCTAAATATATATAAGGCAGACTCTACCCGTTATACACACTGAAATTAACTTTAAGTATTCCCAATTAAATAATTATTATTTGAAAATATTCAAAGGAAGTAGAGAAAAAAAGAGAGAAAGGTGTAAAGTAGTTCAATTAACAGTAAAAAGGATTCTGAAAGGGTGGGCTCAAATATATACCAATAGCCAACAATTAATAATATAATATCAACACTAACGGTAAGAAAACAAAACATAAACTGCTTAATACACTCAACAATAAAACAGAGATAAATAACAAAAAAGAACAACAAAAAGGGGGTGTAATGTGTATGGGTTGCTCGTGCGTAAGTTGCCGCCTCTCCAGGCTTTGTTGCCTTGCTAAACCATTCAGTCTGGGCAGCCCTTCACTTCGTGGCTGCCTCAGTCGCTAGCAGAATCCGTCAGTGGGCGTTTCTTAAATCTTTTCCAACATAAAAGTTGTTTGACACCCAGTCTCCTCCTTCTCTCTCTGCACGGAAGTCTTCTGCGCAGGGTGGGCGTGGGTAGCGGAGGACCCGTGCTCTCCCCGCTGGTGTCCAGTGAAGAGTCCTGGAGCCCTCTCGCCGATTCCCCCATCTGCCCCCCTTTATCCCTGGTGTTGCGCTGATTTGCTTCCCCCTCTGCTGAGCTGCCTCTCTCCCTGCTGGGCCCTTCTCCAGCATCATTTGAGAGCCTTCCCTCCACCTCTAGCTCCGATGTCAGTTCCCTGACATCTGGGGACCAAATTCATGACTTTCGCTCTGTAGGAGATGCAAACATTCACCCCTTTGAGCTCCTAGGTTCACATATATATAATAGTCAGGAGTATGTTGCTGTTTGTTTTACAGACAAGGTGTGGACGTTGCTGGATCCTGACCAGAGAGTTCTACATAAGGAAGTAAAGGAGGAGAATCGTGGGATCATGGACCCTCTTGGTAAAATTCCGTTAGATCATAAGATCAGTTTTGAAATTCCATGCATACCTCTATATGATGAACCTTCACTATTTGGATGGAGACCAAGAGCATCTGGGATTCTAACATCCCCCACCGTGAACCCAGAATGGAGGGATATCAACTGTTTCCTCTGTGAATGTTCTGCGTCTAGTCATGCCTTTTAAAACAATGACCAGGCTTGTCTGAACCACCCAGGCCTTCTTAAATGCCGGCTTCAGAGTTTTTAGGGAAGTTGATGTAAATTCTGTCAAGCGTGTTGTTTTTGCTTCTGTTTGCATTTGATTGACCAAAGAGATGACTGACCTTGGAGATGGAGTGGATTCCAGGGTTGAGCCAAAAAATATCTATCCCAGATAAAAGCCAAGTAATATCTCAGTTAATACCAGCGCTTGAAAAGCAGTGAAAAGTATAGGAAGGCCTCCCATCTCTCCCTTCAGTTCTTCCTCTGTCACAAGCATTCATTAACTTTGTTCAATAATGGATGTGAACCACGTCCCCTTCGCTCTGAGTGGGGTTGGGGTCCGGGGCAGCGATGCAGAGTTTGCATGACTTACGCTGACATGGCAGTGCATTGGTGGGGGAGGGGTCAGGTGGTGGGTTTGATGGTTCTGTGTCTGCGCCCCTGTCATAGTATGCTGGCAGTTGCACCCCACTGGTTTCAAGAGAGTCAGGCGCCCTGCAGGCGTGCTCAAACGCTGGGTCGAAGATGCCACACATCGACAATGACATTAAGTTAGACTTCAAGGATGTCCTCTTGAGGCCGAAACGGAGCACTCTCAAGTGAGGTGGGGGGAAAACATTGTTCAGTAATCTGGACCTCCATTTGTTTTTGAGGCGCTAATTAACTTCTCTCTTCATTGCAGATGGTGATGAATTGGAAGGGGAGAACAAGGGAGACCACAACAGAATCCACATATCGGAGAAGTCATATAAATATTCAGAGTGTGGAGAGAACATCCGTCAGAGCTGCCAGTCCACCTCCCGTCAAAGAAAGAGCTTTGTCCAGAGGGATAGCCTCACTGCACACAAAAGAGGACAGAGCAGGGAGAAACTGTATCAGTGCAGAGAGTGTGGGAAGAGCTTCAGTCGGAAGGATCATCTCACTTCCCATCAAAGAATTCATACTGGGGAGAAACCATATCAGTGCTTTGAATGTGGAAAGAGCTTCAGAAAGAGCTCCCATCTCACTTCCCATCAAAGAATTCATACGGGTGACAAACCCTATCAGTGCTTTGAATGTGGAAAGAGCTTCAGCCAGGGGATCTATCTCACTTTCCATCAAAGAATTCATACAGGGGAGAAACCATATCAATGCCTGGAATGTGGAAAGAGCTTCATTTACAAGCTGAGTCTCGCTTCCCATCACAGATTTCATACAGGGGAGAAACCTTTTCAATGCCTTGAGTGTGGAAAGAGCTTCAGTCACAGGCAGGGTCTCACTTCGCATCAAAAAATTCATACAGGGGAGAAACCCTATCAGTGCTTAGAATGTGGAAAGAGCTTCAGTCACAGGCAGAGTCTCACTTCCCATCAGCGAATTCATACAGGGGAGAAACCCTATCAGTGCTTAGAATGTGGAAAGAGCTTCCGGGAGGGGACTAAGCTTTCTTCCCATCAACGAATTCATACAGGGGAGAAACCCTATCAATGCCTGGAATGTGGAAAGAGCTTTAGTCAAAGCGCACATCTCACTTCCCATCAAAAAATTCATTCAGGCGAGAAACCATATCAGTGCTTTGAATGTGGAAAGAGATTCATTCTCAGGCAAAGTCTCACTGCCCATCAAAAAATTCATTCAGGGGAGAAACCCTATCAGTGCTTAGAATGTGGAAAGAGCTTCTTGGAGGGGACTACGCTCTCTTCCCATCAAAGAATTCACACAGGGGAGAAACCTTTTCAATGCCTTGAGTGTGGAAAGAGCTTTCGTCACAATTCCAGTCTCACTTGCCATCAAAGAATTCATACCGGGACGAAACCCTATCCGTGCTTGGAATGTGGGATGAGGTTCAATCGAAAGGATAGTCTCACTTCCCATCAAAGAACACATACAGGTCAGAAACCGTATCAGTGCTTCCAATGTGGAAAGAGCTTCA
The DNA here is from genome assembly GCA_947686815.1 of Podarcis lilfordi. Lineage (NCBI taxonomy): Eukaryota > Metazoa > Chordata > Lepidosauria > Squamata > Lacertidae > Podarcis > Podarcis lilfordi. The sequence goes on from OX395127.1 coordinate 122,967,759, forward strand.
GTCAAAGCTCGAATCTCAAGACCCATCAAAGAATTCATACAAGGGAGAAGCCATTATGGAGGCCTCCCTCTCTGGTAACAGGACACCCATGAAGTGTTTGGCAGCAGTCCTGTATCTCAGCGACTCCTGTCTGCTCATATGAGCATGCAGACAGCAGAGGAAACGATAGCTGAGCTGTTGGAAGTATGTAGTATCGCTATTTATTGCAGTGTATCAAATCAAAACAAATCAACACAAATCATAATATAGAATAGAGCAACAGTGTGAGGAGCAGCTCACACACATCCTGTCTGTCTGGGAGACAGAACAAAAAGATGAAAAACAAAAGCACAAAGAACGGAAGTTCTGTGTCTGAGTTTCCGTTCTTACACTTCCAGAAGTGTGGAATGTAAATAAGGATCACATGATCCAGAAATGGGAGAGTGAAAATACTAGCATCCTACCCCTTTTCATGACAACCATTGCCGCATATTTAGCTCATGTGCACTTTATTTATAAATAGTCAGTTGCTCTTTGTTAACAACATTTGACAACAAATCAGCAATTTCTTTTCCTGGCATATAGGACACACGAGTCCTGTTTGGATACAATCTCTTGCATGAGATAATTTGATCTGCAAGTATTTGGTTCTTTGCTTATGTTAACGGAGAAATCCGAGGGCTCCTTTGGACAAAAAGCAAGGACACCAACCAGGAAAATTGGAGCAAAACAGCAGCCAGTAGGCTTGGTCTTTATTGAGACTGTCGCGATAGGACTCCAACTCACTGCAAGACGAAGCAAGATGGAAGCCCCAAACAAAAGAAGACCCCACCTTTTCTTAGCTACTAATCCCCCATGCTACACCCCTAAGACTACATCAGAACTACATCATTGATACATCACAAAAAGGAGGGGTTGAGGGAGGAGTTGTGGTGGTAACCTCAGTGTCTTGTCACCTGGCCAGTTCCTTCTTTCCCCCTCCCCATGAGTACATCCCAGAGGACAAAGAGGAGTTCATGGTTTCCTGCTTCCAGAGGGAAGGGTTGGTCACTGGTTGTTAAGGCACGGGTTCCTTTTCCTAGGATGTGACCAAGGTATTTTACTTCCCTTTGGCATTACTGTATTTTCTTTGGGGATACCTTGTGTCCTTTATGCGCTAATGCCGTGAGAAGAGCTATGGTGTCCAGCTTACAATATTCTAAGTCCCGCCCACATCGTAAGATGTCATCAACGTGTAGAAGGAGGGCGGACCCCTTTGGAAGGGTAACGTCTAGCAGATCCTGATTTAGTATAGCGGAAAATATTCCACATAGTCCTGGGGTAGTCACGTCCATGTTAATTGTCTGGTTTGCCAGGTGAAGGCATCCACTGGGATGCTGAAGAATGCAGAACATAAATCAATGACAGAGTAAACTACCGTTCCCTCCGGAATTGGTGATGAGGATTGGCATGGTGGGGAATGACAAAGGAGTTCACAAGTCTCAAGTCCTGAACCAAGCACCCTTTTACAGGGTTTGTGTGGGGCTTGCGGACAGGGAGCAAGGGGGTGCTACAAGGAGAAGTGCAGGGAACTAGAACTCCCATTTTTAAGAATTCCTCAATCATCGGAGTAAGTCTTTCTATTGCTTCCTTTGGTAATAGGTATTGTTTGGTACAGGGAAAAGGCAGGTCTTTCCTGTACTTCACCTTTACTGGGGTGGCGGACTTCAAGAGTCCAACTGATGTGGATTCAGTTCCCCACAGCCGGGGGGGGGACCCCATTTAGGAGCTCGGGGGAAGATCCAGATCTTTATTATCCTTCTCTTGTAAGATTCCTTGGTAGTTGAAGATAGATTCATTGGGCATCCCCTCCTGTCCACACTGGATGGTGGCATTTAGTTTACAAAGCAGATCCCTCCCCAAAAGGTTGATGGGGCTAGAAGTTAATAAAAAAGTGTGCTTAACGGACAAAGGTCCAACTGACACTTTGGCAGCCTTGGAAAGGGGGCAAACTCTAAGAATCCCGTCCAGTCCCATTACAGTCCTGGTTTCTTCTCCTGGGGTCAAGTGACTATTTGTGAGAGTAGAATAGGTGGCCCCCGTGTCTAGCAGACAGTCTTAAAATTGTCCGTCTATCTGCATGGTGCAGATAGGATCCGAGGATGATGGTTGTAGGATAGGGCAAAGGAAAGGAAAAGAGGCGGGATCTGCTTCTGATTGTCAATAGTCATTGTATTCCTGCATTACCATTTCGTGGGAAGGGTTGCAGGGCGGTTTGTCCTTTGGGGTTGCATTTGGGAGGACCCATAATCAGGGAGTTTCCCTGAGCCTGGGGTTAGCTGGTTCCCTGTATTCCGGCCTCAGTGTCCTTGCCTCTCTTATAGTCTGATCTCCCGGGCCTGGATTCTTGGTGTCCGGTTAATAATGGGCAGTTCCTTCTGATGTGTCCTTCCTCATTGCAATGGAAACAGACACGTCTGTCTGGCTGTTCATGTCCTCTTCCCTTCTGCCTTTCCCTAGGAGGGGGGACCCTGATTGTGTAGGCTAGCACTCGTGGGGATTCTCCTCTCTGGTCCTTACTTTTTCATTCATCTCTTGAATTAAAAACTGACTTGGCAATAGTCTGATCTCATTTATCATTTTCCTGTTGTAGCTGAGGTGTGCGTTTAACGCCTTCTGTATGTCAGCAGTGGCTTGGTCTTTAAAGAATCCCTTAACAATAGCCTCATGTTGTCGACTATCAGGGTCTATCCTATCCCAATTGGGATATAATCCGCTAAGCCGATATTATACCCCATTTTGGGGTATAATATCAGAAGGGTGTTCATCGGGTCCTTGTAGGACGCCTTGGACTTTAGTCCAGTTCACTGTTTGCTGTCCTGCAGCTTGCAAGCCATCCAGGATAGCTTTCTTAAATATCTTCAAACCCCATATACCCCCAGTTGTGTTATAATCCCAGGCAGGGTCATTCAGGAGGTTTTGGGCTGTCAAAGGGGGAATATCAGCGGGTCTGTCTGCTTGATAGTCAGGTCTGCTCAAAGCTTCCTCTGCCTTCACCAGTATCTCCCTCTTCTCAGCTTCATTAAAAAGGACTCCTAACAACATGTGCACCTCAGTCCACGTTGGATTATGAGTGGAAAAGATAGTGGCTCCTTGTCGATGGCATTTATCGGGGTCATCTCGGAGGGAAGGCATTTTATCTGACCAGTTCATTAAATCGGAGGTGAGGAAAGGCTGATGGATGAAAACCATGCGAGGCGGGTCTCCTCCTCTTGCCGGGGGTAGGGGTAGCGCTCTGAGGGGGAGCACAGCCTCTACTTCTCCATTGACTAGGTTATTTCTGTGGCGAGTTGGCCTAGAGATCGGTTCTTCACCTTCCTCATCTGAAGGAGCCCCCGCAGGCAGAGCATTGGGGTCAGGATTAGCTTGTTCCCCCCTCCCTTCTGGCGCGTTCTGGAGAAGGTTATTCTGAGCTGGGGTTTGTAGGTTTTGGGAAAGATCGGGGGCAGGATTCCCTAGGCTGTCTACAGCTCCTGCCCCGGCTCTGGCTCCGGCTCCTGGTCCGGCTGGCAGGGGTCCCATTGGTTCAGGGTAGTAAAAGCAAACCTAGACAGCATCTTAAAAAGCAGAGACATCACCTTGCCAACAAAGGTCCGTATAGTTAAAGCTCTGGTTTTCCCAGTAGTGATGTATGGAAGTGAGAGCTGGACCATAAAGAAGGCTGACCGCCGAAGAATGGATGTTTTTGAATTCTGGTGCTAGAGGAGACTCTTGAGAGTCCCATGGACTGCAAGAAGATCAAACCTCTCCATTCTGAAAGCAATCAGCCCTGAGTGCTCACTGGAAAGACAGACCCAGAAGCTGAGGCTCTAATACCTTGGCCACCTCATGAGAAGAGAAGACTCCCTGGAAAAGACCCTGATGTTGGGAAAGATGGAGGGCACAAGGAGAAGGGGACGACGGAGGACGAGATGGTGGGACAGTGTTCTCAAAGCTACCAGCATGAGTTTGACCAAACCGCGGGAGGCAGTGGAAGACAGGAGTGCCTGGCATGCTCTGGTCCAGGGGGTCACAAAGAGTCGGACACGACTAAATGACTAAACAAAGTAAAAGGAAATGAGTGACCTATCTACCTGTTCCTCTTGCTCTGTTCTTCCTGATTTCATCATAAGGAGGGGGTCTGGCGGTTCCCAGTACAGCCATCTGCCGAGCGATCTGTGCTTGCTTACATTTAAAGAGTTTGTGGGCCTCCACAAAGGCATTTAGGTAGTAAAGCTGTTGGGGTTTTTCATCAGCTGAGTAGGATCTAAGTGCTTGCATCTTCGTAACGTTAAAAGAGCCTTGAGGTGGCCATTGAGACCCTGCCTCTAGGTGATGGGTAAAAGCCACCCATGAAAAGTTACAAAGGTCTCTCAATTTGGACTTGGAAAACCCTTTCGCCCCTTTAAACTTTTCCAGTTGGAGATGACAAACTGGAGAGGTGTATCAGAATCCTCTCTAGGGCAAAGAGGCTTCATGGAAGCCTTGTTGCCAGGAGGAGTCCAGCTATGGTGCTTGGAGGGTTGAGCTCCCATTTCCCTTTTATACCGGGGTGGGTGGGTTGCTCAATAACAACCTATACAAGGAGATAGACAAACAGATACAAGAGAGGGACAAAGGGGGGGGGAGAGTCTAATACTCAGGTGCCCCTTGCAGTCTAACACTCAGGTGCCCCTCGCATTCCTTTCTGGGCAAACTGACGGATTGGACCAGAGAAGGCAAGTAGAAATCTAAAGGCAATCCCTGCCTACAACTGAAACCACAGGCAACTGGCCTACAAACCACGGGTCTCCTGACCCAGAAACCATGGATCCAGAATTCACTCAGCGCTGCTCACAAAACTATTCCATGGGGCTCTTTCTCTCTCTCCCTGTTCTTCCCTCGCCTGCTCAACACAACCTTCTGCCTCTCCCAGCGACTCCTTCCCACCTTGTGACCCACACATTCCCCTCCGTCTCTTTTTCTGGGTCTTCAATGCCAAGGCGCTGCAGAAGCTTCTTTGGAGCGGATGCATCTGGTTCCCAATAAATCACGCAGAGGCAAAGTTCATTGGCAAAAGAACTTTCGACTAAAGATTTCTCAGCTGTCTTACTGAAAAAAACTTCAGGACACTTTGCAGACATAGTATTTTCCAGTTTCTGCCCTCAAGACTTTAGCCATGACATTTTGTCTCACTGCCAGGAAAGCATCTCCAGCTCCCTAGTTTCTGTGGCAACACGTTTTGGGATGCGGTTCTTTGCAGACCCATTTGTATTTCTTTCCACTTCGAGACTTCATCCTTTTCTTGTGGGTTTCTGTGGGTAACCTCCAGTCTAGGAACCTTTTTAAAAATTTCTCCTATATATACATGACTGGATCTAAAAATAAATAAATCTGAAAGTTATCTATAATGAGACTGGAACATTATAATTATTGGTAGAAACAACTCTTTAAAACTTTCAAAAAATGAATCGGCAACAAATTTTAAAACAAATTTTCTTGCCGTGAAGTTGAGTGTACAGATGTGGGGGGAGAGGGATATTCCGAACCAGAGCCCATCTTTTTCAAGGGATCCTTCTTAAACTTGGGACTGTCTGCATGTGACCCCATCTCTACAGCTCCCATAAACACCACGGAGAAGGTGGCCAGAGCCTGAAAGGCAAAAGCCTAGGCCTTGAACGCAGGACTCAGGGACGCTTTCCCCCATGGAGACCTGGGACCCCTTCTCCTTTGGAAGGGACCTCCGAGGAGGAAGCCAGGGCGGATCAGTCCCTGGAACTGGGGGGCGATTCCAAGACTCACCTGGAAAGTGCCATTTCATGTTCCTTTCCCCACTTGCCAGGAGTCTGAGCTACATTTGGGGTTCCTCCTTCTGCACCCCAAGGTTCCTCCAAGGCCTTGGGGAAGGAAACTGAGGCAGGCTCTGCTTGCTCCCCAGGGCCCTTCGGGGGGGGGCTGTGTCTTCCTCTGGCCATGGCACCCCCAGGAAGCCTTGGAAGAAAGGCAGGAGACCCTCAGCAAAGAGCAGCCAAGTCCAGTTCTTCTCCGCAATGGCTTCCACTGGAGAGCCAGTGTGGTGTAGTGGTTGAGAGTGGCAGTCTCATAATCTGGGGAACCGGGTTCGCGTCTCCGCTCCTCCACATGCAGCTGCTGGGTGACCTTGGGCTAGTCACACTTCTCTGAAGTCTCTCAGCCCCACTCACCTCACAGAGTGTTTGTTGTGGGGGAGGAAGGGAAAGGAGAATGTGAGCCGCTTTGAGACTCCTGAAGGGGAGTGAGGCAGCTCTGCTTAGGGAAGCTTTTAATGTTTAATAGGTTATTGTATTTTGGTGTTCTGTTTGAAGCCGCCCAGAGTGGCTGGGGAAACCCAGCCAGATGGGTGGGGTATAAATAAATTGTTGTTGTTGTTGTTGTTCTAAAGCGGGAGGACTCCCCTGCTGAGCGCCTGAAGGCCCCAGTCCTGCCACTCACCCCCTGGCCTAGGACGGGGCCTGATGGCCACATGCTGCCGCTGCTGGTCAAAGGGCTCTGTTTTGTTTGTTTTTTGTTTAAGTTGCTGTTATTTTTTACCTATGTCATTTTAAACTGTGATATTAATGCTGTATTCTTAGTTTTAGATTTTGATTTATGTGGAAATTGTTTCCCATTTGGTTGTGTATGTTTTTATGTGGTTTCTTTATTGTTTATAACTTATGTAATTACAGTGGTAGCTCAGGTTAAGTACTTAATTCGTTCCGGAGGTCTGTACTTAACCTGAAACTGTTCTTAACCTGAAGCACCACTTTAGCTAATGGGGCCTCCTGCTGCTGCCGCGCCGCCGGAGCACAATTTCTGTTCTCATCCTGAAGCGTATGTAACCCGAGGTACCACTGTATGTAAATCTTGTTGTGCTGTGAGCCGCCTTGAGCATTGTTTTTTTAACTGTGGAAAGGTGGCATACAAATAAAAAATGATGATGATGATGATATCAAATCCAAAGTCTTCTTCCTCTTCTGAGGGATTCCTTTCTTTCTTGTCTGCGCTGGACTGAGAGGACCCCAGTTCAGCCAGTTCCCCAGAGGCCCACAGGAATCCGGAGTAAGAGTAGTTCTCCTGTTGAACTACTGCCTGAAGTGGAGGAACTGACGTCTTAGCCCATTTTGGGGGCAAATGAGGGCCATCCAGAAAGGGCCCCTGGGACCCCGAGGGGCCAGCAGGGGAGTCTCCAGCCTGGTCTTTCCCCTATTCCTGCAGGTGGAGCCCTTCTGCTTGCGCTGACTCTTGGGGTGACCAAGAATGCTGCTCCGGGGGTCAAGCTCCCCTGAGGGAACCCTCCACCTTTGAGGGGATAAAGCCCTTATTACTACTACTACTACTACTACTACTACTACTACTACTGTTATTCCTCTCCTTCTTGGGCCTCTGAGACAGAGAGGGACTTTCCCTCCTGGCCCCCTTTGCAGAACCTGGCGGATCCCCCAAGGCCGTGAGGGCCATCCAGAAAGGGCCCCTGGGACCCCGAGGGGCCAGCAGGGGAGTCTCCAGCCTGGCCTTTCCCCTATTCCTGCAGGTGGAGCCCTTCTGCTTGCGCTGACTCTTGGGGTGACCAAGGATGCTGGTCTGGGGGTCAAGCTCCCCTGAGGGAACCCTCTACCTCTGAGGGGACAAAACTCATATTACTTTTATTATTATTATTCTCCTCCTTGGGCCTCCGAGACAGAAGAGGGGCTTTCCCTCCTGGCCCCCTTTGCCTGTCCTGGCGCAGAACCCAGCGGATCCCCCAAGGCTGCTTGCCTGGCGTCTCCCAGCCAGGAGGAGAGACCCCGAGAGCGTGGGACCCCCAAGGGAGCCATGGCATCTCTGGGAGCAGCTGGGGCCTCCGGAAAAAAACAAAATGGCGTTCCCGCCTTTTTTGGAAAAGGGCGGGAAATGCCATCTCTTGGCCCTGCCGCCTCCATGCGCTCCTCCTGGGCCTGCCTGGCCATGGGGGGCGGGTGGTAGAGGTTATCCAGCTGCCCCAAATAATGGGGGGAGAGGAAGAGGAAGGATGAAGGAGAAGCTGGGAGGGGAGCAGCCATGAGGGAAACTCAGAGGGAAAACTCCCTCAGGAAACCGGGCGAAGGAGAGGAGGAGGCCCAGGGGAATCTGAAAGGGGATTGGCCAGCTGCCCAATGGAGAGGCTTCTGATTGGTCCAGCCCTGCTCTGGGGTGGGAAATGGGTCTCCTGCCTCCATGTGGTTCTGGGAGCCCAGGAGAAACTGGTTTTCTGGCAAGAAACACGGGGAAAGGATGGCAGGGGTCCCTCTTGCTTTGAAGCAGCTGCGTCTGTAACAGGGACAAGCCAAGCTCAGCGCCACCTCCAACCCCCTCCCCACTTTAAAACCACAATTTTGAAAAGAAATACCTATCAAATACGAAGAAATCAGCACTTCCACCTGCTCAGCACCTGCTTTTTCCCTTGGTTTTCAGGGAGGGCTTTTCTTAGCCCCTCACCCCCCAATTCAAAATAAGGGGCAGGCCAGCTGGAGACCCTTCCCCCCCAACCCTCTTATCGTTATTTAATGGCATCCCAGTTATATGTATTCCCCTTTCCCAAAAAGTTGCTCCAGGAAGTTCTCCTCGGCCTTTGAGCCACGTTGAGCCTGGAGTGTCCTGGGGAACCTTCTGCCACTGGAGAATCAGACTCAGGCGCCTTCTCCTGGCAGCCCATTCAGAAGACACCCCCACAAGGGATGTCTTCTCCCCTTGAGATAGTTTTCAACTTTTTGTGGTGTTACTATGTTGGTTTTTCTTTTGCTGTAAACCACTGCGGTATATTTTTCAGATGCCACTTCTATCAGTGTTAACAATCCATCTTTTGAGGCATTTTAGGCTGAGAGACAGGGACTGACTGGCCCCACGTCCCCCCTGAGCTTCTCTCTCTCGCTTCCCAGGTCCCGCTCTGCAGAATAGAACCCATAATCCCAGGATCTCCAAAATGAATTGATAAATGCACAGGACAGTCCACTCTGCAGATTGAACTGTTCCAAGGATATGCAGGTGAAACTCGAAAAATTAGAATATCGTGGAAAAGTTCATTTATTTCAGTAATTCAACTCTAAAGGTGAAACTAGTATATGAGATCGACTCATGACATGCAAAGCGAGATCTGCTTCTACTTCTCAGAGGTCCAATCTTGCTTGATTTGCAATCCTTGTTTTGCTGATTTCCTTGAATAGAATATCTCAGAAAATTAGAATATTCTGAGATTGTTAATTGGGGGTTTTCATCAGCTGTACGCCATGGTCATCGCAATGATAGTGTCAGGGGTTCAGGAGCAGAGGCAAGGGCAAGGGAGGAAACAGAGAGCGAGGGGGAGGAGGCAGAAGAAAAGATGAGTGATGACGACGACCCGAGATCTCCGAGTCTTTCCAGTGAATCAGAAGATTCACAGAAAGGAGCACCAGTGGCCAGGGCAAGGGGGGGAGCCGAGGGGGACGCCCCAGGAAGATAGAGCCAGAGGGGACTCAGAGGGGAGCAGTTGGAAATCGGGACCAGCGTCACCGCCAGAGAGCAGGGAAGAGGAAGGGCGCCAGGGATCAAGCGTTGGCAGCTCACAACAGGGGGGAGGGCACGAGTCAGGAGTGGCCACACCTCCATCGGGGAGCGAAGAAACGGTCAGACGGAAGGTGGAAGGTTGGGCGCGCGCGCAAGTTCAAATGCACAGGAAGGTGGCACAGTAGGCAGCCCGGAAAGGGAGCCAGGTCCTAAAGCCCGCCGAAAGGAGGGAGAAGAGTCAGGGTCAGCGTCAGCGTCAGAGGAATCCCGGAAAGAAGAGACCCCAGGGGGCAGAGGGACCCAGAGAAGAACAGTCAGGCGGAAAAGGTGGAGCAGGGCTAGGATATTAAGTTGGTGTACAAGGGCGGAGACTCAGACGGAGCTTCGCCGATCTAACCCCTAGACGTAGAGCTGGGGCGCTGCGGCTTGAAAATGGAAACTGTACTTCAATAAAGACTTTTGTACATTACTGCCGGCTAGCGTTGGTCCTCTGTGAGCTGGGACCTGGAGCCAGCTCTGACAGATAGCAAACCAAGGCTTGACATATCTCGCTCTGCATGTCACGAGTCAATCTCATATGTTAGTTTCACCTTTCAAGTTGGATTACGGAAATCAAGGAACTTTTCCACGATATTCTAATTTTTCGAGTTTCACCTGTATGTTTCCACATCCAAAATGGAAAGCAAGAGCAGACCAGGCGGTGTTGGGATCAGGACAGAGCCGACCTGCGAGATCCCGGCTCAGGGCAACGTTGGCAAGAGGGGAGCTTCCTGCCCTGCCGCAGGGGGTCAGACTTGGGGGTCCCGCCCCACTCTACAAAGGGATCTTTCCAAGGGGAAACCGTCTTTCAGCTCATCCTCACTGGTTCGCATGAACAAAAACCTCTGCCAAGTTTCCTTTGCTAATGCAATGTATTTCCTTCATGGGTGATTCCTGCGTGATATGTCTTATTTTTGCAGAGAGGTGCAAAAGGACCCCCCTCTCTCAGCCTCCGCCAGCATCTTCGGGGGGGGGTGAACATCTCCTCAACGGTCGGGACGGGGGTGGGGGTGGCAGCCAGTTCACGTGGAGCATGAAGAGATACCTCAGGCTCTGCTGGCAAGGAGAGGGTGGACTACATGGCCTCTGGGTGGCCCCTTCCTGCTCCCCCATTCTTTGGGGAGCAGGAAGAAGACGAGGTTGAGCGGGCGTCCTCGATGGGGGTCGCAAATAATTATTCCTGGAGCGTGGGGCTGCAGCTGAGCTCTCCCTCCGCCACTCGCCAGACTTCGTTGCGCCTGTTGAAAATCTCCATGGGGCTGTGGGGGAGGGAGGCAGAAAGAGGGGTAGGTGAGCTCCAGGAAGACGGGGGTCCAGACCCCTTCCCTCGTGCAATGAGGAGACCCAGCCCCCCCTCATCCCAGTAGGAAGTCAGGGGGTCCTCCTCAGGGAGGCAGTGCTGGGCGTCAGCAGTACCACCCACCGAGCCCAATGGCCCCCGGAGGGTTTGACCCCTGGTCTCCTGGGAGACCGCTCTAACCACTAGGTCATCCTAGCCCTTCGGTCCTGTTTGCTCTCCCCTACCCGCAGCCAGCGGCCATTCAGAGGCAGCCCCCCTGTGGTGAAGGTCCTGTGTGAGTGCCTGGAGGCGGTTGGAGGATGGATGGCGGCTAACAGATTGAGGTTGAATCCTGACAAGACAGAAGTACTGTTTTGGGGGGACAGGGGGCGGGTGGGTGTGGGGGACTCCCTGGTCCTGAATGGGGTAACTGTGCCCCTGAAGGACCAGGTGCGCAGCCTGGGAGTCATTTTGGACTCACAGCTGTCCATGGAGGCGCAGGTCCATTCTGTGTCCAGGGCAGCTCCATCTGGTACGCAGGATGAGACCCTACCTGCCCGCAGACTGTCTCTCCAGAGTGGTGCATGCTCTAGTTATCTCCCGCTTGGACTACTGCAATGCACTCTACGTGGGGCTGCCTTTGAAGGTGACCCGGAAACTGGAATTAATCCAGAATGCGGCAGCTAGACTGGTGACTGGGGGCGGCCGCCGAGACCACATAACACCGGTCTTGAAAGACCTACATTGGCTCCCAATACGTTTCCGAGCACAATTCAAAATGTTGGTGCTGACCTTGAAAGCCCTAAACGGCCTCGGCCCAGTAGACCTGAAGGAGTGTCTCCACCCCTGTCATTCAGCCCGGACACTGAGGTCCAGCTCCTAGGGCCTTCTGGTGGTTCCCTCATTGCAAGAAGTGAGGTTACAGGGAACCAGACAGAGGGCCTTCTCGGTAGTGGCGCCCGCCCTGTGGAACGCCCTCCCAGCAGATGTGAAGCAAATAGGCAAGTATCTTCTCTTTAAAGGACATCTGAAGGCAGCCCTGTTTAGGGAAGTTTTTAATATTTAATTCTGTATTGTGTTTAACACTGGGTTGGGAGCCGCCCAGAGTGGCTGGGGAAGCTCAGCCAGATGGGCGGGGTATAAATAATAACTTGTTGTTGTCGTTGTTGTTGTTATTACTGGACCTGATGCTGGACTGAGACCCCTCTCTCCTCCCGGCAGGCGCCCGCTATCTTGAGGCTGCGAGTTCCGCAGGCCAGCCCCCGCAGCCCCTCCCTCCCCTCTCACCTGTTGTAGCCAGCGGTGTAGTGCTGGCCGGCCTGCAGGAGGTGCCCGTGGGCGCTCAGCTGCCCGTCCAGGTAGCGCAGTTGTGCCAAGCGGTTGGTGTCCGTAATCCAGCCGCCAAAGACGCGCGCAAAGACGCGCAGCTCCGGGAAGCGCTCAATGAAGACCTGGCGCCGAGGAGGGAGGAGGAAAAGCGCAGCTCAGTCTGGCGAGCAGCCGCCACGGCGGGGGGGGGGTCTCCCCTGGGCAGAACAAGGGGAGCGGGGCGACCCCTGGGCCCCCCTCTTACCGTCTCCTCGGTGGGGGCGGGCGGGTCCCCCCGAAAGGCCTCCGGCAGCATGAAGTAGATTTCAAACTGGCGGCTCTCCGGGTCGTCCCGGACTCGGGTCAGCACCGGGCCGGTCATGGGGATGTGGACCCCTTTTTGGAGGGGGGAAGGGGGGAGAGTCACAGAGGGCGGGTTGCCCTGAACAAGCGCGCACCCCCTCCCTCCACCACAATCCCGGGTCCCCCACCAGGGCGGGAGGCGGCGTCCCCTTTCCTGCCTGGGCTGCTTGGGGGGGGGCTTCCACATCTGCCCCCTTGAACCCCCCCCCCCATTGCGCAGGCGTTTCATTCATTGCATGGGACACTCCCTCATCTGTCATCGGGGAAAAGAGGCTGCAAAAGCAGGAAAGTCTACTTGGCCTGGGGGGGGGGGGCAAGCAGCCCGGGGGGGGCTCTCCTTGCTCGGAAGCCCCCCATCCCCCCCCCACTCCAGCGGCTCCTGCTTTATGAGCTGGATGGATTTGGGGGGGTGGGAGGTGTCTTGAAGGAGCCATTTCTTCACCTCTTGTCCATCCCAGCCTCTCCTTGGGATCCAGGAGCCTGGATGGAGGCACTATATTGGGGGAGGGGAGAGCCAAGGTACCCCCCCCCGCGGCCATCCCTTTGGCTCCTCCGCGACCCCCAAGCCCCACGGACAGAGCTCAGCCTCCGGCGCAGGGAAGAGGTTGAACTTCCAGGCGCCCCAAGAGTCTTCCCCAGTTGTTGCCTCCTGGAGCCTCCCGTCCCAGAGGCAGTCTATCGGGGAGCACAGCAGGCAGTCCCGCAGCCCAGCCCTCTGCACACGCCCCGAGGCTCCCTTACCCGCCGCGTTCTTCCCTTGGATGTAGCGGAAGAGCCGCCAGAAGCCGTGGATCAGGGCCGGGAGGTAAGCCGAGCCGTCGCTGACGCGGGTGCCCACCCAGACGGAGGGCGGGTAGAGCCGAGCCTGGCCAGGGGGCAGGGGGAGATGGGGGTCAAGATGCGGCCGGGGGTCCGTCCCCCCGACTGAGCAAGGGGGCGGGGGCGGTGGGGGCCGCTCACCTCGTAGCCGGAGCCGTTGCAGACGAGCGTGTAGGAGAAGCACTCGCGGCCCTTCTTGCAGGGAGACACTTCCCTGGAAAAGGGGGGGGGGTGATGAATGGGGGGAGGGAGGACGCCCCCCCTCATTTGTATCCCACCTTTCCGCCAGGTGACAAGACTTGCTTTCTCCAGAACAGGGGAGGGCTCTCCTTCTTGGGAGCAGAGGCTGGCTGGCCATCTGCCAGGGATGCTGGAGCTGAGATCCCTGCCCTGAACGGGGGTGGGCTAGATGACCCCTGGGACCCCTCCCAACCCTGCCATTCTCTGACCCGAGGAGTCGGGACTGGAATCCAGGTCCCCGGCATAAGTTCCCCAGGGAGACGACCTGGCCAGAGGGGGGCAAATGACTCTTTAGATCAGGGGCCAGCAAACTTTTTCAGCGGGGACCAGTTCACTGTCCCTCACACCTTGTCGGGGGGCCGGACTATATTTAGAAGGGAAAAAATGAACGAATTCCTCTGCCCCACAAATAACCCAGAGATGCATTTTAAATAAAAGGACCTTCTACTCATGTCAAAACAAGCTGATTCGCGGGCTGGATTGAGAAGGCGATTGGGCCGGATCCGGCCCCTGGGCCTTAGTTTGCCTCCCCATGCTTCAGAAAGCTGGTCTCACGAAGCGGGGAGGGGGGCTATGATTAGCTGCGCTTCCTGCCTTGCAGGGGGCTGGACTAGATGACCCAGGGGAGTCCCTTTCAAGGATTCTGGGGGGCAATACGCCAATCCCCCCCCCATCTAGCTTACCTCTCTTCACAGGCGCCAAACGCCGCCAGGAGGGGCAGCAGCAGCAGAGGGGCAGCTTTGGTGTGCAGCATTGCTGGGATGGGGGCTAGAGAGGGAGAGACCCCCCAATGGGTTAGGAGACCCAGCGACGGAGCCGCAGACCCAGAACCCCTTCCTCCCTGAGCAGAGCACCCCCCGGCCTTCCCTGCCCCCAAACCCCGACCCACCTTCCCTCCAGGCGACGAAGATTCAGGCGGGCTCCTCTCTCTCCTCTCGAAGATGCTCCCATCACATCCACCCCGAATTTAAGGCATTTTGTGGTCCCGCCCCGGGGAGGGGGTCGGTTATGAAACTGCCCTCCTCCTCCTCCCCCAGGATCCCCTGGCGCAATCCCAGGAATGCAGCCTTGTGTAACGGGAGAGTTTTGTAAGCTGGAAAAACAACAACATGCTGGGGCCTGGCCTGCGCTGGGTTGGCACAGGTTGGGATGCTTTGGCCCAGCCGAGCCCCTATCCAGGATCACCCAAATTTGGGTGTCTATGCTCCAGGGACGCGGGTGATCGGCGGTTTGAATCCCCGCGACGGGGTGAGCTCCTGTTGCTCGGTCCCTGCTCCTGCCAACCTAGCAGTTCGAAAGCACGTCAAAGTGCAAGTAGATAAATAGCTCCGGCAGGAAGGTAAATGGCATTTCTGTGCGCTGCTCTGGTTCGCCATGCTTAGTCATGCTGGCCACAGCGAGATGAGCGCCGCAACCCCAGAGTCGGTCATGACTGGACCTAATGGTCAGGGGTCCCTTTACCTTTACCCTCCGGTGATCTCTACGTTGGATTATGGCAATGTGTTATACATGGGGCTGCTTCTGGAGACAGTTCAGAAACTTCAGCCGGCGCAGAATTGGGCAGGTTGCATCTCAGACTGATTCTGGTCCAACTGCGCTGGCTGCCCATTAGTTTCCGGTCCCAATTCAAAAATTGAAAGCCTTAAAGGGCTCAGGACTGCAACACCTCAAAGACTGCCTCCCTCCATATAGGGCTGCCAGATTTCAAAATCTAGACACAGTTGTGGAGCTATTTTTGCCAAAGGAGCTACTCTCTTTTTTTGCAGAACCTCCCCCCTTCCAAAATGAAGCCTTGGAGCTCTTTTTAAGAAAATCCGCCCAAATTGACGTGGGTTGCCATAAATCTGGATTTTCCCAGACATTTAAGCGAATTCCACCCAGACCCTTTTTCTGATGGCCGAATCCCAGCTCTGTCCAGAAAATTCCAGACATACGGCCAGCCGACCCCCATATGAAGTGACCCGGATGCCGTGACCATCCTCTTGTCCATGAGAGGTCCAGAGGGCGGCAACTGGAGAGCAGGGCCCTCTCTGCATTGGCCCCCCACTTCTGAGATGCTCCCCCCAGGGAGGTCCGCCTGGCGCCTTTGTTGTGTCCCCATTCCTCTTCAACCAGGCCTCTGAATGATTAACAGTTTATATCCTTTTCAATGTCTTTGTTGGAGGGGCAGCTATTATTCTATTTCATTATTGTTTTTATTATGTATTTTGTGTTTTCATCTTGTATCTTTAGGCTCTGAACCGCCCTGAGAGGTACGGATGAAGGGTGGTATACAAATTTAATAAATAAGCAAAACAAGTCAAGAATCTCTATGCAGTTGTGTTACTCTTTAGCTGAGAGTCCTGCCTTCATAGAATTGCAGAATTGGGGGGGGGGCTCTACGGGGGTCGTCTAGTCCCACTCCCCGCGATGCAGGAATCTTTTGCCAAACGTGGGGCTCAAACCCACAACCCTGAGATTAAGAATCTCTACCTCTACCAAGGGAACAGGGGGTTGGGCTAGAAGACCTCGGGGGGGTCCCCCTTCCAGCTGTACAATTCTAGGGTTCTCTGAACATCAGCCTCTTGGTGGAGGTTCCCAAATGGCAGTAGGTTTTGTGGGGCTGGGAAGTTGGTGTAGAAATATACAAACTGTGTTCAGGGCCACAAAAGAGATCAATAAATATTTATAGAGAAGGTTCAGTTTCTTTGTTTTTTCTTAAAAAAAAAAAAGAGAGACTCAAACGAAGTTAAGTTACAAAAATCTCAAAGGTAAATGGAGGCAGACAGAACAAGATGCGGAACGGGGGGGGGCAGATAAACAGCATTAACTCTGGGAAGGGCAATGCAGGGGCAAGTGTTCTGCGCCCCACGTTCTCCCTAGAGGGGGGCAGAAAGAGGCCTCCCCAACCCCGCAATTATGACAAAGGTCCTGGTCTTCCCTCTTTCCCTGGGGGGACAATTTGAATTTCACAGACACACACACGCACACACACAAAGACATGTTGGTTGGTGGCACTCAGCTCAGAGTTGCCACCTTTCCTGACGGCTGGCTGCTCCTCTGCTGGGTTTCTGGCGGTGGGGGGTGTCCTTGCTCAGATGGGGATGTGAGCCCCCTCCCCCAAAGTGACTGCTCTCCTGAGCCACGGACCGCCCCCCCGCTCTTGACACCCACAGGACAGACACAAGGGGGGCGGGGAGAGGAAGGGTGCTGACTGCTACATGACTCCCCCAACTGAGACATGGAAGGTGAGGGGGGGTATTTAGTGTTCAGTCCCCCACGGGGTCCCTTCCAACACTACAACTCTATGGTTCCCTCCTTGCAAGGTGCAGACAGGGGGGACATCGACTGACAACGGAGAAGGGTGGGGGGCTGTTTACAAGGAGCAGCAGGGGGTCCTGATCCTTCCTGGGGGAGACGGCGGCAGCAGAGGACCCGCTCCGGACGGGGTGGGGGGATCAGTCCAGTGGTGCTGTCCTGCCCACCCCCTAAAACTCAGTCTGAGGTGGGGGACTTGCGCCCAGTCTGGGTGGGGGTCCCTAGCGCAGGCCGGCTTGGGCTGGGCTGCCCCCTGCTCCCCCTCACATCTTACTGCTCCCCGCAAAGCCCACTTCGCTGCGGGGGGACCTCCCGGTGCCCCACTCGGCCTCGGCCCCCACCCGGGAGGGCGACGCCGCCTCCTTCTTGGAGGCTGCTGGGCCGCCGGTCCCCCCTCCGAGGCGGTGCCTCCTCTCGCAGTGGCCCTTGTGGCGCATGAAGCTGTCTCGCCACATGAACTTCTTGGCGCAGACGTCGCACTCGTAGGGCTTGAGGCCCGTGTGGGTCTTCATGTGCTCGGTCAGGTGGTGCTTCATCTTGAACTTCTTGTTGCAGACGGGGCAGTCAAAGGGGCGCAGGTTGAGGTGCATGTTGACGTGCCGGTCGCGCATGCTCTTGTGCGAGAAGGCCTTGCCGCAGTGGCACATGAAGATCTTGTTGCCGTCGCCCGAGCCGGCCGCCAGCTGCACCGCCCCGTGCTCCACCGGCGCCTGCGGCGGGAAGACCACGATCTGGTTGCCCTGCATGTCCATGGGCAGGAGGGCGCCACGCGGCGCAAAGGGGGCGGCCTCCTCCAGGCCCTCGTAGGCCGAGGGGAAGTCCTCCGAGGACTCGCAGAAGTTCACCTGCTCCTCCAGCTTGCCCCCCGAGCCGCCCCCGCCAGGCTCCGTCAGGGTGCGGACGTCGCTGATGCTGAGCGCCGCCTCGGGCGCCGGCCCGGCCACCTCCACGGGGTCCTCGTCCTCCTCGCAGGTCAGCACCAGGTCCTCCTGGGAGCGCTCCTTCTTGACGAAGACCCACTGCTTCTGGGGCATGATGCTGGGCCGCACGTAGGCCGGGCGCCGGCCCTCGCTGCTGTCGCTGACGTCGTCGTCCGTCTCCAGGACGAACTTGCTGCCGCCGGCGAAGGGGTCCGGGCAGCGTGGGGGCCCCTTTTCGGCCTGGAAGATGACCTCCTCGTCGTGGTCGTCGCGCTCTCCCGCCAGCGCCCCCCGCAGCGGGTGGAACTTGCCATGTTCGGGGCCCTCGCCCGAGTCGCGGGGGCTGAAGTAGTTGCTGCTGCTGGGCGACTGGTTGTCGCTGGTGCGGCTGGAGTGGGCGCGGAAGGAGGAGGACGAGGAGGAGGAGGAAGGCCCCAGGAAGGCCCCCCGACGCTCCTTCAGCAGCTCGGTGCACTTGTCCACGATGTGCCACATCTGCAGGACGCTGCCCACCGTCAGGTAGTTGACGATCTCGTCCGAGGCCATGCTCAGCTTGCCCGTGTAGGCCGAGCCCAGCACCGTCTCGAAGGCCACCGGGTCCATGACGCTGGGCAGCACGATGGACGTCATGTTCTTCAGGAGCACCTGGTCGTGGAAGTAGGGCGAGGAGGCGGCCAGCACGGCCCGGTGGGCCCGGAAGACGCGGCCCTGGACGTGGATGGCGATGTCGCACAGCTTGCCCTCCACCCGCTGCTGGTTGAGGTTCTCCAGCAGGGCGCTGGTGACCTCGGGGAAGTCCACGTGGACCACGGGGAGGCCGGAAGAGGCCTCCATGGCGCTGGGGAGTGGAAAAAAGGAGACGGGAAAAGAACTTGCGTTAGAAGGCTCCAAAAAGGAAGGCAGCTCAACTGATGGCTCGGAGGAGGAACCAAGAGAGCCCCCTAATGTTTAAGGCCTCAAAAGTAGGTTGGGGGGATACAAATTAATGGAAAAGGAGAAGGCTGTGAATGGCTACTAGCCAGGATGGCTCTTCTCCGCCTCCACAGTTGGTGGCAGTGTTAGAAATTTGCCAGCTGTGTCTTGCGACTGGCATGGGTTCCACCGCCCCCTGTGGAGATCTCTGGGTGCCACGTTGGCAACGGACTTCTCCCTCTGGCTGCATCCCCAGCTTTCTGAAGCAGCCAGCAGAAGAGCTTATTTCGTTGCATTTATGAAAGCATATTATCCAGTTACTCCCTACAAGGACCCTGTGAGGTAGGCAAAGAGGCTGCGACCGACTCCAAGGTCCTCCAGGGAGTCTGAGTGGGGATCCGAACCCTGATCTCCTGAGTCCGACACTCTCAGCACCACACCCCCCAGGTTTCCTAAAACTCTTCTGCTATGGGGCAGCTCTATGAATTAAGTAGGTAAAATAAATACGAGGAAAGCCAAATGTCACCTAGAGAAGGATCTGAAATATTTTCCTGTGAGACTGATTTCAACAGGCAGGGAGTTCCAAAGGGTAGTTGATGCCACTCTAAAAGGTTGAGTATTATGTGGGGTGAGGCGATCACAGAATTGTAGAGTTGGAAGGGACCCCCAAGCATCATCCATTCCAACCCCCTGCAAATCAGGATCTCGTAGGTAAACTAGTCCCAAACTGCACAGATCTCCGAGGAGCAAAGACGTCCATGGCCTCATTCCCGTCAGCAATTGCACTGCAGCATCCTCCCCAAATGCAGCTTCCGGATCCGCCGCGAGGGAAGCCCCACAGAAAGAACCTGGCATGAATGGAGCACATATACTCAGAAGTAAGACCCCCCACCGGTCCATGGCGCTTGTTTCCACTTGCACGTGCAATTGTGATATAACATTATTTTATTGCACGGATTGTGATATAACATTCTTTTATGCAAGTGCAGCGGAACCAGAGCTGCTTGACTTTTATAACTCCCTGGGCTGGCGGGAGGCTGCTCAGACTCTTGGCACGAGAGCCGGTGATTCATTTCGCTCGGCTCTGAGGCCACCCGGAGCTCTTCATTTTTCCCAGCCACTACACCTATTCTATTCAGATAAAACCACCAAAGGGGGTGGGAACTTTGAACCCGCTTCTCAAAATATCCGTGACAGGCCTGTGGAACTCCCTGCCTATTGACATTGCTGGGGTCTTTCTGTGGCCTCCTTAAAAAACAGTTATTTAAGCAAGCCCGGTGTTATATACTGAGTTGAATAGGATCCAAAATGCAGCAGTCTGATTGGTCCTAGAACAATGCAGCAGTCTGATTGGTCCACAGGAGCCACCCAATCTAGCTCCAGGGGGAAGTGAATCCGCGACCCGATTGGCCTACAGGAGAATCCCGGAATTAGCCAATCACGTGGGGCCCATTGTGTAAATAATGTATATAAAGCAGATACCTTGGGGGGGACTTCCATTCCTCCTCACCACTATGAGCTGAATAAAGAGCATGAAATCCACACTTGACTCCGAGTATATTTCACCCATCCACACAATTTTCATTTCTTCTTAGCTGCTGTCCATTTCAAATACCTGTCTTTAACCCAGCAATTCCAGTATCTAGTTTTATATGTCAGGGGCACATGTGCTTCAGCTGCGATTCCTGCGTTGCAGGGCGCTGGACCACACGACCCCTTGGGGTCTCTTCCAACCTTACAATACAGTTCTAGATTTTTCTAAACTGCTTATAACGGGGTGCTGCTGCTGCTGCTTTTTAAACAAGCAATTGGGATGTACGTTTCATTAAATTAACTAAAAAAGGGGTCTGAGTCCCAGGTAACACGACTGCCAACCCACTCCTGTGGGGTCAGGTCATTGTTTTGATCCTTTTACAGTTTTCTGTGTAGTGCGGTATATTATGGATTGTGACTTGCTGTTCTTTTTATTGATTATATTTTGGTGATAATTGTATTGTGCATTATTACATTCTAATGGGTTACTGATTCTTAGTTTATTTGCTATAGGTAAAGTTATGTTTTTAGAAGGACTTTTTTTGCACTGGATCCGATTGTCGTAAGGCTTGTGACCTTTGCTGTATGTTTTGCCGTTTCTCCCGCTCACAAACCGCCTCGTGCAGAAGAATATGGAACGGCAGCGTACAAATTAAAAAGGAAATGGAATGCAAACAGTTCTGCGGAGACGGGGCGTTGCGAACAGAGAATCAGAGGATCGCAGGCTTCGAAGGGGTGCTGTGCCGATGCTTCTGGGGGGGCAGGAGGGGGGCAGTCGAGATGCCGCCCAAATCTCAGTGTTGGAGGGCAGGAGAGGGAGGGGGCTGACCACTTTGGGGGGCAAAAGCCTTTGGGTTTGGTCTCCGTTCCTTGTCCCAGGCCTCTCACCCCACCAGAAATGACCGGTAGCAGATCTGCTGAGTCCTGAATGCCAGATCAGTCCACAATGAAACCTTGTTCATTCACGATCCGATTCTGGGTCAGCAGGCTGCTCTGGCTTGGGGGAGTCACCTGCGTGGGCCTGGCCTTACCCAGCTGTGCCCACCTCTGTTTCTGGTGCCAGGGGGCTGAAATGAGGGTGTTGCCCACCCCCTCCTTGACCAGCGAGCCTCTTGACCTTGCGATGGGCTTCGAGGGCCTGGCGTGAGGCTGCACCAGAGACGGGGGGGGGGGGGTTCTGCTGCTCCACCGCCCCCCTGGCAGCACCCCTGATCTGGCTGGCCGAGGCAGTCCCTGAGGGATTGTTGGACCCCAGAACGATAATCCTGGGTGACTTCAGTAACCAAGCAGAGGACACCTCGAAGCTTCATGGGTCTCTCTCAGGTGGTCCAACACACCCGGAAAGGCACTCTCTGGATGGGATATTGGCCCCAAATGCCACAAGGGATGGATGAAGATGAGGGGAGGGAAATGGGCGCTGGCATCCGATACCACTGGCCACGGTCTCCTCTGGGGAACTGGGGAAACGGCTCTGTCATGCACCGAGTCCAGAGAGCAGCATGGCGGCTGCGCTCTGGGATGCTGCTGGGAACTAGATCATCTCCAGTCTATTTAACATCTACATGGCAGCAGGCATGAGGCCCCGATCTGGTGGAACGCTCTGTCCCAAGAGACCAGGGCCCTGCGGGACTTGACCTCTTTCCTCAGGGCTGCAAGACGGAGCTGTTCCACCAGGCCTTTGGCCAAGGCACAGTCTGACCCCCTCTCTCCTTCGGTAATCCTCACAGAACTCTAGCCCAATGGTTGCCATGAATTTGATTTTGAATTGATTTTAGAATGAATTTTAACTAATTGATTGTGATTTTAGGTAAACTGTGTTACTTTTATTGTTGTTAGCTGCTCTGAGCCCGGCTTCGGCTGGGGAGGGTGGGATTTAAATAAAATTTTATTATTATTATTATTATTATTATCATAGAAGGGACCCCAGGGGTCATCTAGTCCAGCCGCTGCAATGCAGGAATCACAACTAAAGCATCCATGACAGATGGACATTGAACCTCTGTTTAAAAACCTCCAAGGAAGGGGAGCCCACCATCTCTGGTGGGAGTCTGTTCCCCTGCCAAACAGCTCTTACTGAAAGTTTTTCCGCTGTGTTCAGTCGCAATCTTCTTTCTTGTAACTTGAAGCCACTGGTTCGAGTCCTACCCTCCAGAGCAGGAGAAAGCAAAGCAGCTCCATCTTCCGTGTGACAGCCCTTGAGATCGTATCTCTCTGTCTCCTCTTTTCCAGGCTAAACATTCCCAGCTCCTTCAACCGTTCCTCACAAGGCTTGGTCTCCAGCCCCTTGGTCGCCCTCCTCTGCTCACGCTCCAGCTTGTCCACATCCTTCTTAAACGGTGGTGCCCGGAATCGGACCCAGTATTCCAGGTGGGGTCTGACCAAGGCAGAAGAGAGAGGGACTATGACTTCCCTTGATCTGGACACTGGACTTCTGCTGATGCAGCCGAGAAGTTCCAGGAGGTGCCGTCTGTACGCTGATGACCCTCAGCTCTGTTCCTCCATAACATCTGAATGGGGAGAGGCCACTGTTGGGACGTAGTGGCGAAATGGATGAGGAAAACAAGCTGAGCTTGAATCCTGGCAAGGACTGGATCCTGTGGGCAAGGAGCTCCCAGAAATGGCTGGGCTGGCTGGCTGGGCTGAGGGAGCAGGTTCACAGCTTGGGGACTTCTGGAGCCCCTGTGACCAGGAGGGCCTTTGCGCAATTGCAAGCGGTTCAGTGGTGGCGACCATTCCGGGACCAGGAAGGCCTGGCCACAGCTGCTCAGGCACCGGCTACTTCAGGGCTGGATCACCGCAATGCGCTCTCCATGGGGCTTCCCTTGCAGTTAGTGGCGGATGCTGCAGCACGAATGCTGACAGGAGGGAGGCCCGGCCAGGAGGGCACACTTGTGCGCAGAGGTTTGCCCTGCTCACCAACATGCTGCTGGGCAGAGTTCAAAATGTTACTATTAACATAGAAAGCCCTGAGCAGCTTGGGACCAGTTCACCCGAGAGACTGCCTGCCCCACCTGCCCCCCTCCAAGTGACCGGTTTGTCCGGCGGAAGTGGCACCTCCGCAGGAGCCGCAGAAGACCCATTTCCTGCATTTGTAAGACCACGATCCTTTCATGCCCAGGCTGCAGCTTCGATCCCCCTACGGGACGGCTGCATCTTCCTGCCTCGCAGGGGGTGGGGCTGGATGACCCCCGGGGTCCCTTCCCACTTTTGGTGCGGCAGCAGCTGCACTTTGGAACTCCCTGCCTCTTGAGATCTAGCAGGTGCCTGTCCAAAGCCTTCTCGCTCAGCCGAGCCTCATCCGTCTCCTGTCTTGGGATCTGAACTCTGGCGCCGCCGCCCGCCGCCCCCCCAGCCGATTCCGTAGCAGGAGCCTCCCCACACCCTGCCCCCTTTCGGAGAGAGGGCAGCCCCCCAAGCAGCGGGCGCCTGGATGGGCGGGCAGGTAGACTGCGCCTGCAGCTGGAGCCCCCCCGCCCCCGCTTTGTCCGGCCCCCCGCCCTCTGCCCGCGCCCCGAGGCGCCCCGGCCGCTCCTCCTCCGCTCACCCTCCGCGCTCGCTCTCTCGCTCGCCCGCCCGCCGCGGCCTCTTCCTCCGGCTCGGCTCCCAGGCGCAGCGCCGCCCGCCCGCCTCCCGCGTCGCCTTTAAGGCGCGCGCATTGGACGCCCGACGCAGAGCGCGCTCGCGGCGGCGGAGGGGAGGCGGGGCGGCGCATGCGCGCGCCGGCGGAGGAGGCAGGCAGGCGCAGGGCCGGGCCGCATTTGCATACGCCTCGCCGGGGAAGCGCCTCGAAAACCCGGCGCCGGAGCCGAGACGGGATCGGGGTCTCCAGGGAGCCACCTGGGTCTCCTGGCCCGGCAGCCGGGACGGAGAAGACAGGAGATGATCGACAGAAAGGGCGGAGGAATTTGGGGGGGTCTCCATAACGAGTTCTTACAGGTTCAGGTAGGTGGCTCTCTTGGTCTGACACAGTTGAAATAAATAATTTTTTTAAAAAATTCTGGTACCTGAAGCAGTGTGCATGCACACAAAAACTTACACCCAGAAGAAACTTCGTTGGTCTCTAAGGTGCTACAGGACAATTGTTTTTTTAAAAATTGATTTTTTAAAAGGATCTTTCCGAGGAATTTTAAAGGAAATTTGAAAACAGTTTTTAAAAAATCTAAAAATTAAAAAAAAATCTTTGTATTTATTTTGAGTTTATGCAGGTTATAGTTGATATTCATAAGAAACGGAAGCTGGATCCGGGCAAGAAGAAGGGGTCATGTGCCCTGCCTGCTCTGGGAGGATCTACTTTCTGAGGGTCTCACTGGACTAGACGGCCCTTGGGGATACCAACGCCCCAATTCCGTCCTGTGCGTGGCACCCAAAGCCCTAAGAGCATCTCCCGCCACATCAACCACCTCTGGGCCCCGCAATGAGCAGGGGGTCTCGGCCGAAGGACTGCCCCCTAGGGACCCCACAGCAGGGCCTTCTTGGGGGTGGCTCCCCAGAAGGGTCTGGAAGGCGCTCCCTGCTCAGGCCCCTCTGCCTCCCCTTGCTAGTAACCTCAGGTCTCCAGATTGTGGGTTCGAGAGCCATGTGGGCTGAAGGATTCCTTCAGGGGAAACCCGGAACACCCCGTGTCTTTTTCCAGTATTGTAAAACTGTATGTCTCCCGTTCCTCTGGGTCCCTGGAGTAGAGCAGGATTATAAGCTGCCTTTCGTCACCAAAGTAAGGGGCTAAACCCACTCCCCACTCCCACTTGGGGGGGGGGGGAGAAATAATAACAATTTTATATGTGTGTGTGTGTGTCTGTAAATAAAATGAAATAAAAATAAGTTTTCTAATTTAGGCCACCCATCTGACACGAGTTGTCCTAGCCACTCTGGGCTGCTCCCAACAAAATATAAAAACACAAAAAACCCTCAATGGAAAGCACAGAAACAGGGCCACATGTGCTCCCCCCAAACCACACCTGTCTCCCTTTAACAGAACTCACACTCACAGCAGCCTACAGAAAAATATTTGCCTATTTTTAATTCCCCCTGCTTTTTTTTTTTTTTTTTTTTGCAAAATGAGCTCCCAAACGGACAGAACATCAATACACCCCCCACCCCCCATGGCAACCAGAATACAAACACTGCAGTCCCCGCCCTTCGTCCCCCTGCCCCCCCCATGCATCACGCAGAAGCCCCCCCACCCCTGAGTCCATGGAGGCAGTCACCATCTTCCAGCAAGCCAAGATTTTTTAGGGGGGGTTTCCACCTGTCCTTCTGCTCCCCGCCCCCCAAAGTCTGTGTCAGATTGTGGTGAGGGGGCTAATCCGAGTCTGACAGGACGATGATCTCTTCCGGGTCGCACTGGGTCGCCACGCTGGCCTGCGGGGGTAGGGAGAGAGGGGGGTCAGAAGAGGAAACCGGTGCCCTGCACCCCCTCCCTCCCCAGAGCAGCACCCAAAGGCCCCCGGCTGCCCCACCCGGCTCACCAGGGACCTCCCTGAGGCAGACCAGCTGGGAGGAGGGGGGCAAAGTTTAGGAAAACTCTTCTGGCGTAAAGAGAGAAGTTTTCCTTCCTCTCACGTCACGGCTAGAACTCGCGGGCATTTGAAGAAGCTCAACACGGGAAGATTTGAGGCGGGCAAAAGAAGGTCCTCCTCAGTTGATGTGTGGAACTCCCTGCCACAAGAGGCAGGCACAGCCAACCAGCTGGGTCAATTGAAAAGGAGATACCTAGGCGTATTTGGCCACTATGAGGAGGGGAGGCTGGAGCAGCCACTGGCCGAATCCAGGAGGCTCTGCTCAGGCGCTGACTCCCAGGGGAAGAAGCAGGAGCTGAGCTCCCCCAGGGCTGGTGCTGGGAGAGGAAGGAAGAGGCAATCTGGGGCTCCCGATCAGGGCTCTTGTCCCTGGGGCAATCCACCCCCCCCCATTTAGTACCTTCCAGATGGCTGCAAGGAGGTGGCCCTGATTCTGCGGCTGGGGGCTGCCCTGGGAGCTGCTGACCAGCCCCAGGCCTGGGGAGTCGGCGCAGGTGGAGTCGGCCAAGGGGGCCGGGCTGAGGCGCCCCTCTCCGTCCTCGTCTTCCTCCTCCTCCTCCGAGCCAGTGCTGGGCACCTCAATGCAGCTGCCAGAGAAGAAACACAGATTCAGGGGGCGCTTGCACGGCCTGACTCCCCCCCGGGGGCTGAGGCGGCTCAGAGCGTTTCGCAGAGTTGGAGAAGGGACCCCGAGGGGTCACCCAGCCCATTCCGCCTGCCCTGAAGGAATCGCCCCTCAAGCATCTCTGACCGTTTCCAAGCGGAGGTTGGGAGCCCCCCTGACAGGGACCCTTGAGGGGGTTGGGCTAGATGACCCTCAGGGTCCCTTCCAAGTCCACCCTTCTCTGATTCCATGACCAGTGTGGGGGTCAGGTGGGATTGCTAGGAGGAATTATGAAATATGGAGCACGCCATTGTGTCCGCGATGAACGCGTGGCGTTGACTGGGTTTGATTCATTGACAATCGTTTCTGATCGAATCCCCCAGGCCTCTCCACCTCGGCCATTTGCTTTCTCTACACCTGACAGGCACATATAAGCATTCTGAACCGCAGGCCACTTGCTTCATCAGACATCCTCCGCACATAAAGATAGTAGGCTACTTTAATGTAGTTTAATCTTTAGATAGATCTTAAAGGCCAGGAAGAGAGTTCACAAGGAGCTGGTAAATACTGCCATCCTGTCTCTCCTGTTTATGACCTCTGGGGTTTTGCTGAATGCATTCCTCCTTTTATTCCTATTTTATTTACTCTGGACTACTATGCATGCCCAAGTAGGAAATAGTTTCTTTGTAGTTTGAACTTTAACTTTGTTCCCACGTGGGGTTTTTTGAAATGCTCAGAGGAAATCTGATTGGTTCTTACGAACACTGTGTAAAAAGTTCTTTTGTGAATAAAACGACCTGGGCCAAGGGGTGGACAGAGGAGAATTATTATTATTGGCACCTCCTCCCAGAATCTTGCTAGTCAAGCCTTGTGTGGATTTTAATAATCAGAGTCCAATCCTTCCTTGCTCTGGGAAGGCTACAACCAGCTCTCAGGGACTCCGTGACATCCCTGGGGAAGGGGGCTGCCCTTCAGCCTCAGGTCTGGGCCTGGACATCTCAGGGTCTGGGCTACTCCTGATCTGGCCACCCCAAGAAGCAGCAGCCCCCACGGAAGACCCACAAATGGTGTCTGGCCAGGATAACGCTGAGAGTCAGCAGGAAACTTACTCTGCTTTTGGGCAGAACTTTGGGAAATGCCATTTGGGATTTGATCTGGACTTGTCCAAAGAACCCCTGGCTCATCCCAACCTCTGCTTAAAAACCGCCAAGAAAGGAGAGTCCAGCTCCCTCTGGACTAGGCTAAAAGATCACACCAAGAGTCAGAGCACATTTCAAAACAGAAATCAGTATCCGGTTTCCCCCGACAGCAGACTAGTAGTCGGTTGCCTTTGCACCTGCGTTCCCAAAGGCCGCCAGGAAAGGAAGGCCGTGAAAATAACAATAACAGCAGCAGCAATAACAACAACAATAGTAATAAAACGTGGCTCCTGTCCAGGTTTGTTAATTGTCTTACTTTAAATGTTGTGAGGATCCTATTCCCTTTTAAAAGGTGGTTTTTGGCAGGGGGGATTTGCTATGTTGTTTTTATTTTATGTATTTTGTGGTTCAATATTTTGATTTTATTCTGTGAAACGCCCTGAAACCTCAGGGTATAGGACAGTGTATAATAAAATAATAATAATAACAACAACAACAACAATAAATAATCTTCTGGCGGGACAGCAAGGAAGGAGCCTCTTTTGTCAGGCAATCCTGCACTCTGAGAGCAGTTGCAGAAAAGACCCAGAGGCGGAATTTTTAAAAAATGTGCAGATGAAACATCTCTGCAATTTACTGTGTTTGCCGGACCTATTGAAGTAAGGAAAGGCAAAAACATTCCTCTTCCACCGGGCCTTGGGCGCAAATGGGTCAGCGACTGGTATTGTGCTTTTGGTCATTATGTTCTGCATTTGCCTTTTATCTTGCCAGCGCCCGGTGCTCTTTGGATGAAGGAAAGTCTATAAGTTAGCATTTCTTAAAAGAGGCTCTCCCTCTGAGGGCTCAGCACCCAGGCAGGTTCGGGGCAGGACCTATAGATTCCTTCTGGGCCAGCCTGGAAACCTCAGCCCCCTTGCAATCACAGAACTGCACTTGGAGGAACAGCCAAGGGCCCTCTAGCCCGCCCCCCCCGCTTGCCCCCCACTTTCCCATGGAGTCTCCTCTCCCCCTTACCACCTCCCTGCCCCCCACTCACCTGTTGGAGTCCCGCCTGCTCCGCTTGCTGGGGGGCTGCCCGTTCACCCCACGCAGGGGCCCCCCGCCCGCCCCGCGGAGACTGCCGTTGTCCTGCACATGGCCGTGCTTGGCCGGGGGCCTCTGGGGATGGGGCAGCTTCTGGCGCGACCGGAAGACGGGCGAGGCCCCCCTGCCCTCTGGGGTCTGGTGCGGGGGGGAGGGGGTGGGGGGCGGCGTCTCGCCCGCCTCCAGCGTCAGGGCCTCCTCAATCTCCAGGAGGAACTGCTGGGAGGGGGAGGTGCCCACGGCAGGAGGGGGGTCCGCAGGGGCCTGCCCCACGCGCTGTCCACGTTCCTCTCCTTGGCGCCCCTCCGGGTTGTGCTCTTCCTCGTCCTCTTCGTCCGGCTCTTCCTCCGAGGAGGACGGCACCAGCTCAGGCGCCTCCAAGTCCATGTGCTGGTCGGCCTCCACTTCCTGGACGCGGGGGTCATCATCTGGGAGGGACAGCAGGGTTATG
This sequence comes from Podarcis lilfordi, assembly GCA_947686815.1. NCBI lineage: Eukaryota > Metazoa > Chordata > Lepidosauria > Squamata > Lacertidae > Podarcis > Podarcis lilfordi. Next base: position 122,996,754 of record OX395127.1, read on the forward strand.
CTGTTTTAATTTATCATTTGGCCAATTATTTTTATTGATTTACCAAATTACTACAAATCAAACCAAATTAATTCAATTTAATACCATTTTCCCGCCCTCGCTACAAAATGTGAACAAAATACAGAAGTACTGTTTGGGGTGGCAGGGGGCGGACAGGTGTGGGGGGCTCCCTGGTCCTGAATGGAGCAATACGTGCTACATACTCTATATTGCTTTATTTACAGTTCAAAGCAAGTATATTACAGAAAGACATCTTGCCTCTGCAGGAGCAGAAAAATGCATCCTCTCTCCTCAACAGCTCGGAGAGAATCACACAGTGAAAAACAGGAAACCAGTGTACGTCACATCCAGTCTCCCTTTCCCGTGAGAAACTCCAACAGTACAGACTGTGGAATGTAAACACCTGTCTCGTGACAAGTTAGCTGCACAGTGAAGGAAAGCAGAAACCAACATCCCCCCCTTTCTGTGAACATCACTGGGCAGCGTGTTTGCACAATATCAGTACAAACCCAACTTCTGCACATAGGTACAGTGTTGATCCCTTGATACAATCTTGGACAATACATCAGCAGGAATTTCATTACCTGGCATATAGGACACCGTTACGAGTCCCTTCTGAATACATTCCCTAGCATGCTGCAACTTTAATTGTAAGTGCTTTGTGCTTTGCTTACAACCTTCAGACTTCAGCAAAGCCAAACATGCTTTGTTGTCCTGGTAAACCTGGATTGGACATTTGACAGGAATTTTCATATCTTTGCACAATTGTACTAACCATTCACAATCCTTAAGTGAATAAGACAGTGCATTCAGTTCAGCTTCACAAGTACTTAAGCTAACTGTTGTTTGCTTCTTGCATGACCAATCAAAAAGACCCTGATTGTACATGTAGCAAACTCCAGACGTACTTTTCCTGTCTGTAGCGTCACTTCCAAAACTTGCATCTGCAAATATCTCAAGACCACCAGACTTCTGATTGTTAAATCTCAGTCTGTAATGCATAGTGCCTTTCAAATACCGCGCTATGCGTTTCAGAGCTTTCCAATCCTTGACACTAGGATTGTTGACTTGTCTGCTTAGCAAATTACAGCTAACAGCAATGTCTGGTCTTGAACATCTGGCAATGAAGTTTAGCTTGCCTAGCACACTCCTGTACAGTGTAGTGTCAGAAAATGCTTCTTCAGTGTCATCTACCTGATAACCTGTTGTCATCGGTGTGTCTATAGGGTTAGCATCCATCAGATTTAGTTTGCTTAACACATCAGCAATTTTCCGTGACTGGTGTACTAGAATGTTACCATCTTGATCTCTCTCTATTTCCAGAGATAGGTAGTTGTTTACCTCACCAAGATCTTTCATGTCAAAGTGCTCTTTCAGTTGAGCTAGGGCGCTATTGTACATTGCGACATCTTTCCAAAAGAATAATAAATCATCAACATAAAACAAACAGTACAGTTTCTTTTGCCCCTCCTCTTTGACAAATACACATGGATCAGCTTTCCCTTGCTGAAAACCTAGAGAAAACAATACTTCAGTGAGTTTTGTGTGCCAACACCGTGCACTTTGTTTGAGACCATAAAGGGATTTCTTCAGAGCACAAACAAATCCCTGTTTTACCTGTACGCCATCAGGTGGAAGCATATAAAGTGATTCATCTAGAGATCCGTACAGAAAAGCTGTATTAATATCATGGTGACTAATGTGTAGATTTTCCTCTGCAGCTAGCTTGAGCATAAGCCTAATGCTTTCATATCTCACTGTGGGTGAATAGGTCTCGTGATAGTCTTCACCTGGTACCTGTGCAAAACCTCTGGCTACCAATCTGGCTTTGTGTCTGACTATCTTGCCATTTTGATCTGTCTTCGCTTTGAAGACCCATTTGCTTCCAAGCAGTTTCATTCCTGGAACTACTGGAACTAGCTCCCATGTTTTGTTCCTTTCTAAGGAATCAAGCTCAGCCTTCATGGCATTTAACCATGGCTCAGCTTCCTTTGAATCCAAACCCTGGATTTCTTGGAAACTTGAAGGTTCAAATACCTTCTTGGAGCTTTTAACAGCTGTTACTGCTATCTTAGCAAACTCATCAGCAAATCTCTTTGGAGGTTTGCCTTTTGTGGCTCTCTGTGACCTACTGAATTAGCCTTAAGTCTTCAACACTCTCCTCTTCCTTCTTAGGAGAAAAACGACCTATTGTGAACAATGGTTCCTCCAATTCTTGATCAGAGCTTTCAGAGGGTCGCATAGAGGCTTTCGCACTCTTGAAATCCTCTGAATCACCCGATTCAGTTTCAGATTCAGACTCAGAACCTTCATCAGTGGGTGTGGGTTGTTGTGGTTGCTTTTGACTATCCTCAGTCTCATCACCGTCATCAGGATAACATTGGAAAATTCCCACATTCTCCCCCACTTTGCATTGTACTCAACACTTCTCGTGAGCTTAATTGTCTTAGAGTCAGTCATCATTATTCTGTAAGACCCTTTCTGATAACCTAGAAAGATACCATGCAATCCACGCATGTCTAACTTGGAGTTTTGTGGTGAGCGAACCCACATGTCAGAACCAAAACTCTTCATGTGTTTGATGTATGGCTTCTTGCCAAACATCTTCTCATAGAGGTACATCCAATCGCTGAAGATAACCTGCGATTGTAACTGTAAACAAAACACGAGAGAGATTCGGCCCAATAACTCTCTGGAAGATTGGCATCATGCAGCAAGGTTTTTAACCCTTGAAGCAATGTCTGATTTGCCCGTTCCGCAAGTCCATTCTGCCATGGCGAGCGAGGACTAGACAAATCGTGTTGAATTCCTTTCTCAGTCAGAAAAGCTTCAAACTGCTGAGAAGTGAATTCCCCGCGATCACTGAAAAGAGTCTTTATCTTCTTACCATGCACATTTTCCAACCAAGCACAGAATTCCTTGAACCTAGGAAAAGCCTCCGATTTCTGCTTGAGATTGTACACAAAAATATATCTAGAAAATGCATCAATGAGAACCATGAAGTATCTATTTCCACCCAAAGAGGGCGCAAGTGGACCAACCAAATCAGCATGAACAACCTGGTATGGTTCTGTAGCTTTCCTGCTAGACACCTTACCTTTCGCAGCCATTTTCACTTTGTTTGCTGCGCATGCTTTGCACTTCATGTGGTACCTGCAGGGTTTAATAGTCATACCTTCAACCAAGGCAGGCATTTTAGATACTGCCTCAAAATGCAAATGACCAAATTTTCGATGAAAATCGTGAATACATTCTGCATGCAAACTTTTGTTAGAACCTGCAATGCAACAAGTGTCATCCTGCACCACATCATCATAATACAAAACAAACAAATGATCAACATATTCTGCATGCAATACATAATCATTTTTCTTTGTGATGATGCACTTCTTGTTCTTGAAGGAAACGTCAATGTTCCGCTCATTCAGCTGTCCAACGCTGAGCAGATTATGTTTGGCGTCTGGCACGTAAAGCACATTCTGTATCGATAAGTCCAAACTGTGAAGAACAACAGTTCCGTAGCCTTTACTGGGAATAGTGTGGTCATCCGCCTGGTGAATCGCACCTTCCTGCGGTGTAAAAGACACAAACAGTTTCTTATCGTTGCACATGTGGTGGGTGGCCGCTGAATCAACAACGAAGAAAGATCTAGACGTCTTCTGGACCTCTGCAACCTTTGGAGTGAAGCGTGAAACCATAGCCTTGTGCTGCGTTGTCTTAGACACCGGACCTTTGCCTTTGCCTCGGCCTTTTCCGCGCGATGAGCTTTCGCTGCGCTGCTCTGTCTTGGCCCTGGGATGTCTGCATTCCCTCTTCATATGGCCTAGACGTCCACACGAGTAGCATTTCACTGCCTCCAAAGCTTTGGCGCCATCTGGTGGTTCCACTGCACTATGGGATGACGTCTGTGAAGACTCCCCTTTGCCCATGCAGCTAGCACCCCGGCGATCTGCTTCATTTAAAATCACGGCAGTAACAAAGTCCACTGTCAGCTGAGCAGTTGGTTGCACAGCAATCTGGGTTGCAACAGACTCCCAACCTGAACCCAAAGATTGTAGTATCATGAAAGAATACACAGCCTCTGGAAAGTTGAGTCCTCTCTGTTGCAGCTCATGTCTCAGATTTTGCATCTGCATCAGATGTAAACGCACATCTCCACCTTCAGCAAGAGCCATATTATGCAGCTTGTTAAAATAAAACATAGTGGATCCAGCTTCTGTCCTTAAGTGAGCCTCTCTCAGAGCGTCCCAAATTTCTCTGGCTGAGGTCTTATCACGCAATAGACAGAGCTCTTCTGGGGATACTATCAATGTAAGAGTTCCCCTTGCTTTGGAATCCTTAGCTTTCCATGCATCTGTAACTGGAACTGGGGGTTCCTGTAATCACCTCAAACAAACCCTCTTTCCGCAGAATTGCCTCTGCATACTGAACCCAGTCGCTGTAATTTTTCTTGTTGAGCTTAGGAATCCCACAAGCATCCTGAAGGGCCATCATGACTCTGGCATTAGCCTTCAGCGTCATATGCTGCTTTAAATCTTGCTGCGTCACTGCTGCAGCTGCCTTATTACAAAGGCACACTTAAAAGTTACGTTCGAGTTCCCCAGCATAGTGACTTGTGCCTGGGAGCCTTTTGCCTATTCCCGGCAAAACCGGCTTTAAAAGTTCAAAGTCCAGCCATAAAGCCATTAACTTGAAGCTGGCAGGCTGCCCGGAGCAGTAGCACACACCTCATCAATCACTTCTACGCGCAGAGCAGATTCCGTTCCGATCCGTCCCTCTGCATTCCGATCCTTTGCCGGCACTCCGATTCGACCTCTGGGCCCATAACCACGTGTTGATTTAAAGCAGAGTCTGTCGTGCCCAGCGGAAGGATGAGCAATACGTGCTACATACTCTATATTGCTTTATTTACAGTTCAAAGCAAGTATATTACAGAAAGACATCTTGCCTCTGCAGGAGCAGAAAAATGCATCCTCTCTCCTCAACAGCTCGGAGAGAATCACACAGTGAAAAACAGGAAACCAGTGTACGTCACATCCAGTCTCCCTTTCCCGTGAGAAACTCCAACAGTACAGACTGTGGAATGTAAACACCTGTCTCGTGACAAGTTAGCTGCACAGTGAAGGAAAGCAGAAACCAACAGTGCGCAGCCTGGGAGTCATTCTGGACTCACAGCTGTCCATGGAGGCACAGGTTAATTCTGTGTCCAAGGCAGCTGTCTGCCAGGTCCATCTGGTACGCAGGATGTGACCCTACCTGCCTGCGGACTGTCTTGCCAGAGTGGTGCATGCTCTGGTTATCTCCCGCTTGGACTACTGCAATGCGCTCTATGTGGGGCTACCTTTGAAGGCGACCCGGAAACTACAACTAATCCAGAATGCAGCAGCTAGACTGATGACTGGGAGCGGCCGCCGACACCATATAACACTGGTCCTGAAAGACCTACACTGGCTTCCAGTATGTTTCAATTGTTGGTGCTGACCTTTAAAGCCAGAAAACAGCCTTGGCCCAGTATAACTGAAGGAGCATTTCCACCCTCATCATCCAGACCGGACACTGAGGTCCAGCGCCAAGGGCCTTCTGGCAGTTCCCTCCCTGCGAGAAGCCAAGTTGCTGCTTCCTCCTCCCACTCGGCTCTTGGCCATATGCGGCCGCCTCCGCAGGAAGGAGGGAGATGTCACCCAGAGATGTCCACGGCTTCAGAATGGCTGCAGGAGCTTCCTGCTGCTAATCCAAAGCCGTGCCAGCGTCGCAGAAGTCAGTCCCTGCGCGCCATGCCGGTTTAGCGCGGGGACTGACTGGGTGGGCGGCAGGGTCCGCAGGCTGGATTTACGAGCCCGGTGGGCCGCATCTGGCCCCTGGGCTGTAGTTTGCTGCCCCCGATCTAATCCATAAGAGCATGCGTAGCTCGATTCCGGACTCTGCGCTCCTTCGTTTTTTCTCTTTCTGCTTGTGTGTGAAATGGCAGGACCCCCACCACAAAGGCCCCTCAGGGTGGGCCCCCAGGGTCATGAATCTCAGCCAAAGCATCCGCACAGCCAATAGCTCAGTCGGTAGAGCCTGAGACTCTTAGGGTGGCGGGTTCAAGCCACGTGACAGACGGCCTCCCAGCCTCTGCTTAGAAACCTCCGCAGGAGGAGGAGCCACCCCCTTCCAAAGGAGGGACAGACTCCTTCAGAAAGTGGGGGGTCCCTTCTGATGCCACCCTAGCCCCCAGCCTACCTGGGGCAGCCCCTTCCTCCTCCTCTTCCTCCTCCAGGCTCTTCTGCAGCTCGGCTTCTATGTCCGACTCTGACGAAGACTCTTCCTCCTCCTCTTCTTCCTCGTCCTCTTCTTCCTCCTCCGCCCCTGCACTGGCCACGCTCCGGCCGGGGCTGCCCTAGGGAAGAGAGACAACGAGGGTCACCCTCTGATCCTGACAATGCCAGGGATGGACAGACCCGCCTCCCAGAAAGTGCTGCACCCCATCAAGATCCCAGAACGGTGCCCAGAGCAAAACGCCCCAGAGAGACCCTTCCCCTCTAAGGAGGGGGGGTCTCAAAGCAGCAGCAGCAGCAGCTGCCCAGGCCCCCACCTGTAGGAAGCAAGCCCCCAAACAGCCCCTCCCTGCCCACACCTGGATCCACCCTCACAGGAGGGACCCCAGGGGCCATCTAGTCTACCCCCCTGCAATGCACAAAAAAATGCATTTATTCATTTACTACGTTAAGCATGCATGGGTATAAAGAAAATATCATCGCCGTCGGGGATCTACGTGTGATGCCTGATCATTAAGAAGAGCTACTGGCAGCAATATTAAGAGAGAAAAATAATTAACTTTTTGTAGCAGAATGTCTGGAAAAGCACTGCAAACAAATGAAATCACAGGCAGGATTTGAGGTAGGACTAACAGAAGAAAAACGATAAAGGAACTGTACTAGGGAGAGGTTGGTAATAGATGAGAAATTGAAATATAATGCAGTAGAAAAGAGTTTGAATAAAAAGACTAGGTGCTGGGAAGTCAATACGCAAAACAATCTCTCTATATAATCTGAAGTTAGCTTGTAAAAATTTGGAAACTCAATGAACATTACATGGGGGGGGGGAGTGTTACAGTCACAAATCTATTGCAGGAAACTGGTATCCTTAATTTCCCGGTGGAATACAGAGGCTCTCGGCAAGCCTTTGAAGGATGGCTGGAAGATGCCTGCTGAATCTCCAGGGGCAGGGAGTTCCACAGGGCTGGGCCATCAACACTTTATTATTATAATTATAATTATTCTTTGTTGATCGACATAAAAGGCTCCGCTTCTGAGTGTTGTCTGGCTGACTTAGGGAATGGCCAGTGATGCTCCTGCAGGCGGGCCCAGATGGGCTGGAAGGGTTCAGGCGCAGGCCTCTGTGAATCAACGCTGAGGACCTTGAACCCAGCCCAGCGCGAGAGAGGGGGTCCTTTCAAAGGAGGCGGGTGGGGAAAGGCCCCCGCCCAGAAAGAGCCCCCTCTGCCGGAAGCCCAGCCTGCCGCGAGGGGCACCATCTTTTCCGCGCCAAGCCCCTCACCTCCTGGGGAGAGGCTGGCTCCCCCTGCTGGCGCCCGGGGGCATCGCTGGGCCCGGGCCCGTCTCCGCCAGCGCTGCCGCCCCGCGATTCCCTCCGGCGCCGCTGCCCCTCGTCCTCGCTCCTGTCCTGCAGCTGCGCAAACTGGGAGGTCACCTCCTCCAGGCGCTGCAGGGCCTTCTCCCGGTTCTGGCGCAGGCGCCGGGCCAGCTCAGGGTCCGACAAGGCCGGGTCCGAATCTGCAGGGGAAGAGATGGGCCGGGCGTTGCAGCGGGTTGGGATGGATGACCCCCAGGTCCCGCAAAGCTCCACAATGCCAAGAACCCCCCGAGCCCCTGCCTGGCCTGGAGCTTTGTAAGAGTCGGACAATCTGAAATACGCTCAGGTGCCAGAAGGGGTCTGTGCACCCGGCTTTTAACCAGAAAGGCGATGGGATGGCCGTGGGCAGGAGTCCTGCACTCCCCCCTCAAAATGGCCTCCTCTGAGGGAACCGCCAAGATCTCCCGCCACTTGTTTCATTTGTGCATTCGATGGCAGTTTCCCTCAGAATGGCTTCCTCTGAGGGAAATTTTCAACAATTCCCACTATTTCCATAGTGTGTGCATGTTTCTGAACTTTGAAACATCTTTAAAGCCCTACGGGAATGATGGCCAACTCCCCCCCCCCCCACGGCCTCCTCGGAGGGGAATTTCCATTTCCCCGCTATTTTTATTATGTGTGCCTTTGTCTGAACTGAGGCACCTGCGTGTGTTCAAACAGGCCGGGGAACATGGCGGCCGGCCTGTTGTGCCCCCTGCGCCCCCCGCCAGTGCCCCTGGGTGCTCACTGGGCCGGTACTGGTCGGTGAGGTGGCTGCCGAAGTTGTAGACGAGGTCGAGGTGGCGGCGCTCCTGGAGACGGTTGCCCACCTCGCGGAAGGCCTCGGCCGCCATGCTCTCCATCTGGCGCTTGGGCAGGCCCAGCCTGTGGCGGGTGCTGGCCTTCTGTACGGCCTTGAGGATGTCGGCGTAGTCGGGAAAGGCCTCGGGGCGGTTGATGAGGCGCTCGATGCGCCGGTTGACCTCCGGGTAGCGGGTGCCGCGGTAGGGGATGCGCTGCTCGATGACGCGCCCCGTCAGGCTGCTGCAGTCCTTCAGCTGGCAGAGGCGCTGGAAGATGCGCACCATGCGCCGCTTCAGCCGGCTCTCCTGCAGGTACGTCGAGTCCTCGCTGTCCAGCTCCTCCAGGTCCAGCTCCCGCTCCTGCAGCTTCCGGATCTCCACCTCGTGGAGCCGCAGCAGGTCCTCCAGGTAGCGGATCTGCCGCTTGGAGCCCTCGCCCGGAGCCTTGGCAGCGGGGCCCGGAGCCTGGGCAGCAGGGCCCGGAGCGTTTGCGGGGCCGGCAGGGGTGGCGCTGGGCCCAGGGGCTTCTGGCTCTGGAGCCGGCAGGGGCAGCTTCTTCTTCTGGCTGTGGGCCCGGAAGACGGTGCAGAGCTCGTTGATGTAGACGTAGACCTTGGTGCTGCGCGCCTGCACCCGCGCCAGGCAGCGGCCCAGGACGTTGCGGAACTCCACCGAGGAGAGGAAGGCGGGCGCTGCCTTCTGGTGCCGCCCCGTCAGGTAGGGGATCACCTCCGGGTGGTCGGCCGTGTGCAAGGAGCAGAAGGCCACAAACTGCGGAGAAAGGAGAGGAGAGGGTCAGGGGCGCAGGGAGCCTACCCACCCTCCGACCGAAGCCTGCACCCACGGGAGTCCCCACCAGGGACTAGAAACTTGGAGGGGCCCCCTGGAACTGGCCAAGAGAGGGGCCATTTTGAAAGGCAATCCTCTCCTGCGCCTGGGGCTTTCTGGTAGCAGAGAAGGCAGCATGATGGAGGAAGCAGGGAGAGAAAACCTTTCTTCTCTCTCTCTCTCAACACTCGAACTCGACCTCCAAGGAAGCCGGATGTCGGGAGATTCGGGGCAGATCAAAGAAAGGACTTATCTGCGCAGCACATTGTTCAACTGTGGAACTCCCTCCCACAGGAGGCAGGCAAGGCCACCCGTACTCCCTCCTACAAAGCTGCCCGAGTTTTGTGATCTTCAGGCGAGGTCTCAGGCACGTTGGAAGAGAAGGAAACAAACCGCATTGAGGACGGAGCCTGCCAGGGAGCGGCAGCCCTTTGACAGGCCCTGCACAGAGGAGGCTGCAACGCCCCTGGAAGACTTCCAGCGTGGCTTTGAGAGAAGGTGGAGGGACTGCGCAACGGAGGAGGCCTTGTCCGTGGCGCATCCACCCTCTGCCAGCCAAAGGTCGCTCCCAACCTGAACACAAGACACCGGGGGGGCAGCTTCCCAGTCACAGAATGGTCATCTAGTCCAGCCCCTGGCAATGCAGGAATCTCAGCTCAAGCATCCAGGACAGACGGCTGCCCAATCCCTGCTTAAGAGTCCGCTACCTTCCTGTCCTGTGCCCCCAGAACATTCTTGGCAGAGGAGGCACCTGGTTTCATTTCCCCACAATCAGCCTCCAGAAGTGGCATCGTCCTGCTGGCCACCTGACCCGGAAAGCTGCCTGTGGACCAACGCCGGCTCCCTTGGCCTGAAAGTGAGATGAACGCTGCACCCCAGAGTCGCTTTGGACTGAACTTCACCGTCCCGGGGCCTTTACCTTTTTACCTATATGCTGATTGGCTCCCTTTCACACTCTGCTTAATTGCAGACTTTGGGATGCTGGGCTCTAGGCCAGGGTCAGCAAACTTTTTCAGCAGGGGGCCAGTCCACTGTCCCTCAGACCTTGTGGGGGGCCGGACTATATGTTGCCATGATTATGACCCGCATTTTTGGCAAAAACTCTTATTTGGACCAACCCCAATGTTACCCAAATGTGATTTGCAGGGGGGGGGGTTTCCCTCACACACCCACACTGCTTCCTTTGCATTTTATGCATTAACAGTTGTTATTTCTCTCACAAGGCGGGGGGGGGGGGGGCTGAGGTAAGCGCGCCATTCTTGGATCCTTTTCCCTCTTCCCCACCCTGGAAGAAAAGATTGCAGTGCGCGCACACGATGGACAGAAAAGGGACTTGTTTCAAGCAGCCGCCCACCTCACTTTTGACCCCCAAGCCTGGATGAGTCACAAAAAACATCGCGCGCTGGCTATGCCAGCTGCCTGGATTCCCGGTCTGTCCGCAGGCTGGATCTCGAAGGCAATTGGGCCTGATCCGGCCCACAAACCTTGGTTTGCCAACTCATGCTCTAGGCCCAGAGAGGGGAGAAGCTTTGGCCCGCTGAGGCCTTGCCACAGTGTTAAAAGCTCATATACAGAATATTAGCAAATCACCAAATGCCACCTTAAGCCTAGGTTACAGTCGCCACAACGAAACATCTAGGCACCTTTTGGCAACCAAATTTCTTAATAATAATAACAACACGTTTCTAAATGTCTGGGCAGGTTCACCTGCCCAGACATTTTTTGAGCAGGAGCCAAAAAGAGCACAGCAAACACACTACTCCTGACATCAACAGACAGGGAATTCCAGAGCCGCCACTAAAAGACCAGTTTCTGACAAATGTGGAAGAGGCGTTCTGTGAGACCTGCAACACGGCTAGCAATGACCGCCCTAAGAATGAATGCCTGAGGCTGGGAGCCCTGCTGCCCCGATGGAACGCAAACCTGCAGACACCCATCCCCTGCGGCTTCAGGTGGGCCTCCGTCAGGAGCCCAGGCAGACCAGCTCCCCAACTCCTGGCGGAAGGGGAAAGGCAACCCCCCCCACCCAAAAGCAGTTCTGAGTCACTAAGGCCAGCCGAGAAAGGACTTGGGGAAGGAAGCCCAGCTGGGGGATACGAAGTCCCCCGCGCCCATCCCAGGCGGCAGAAGAGGAAGCCCAGCTGGGGAGGGGGGGGAAGAAGATCCCCCCCGCCCCATCCCCAGGCAGAGAAGAGGGTCTCCCCACATTCCCCCCTTGGGCTGGGAAGGAAGCCCAGCCGGGGGGGGAAACAAGAAGATCCCCCCCCGCCCCATCCCCAGGCAGAGAAGAGGGTCTCCCCACATTCCCGCCCGCGGGGGCCTCCCGACCTCACCTCCGCAAAGAGCCGCTGGTTCTCGGCCTCGAGGCTGGCGGGGTCCTTCTGGGACGGAGGCTGCGGAGGCGCAAGGGGGGCTTCCCGGCTGGGGGGCTGCGGGGCCTCCTCGTCTTCGTCCAGGATGATGATGCTGCCGCTGGGGGAGGCCATGGCGGCGCCGGCAGGTGGGCAGGAGGGGCGGGCCGAGCGGGGCCCAGGAGGGGCCCGGCACAGCACCCTCGGGCGTCGCCTGCGGGAGGAAAGAGGACGTCACTCGCCCGCTAGAAAGACCGCACCCCGGGCTGTTCTTGGGGGGTCTCCCCTCCCCTCCCCCCCCGCCCCCAACAGCGGGAATCTCCTCCCTTCTCCCCGCCCACCTGGCCCAAGAACAAAGGCCCGAGACCCGGCCCCGAGGGCTCCCCGACCCCGGCCCGCCGGCTGCGGCCCTCTCTCTCGGCGCGCCCTCGCCGCCCTCCTCCGGCTCCGCTTTCGTGCCCCTTCCCTCCTCCGCGGCCGGCCAAGAAGAAATGCCTCCCTTCCTCCCGGCCCACCGCGCGGGACCGGAAGTTCCCGCCTTTGCCGCCATCTTGCCGTACGGCGAGGAGCCGGGCGCCGGAGGCGGCTTTCCCGCGCTCCCTCTGCGGCGCTCGGCGGCCCTGCTGAGGCCGAGCGTCGGGCGCTCCGCCCGCGTCTCCGCGGCCCCCCCGGCCCCTGCCTCGCTCCTTCCCGCCCCGAACGGGAGGCCTCGCCGAGGCCCCGGGGCGCCGCCACCTTGCCGTACGGAGTCGCCTCTTCCGGCCACGTGACCGCGTCACGCGCCCGCGATTTGAATCCACGGGAGCCGTTGGGTTGGGCGGGCCCCTTCCGGCCGCCGCGCGCCGCCTTGCCTTAGGGGAAGAGGCCCCCGAGGAGCGCGCCTCGTCCGGGCCGGAGGCGGGAAGGGAGGCCGGGCCGGTCGCTTCCCTCCATTCCGCGGGAAGGAATTCCTCGGCTCTGAGGTGCTCGCGCACGCGCCCCGCGCCCTCTTCCTCGGGAGTTTCCTATTGGTCGCCCTCGTTTCTTCGGCGCCGCTTCTCGGCCTCTGCGCATGCTCACTTGTTCTTCCCGCTTCGTGGAGGCAGCCATCCTGTTGTACGGAAGCGGAGGGCGCCGGGAGAGACGCAGTGTCCGAGTTTTCGGGGGAAGCCCGAGGGCCAGGCGCCTCTCCCCGCCCCAGCCAAGCTTGGGCCAAAGCAGCGGGCAGCAAACGGAGCCCTGGATTAGGGAAGTTTTTAAGGGCTGATGTTTTGATGTCTTTTTAATCTTTTGTTGGAAGCCGCCCAGAGTGGCTGCGGGAACCCAGCCAGATGGGCGGGGTATAAGTAATTTATTATTATTATTATTATCATCATCACCACCACCATCATCATCTCTGTCTGTGGACAGCCTGGCACTGAAAACTCTCCCAAAGAGAAAGAGCAGCCTCTCGACAGGCAGAAGTTCAACAGGTGGAGACACAGGAGAAGGTTCCCCTGGCGAATTTCTGTCTGTCGGGAAGCCGCAGTTCTGCCCTTGGGAGAAGGGACCTTTGGGTAGCCTCCCGATGCTCATACGTTGAACCTAAGCCCTAAGCAGCCTTGGCCCAGTATACCTGAAGGAGCGTCTCCACCCCCATTGTTCTGCCCGGACACTGAGATCCAGCTCCAAGGGCCTCCTGGCGGTTCCCTCCCTGCAAGAAGTGAGGTAACAGGGAACCAGGCAGAGGGCCTTCTCAGTGGTGGCACCTGCCCTGTGGAACACCCTCCCATCAGATGTCAAAGAAATAAACAACTGTCTGACTTTTAGAAGGCAGCCCTGTTGAGGGAAGTTTTTAATGACTGATGTTTTACCGTGTTTTTAATATTTTATTGGGAGCCGCCCAGAGTGCAGGGTATAAATAGTTATTGTTACCTAAGGGCGCCAGGAGAACCTGCAGCAGCTGGATCAGGCCAGAGGGGCACACCTGCAGACAGAATCCGAGCGCAAGAGCAAGCGTCCCCTGCTGCGGTTTCCAGCCATTGTGGCTGGTAGCTCCTCCTCCGTGAACTTCAAACTGGGCTGTCTCCTTTGGGAGGGAGTTCCATAGATTAACCAATAAGTCCTTTTTTATTGGATTCTGAATCTTGCATTGCTCAGCTTCATGGGGTGTGTTACGTTACAGGAGAGATAGCAACTTTTCTCTATCCATTTTCTTCATCCATTATATTTACCATGTCATTATGTCATTTGCCTTTTTACTAAACTGTGTTAGAAATATGTGTATTAGGGGGCATGCATAATGTTATTGTTAGAAAAACAGAGACGGCTCTGGTTGCCCTAACAGATGATCTCCGTAGACAACTGGATCGAGGCGGGTCAGGACTGGTGATCCTTTTAGATTTGTCAGCAGCCTTTGACATGGTCGATCATGATCTTCTGGACCACCGCCTCGCAGACGTGGGGATACAGGGCATAGCCTGTAACTGGCTGTGCTCTTTTATCTCTGGTCAGGGACAGAGGGTGGCACTAGGGAGGGAAATGTCGTCGCGCCATTCCTTGGTGTGTGGAGTGCCGCAGGGCACAATCCTCTCCCCAATGCTTTTTAACATCTTTATGCACCCCCTTGCCCAGATTATCCAGAGCTTTGGGCTGGGCTGTCACCAATATGCTGATGACACTCAGCTGTATCTGCTGATGGATGGGCACACCAACTCGGCCCCGAACACACTGACCAGATGCTTGGAAGCTGTGGCTGGATGGTTTCGTGGGAGCCGATTGAAACTAAATCCTTCGAAGACAGAGGTCCTATGGCTGGGTCGGGATGGCATGGGAATGAGGGACCAACTCCCTTCTCTTGCGGGGCCCAATTAGTGCCATTGCCTTCCGTTAAGAGTTTGGGTGTAATCCTTGACGCCTCCCTTTCCATGGAGGTGCAAGTTACAGCAACAGCCAAGGCAACATTTTTCCACCTTCACCGCATCAAGCAGTTGGTCCCTTATCTTTCCCGCCCCGCCCTGGCCACAGTGATCCATGCAACGGTCATCTCCAGGCTTGACTACTGTAATTCGCTCTACGCGGGGCTGCCCTTGAAGCTGTCCCAGAAACTCCAGCGGGTGCAGAATGCTGCAGCGAGGCTCCTCACGGGGTCTCTGCCAGGGGAGCATATTCACCCAGTGCTTTTCCAGCTGCACTGGCTCCCGGTAGAGTACAGGGTCAGGTTCAAGGTGCTGCTTTTGACCTTTAATAAATATTCATAAATGCACACATATCTAAATATATGAATCATGTGTCTGAAATAGTATGGGAGAGCAATGCAGCAGCCATTTTGACTCTCCCAATGACCTCAAATATTCCTCTGCAGTAAGGGAGGCAAATAGCGAAAGCCTTCCCATTGTCTTTTTGATTTCAAATCCTGTCTTAAGGGCATATTTGTGTATGAATGGGGTGACCCTGTTACCTGGATTCAGGAGCTAAAGTATTAACCATCACAAAAGAATGGCCAGGCTGCCCAGGTAAAGCAATCAGTGATGGTTGTCAGGTATCCTGGCAGGCAGGATTTCTGCTGGAGACTGCCTCCTTCTGTTATGTATGTATGTATGTATGAGGTGTGGTCTTGAGCTACTGGGGGGACAATTGCAAGTCTATATATGGGCTTGCACACCATTGTTCAGGGTTCTCCTCCCTCGCGTGTGCTGAGTGGGGACGCTATTGCAACAGTTCCTTGAATAAAGATCAGGCTTACTAGCTGCTTTGCTTCTCAATATACTCTGGCTGGCCTCTGTTATTTTCTCCTACCAATAGGGAACCCACATAAGGACTCTGTACGGGCTCCGGAATACCCCATAAGGGAAAGGGAGCAGTTTTTTCTGGATACGTATATAGAAGTAGTTAAAACTGAAATTACTGCCTATGCTTAGGAGTCAGAATGGTAAGAAGCCCAAACCTGCTGAAAAGGAATGATTTGAGGATGACACCTTAATAAGGTAACAGGAGTTTCTAAGCAGAAAACAATTCCAAATATGGTGTGCCCAATTGGAAGGCCAGGTAGTGTGTCCGTGAGCTGCTTACGCATTGCTTTAGCCAATAATATTGCAAAAATGATATGGGCGCGAGGATTGCATATATTTACCTGATAGAGGAGTAGCATATAAAAGCCTGAGGGCATGTACTGTGGTCAGACCATGATTGTGGCAACAGCCTTGTGGTTGACCATTCAGCGCTGTCTTAATGATGAATAAATCTCTGTTCAGCCTACCTTGTGTACCTGACTCCTCTTTCCTTAGAGGTTTTTGGCTGTCTGCTCCAAGGAAGGAACCCTCCAAATTTCCCTAACTACTGAAAAGACCCAAACGCTGCAAATGAGCAGGTGTGTGTGCGTCCCAAGGGCACATGGAATCCAGAGTCCTTGAAGTACCTACTTGGTGCTGCTTTAAAAACATTGGCGCTGGTGATCGCCGCTGCATCTTGTGGCAGCAAATCCCACAGTGGCCTGAAATCTCCCGCCTTTCAGCTTTGCTGGGTGCCCTCCTGCCAGGGCTCAGAAAATCTCGCTGGCCCAAACTGCTGCAGCCAGATTGCTGACCAGGACCGGTTAGAGGGAGCACATGGGTCTTGCTAGAACAGCTCTGGTCGCAACCCAAAGGGCTGGCTTTCATCTGTAAAGCCCAACATGTCTGAAGGATCCAGTTGCCTCCTGTGGAAGCTGCCCAGGCTCTGAGATCTCCAGGAGAGGCCCTTGCTTGGAAGTGCTACGCCCCCAAACAGGCCACTGGTCATCAGGCCCACAGGATGGGGGAGGAACCTGGGGTTGCTGTTTCTCTGCTGCCCCCACCCCACTGCAGACAGATCAGTGTTTTGCAGTATCTCCTCCCTGGCCTGAAAACGAGATGAGTGGCGCAACCCCATCGTTGCCTTTGACTGGGTCCTTGGCCTTTTTATCTTCTCCTTGCCACCTGACAGTGAGGCAGGGGTTGTGCTGGACTCAAGAACGACTGGATGAGAACCAAGCAAGGAAAGCTCCATCCGGACAAGACTGAGATCCCCGAGGGCAGGCAGCTGGGACACGGCCTGCTGTTGATGGGGTCCCTCAGGAGGAGCGGGGACATAGCTTAGGGTCTTCCTGGATCCTTGGCTGGCCCTTGAGGCTCCCTTGGACTCGGCGTTCCCCATCCAAGGCCCTTCTTTGTGTGTCTCCTCCGCGAGAGATCAAGGGGGTGGCAAGACAAGAGCAGGTCCTTTTCTGCAGTGGCTCCCCATTTGCAGGAGGCTCGCCCGATGCCTTCACAAGACACCTTTGGGCACCAGGCAGAAACGTCCCTCTTCAAGCAGGCCTTGGGTTGATTACACAATCTGTGGTCTTTTAAAGTGTGTGAGAGAGCGGGAGCTCTTGTTTTGTTAGTTGTTATGATATGCATTTGTGTGTTTTGTCCTTTGAAGGTGGTAGGAAGAGGTTCTTGGGAAAGGGCTGGCACTGTCAAGGCAGCAGGCTTGGGGGGAACCTTTTCTATTCCCTGCCCCACCACGGATTTTCCCACGCAAGTGCTGTTTCAGCAGACCTAGAGGAGGAGCCTGGCCTGTTTGTGAGGCCAGTCCGGGGTCCTTTGTCTCCTGACCTAACCTGCTGTAAGGCTGCTCTTGCGCCTGAGAGCTGCCCCAGGAGGGGGCTGGCGGCTGCTCGTCTGGGGAATGGTCTCCTCAGGGAGAGGGACTCTTCTTCCATGGAGGTTTTCAAGCAGAGGCTGGGTGGCCTTCTGTCAGAGATGCTTGAGCTGAGATTCCTGCATTGCAGGGGGTTGGACTAGATGACCCTCAGGATCCCTTCCAATTCAACAATTCTATGATTCTGTGATCCACAATCTGAGTAAGCAAGCACAGAAGCACCCAAGACCCTGCCCTTGAGGACCCCCCCCCATTCCAGCCCCCCTCCCAGGCTCCCTCTGTTCTGGCCCCCCAAGCAAAGCACAGTGGAGAGCTTTGCATCCACCTTCCCTCCTGCTCTGAGCTGCTGCTTTTATATCTATATATATCTGATGCTTTTATCTTGCTGGCCATTTTTAGAATTGCACTCTTTCATGCTTGCAAGTTGCCTCGAGGTCACTTGCTGCAAATAAATAAAAGGTGAGGTCTGCAGAATAAGTGCCACTCGGTATCTCTTGCGTTATCAGCAAGAGGAATTCAAGGGCCCAGATCCCTGCCGCTCGCCCACTTGCGCCCTGCATGGCATGGCTGACAGAACCAGACCCATGGCACTTCCCTCCCTCCGGGGGGCTGACCTCTTAGCCTTGGCTGGCCCTTCCAGCAGCAGTGTGGGTCACCCAAACAACCCCCATCCCCATAGTGTCTGAGCTCTGGGGCAGGCTGTCTTT
The DNA here is from genome assembly GCA_947686815.1 of Podarcis lilfordi. NCBI lineage: Eukaryota > Metazoa > Chordata > Lepidosauria > Squamata > Lacertidae > Podarcis > Podarcis lilfordi. Next base: position 123,014,676 of record OX395127.1, read on the forward strand.
GATGGAAGAGTGTGAAAACCCACCTCTCTTAATAATAATAATAATAATTTATTATTTATACCCCGCCCATCTGGCTGGGTTTCCCCAGCCACTCTGGGTGGCTCCCAACTGAATTTCAAAAAACACAATACAGCATTAAACATTAAAAACTTCCCTCAACAGGGCTGCCTTCAGATGTCTTCTAAAAGTCAGATAGTTGTTTATTTCCTTGACATCTGGTGGGAGGGCGTTCCACAGGGCGGGTGCCACCACCGAGAAGGCCCTCTGCCTGGTTCCCTGGAACCTCACTTCTCACAGGGAGGGAACCGCCTGAAGGCTCTGGAGCTGGACCTCAGTGGACTGAGGTCATGGGCTGCAGAAGGTGGGGAAAAGCTCCAGAGCGTCTTGGGGGCAGCAGAGGAAGGAAGCCACCCCTCTCCCTCCCACGGGATAGGGGTGCTTTCGGTTGGCAGCGTAGTGGCAGGTTCCGAAGTACAGGGTCCCTTCCCAGCCACCCCCTTCCAAGGTAATGCAACCTTCTAAGAAGATACAGTCATCATTGAACCGTAGAACTGTAGAGTTGGAAGGGGCTCCAGGGGTCATCTAGTCCAACCCCCTGCAATGCAAAAATTGCAGCGCAGTCACCCAACATCGGCTCTAAAACCCCCTTCCCAGGTCCCCCGTCAAACAGCTCTTATGATTACACAGTGACAACGATTAGGAGTGTATTGCACGGATCAGCTGCGCATCTCCACAGGTTGCCTTTGGGCCGGATCACACCCTTTCTCTGCAAATAGTCCGCTGGGTGACAATTTCTGTTGGAGACTGCAGTCAAATCTAACTAGCAAACTGAGGGCTAGTGAATGCACGAGGGGTTAAGACTCCGGTGACAAAGTGAAGCTTCTTTCTTCTTTCTCTTCTGCCGCGTGAAGCTGACCAGGGACTGTGTCTCCTAAGTTCTTGCTGCTGCATGGAATAACGCATGAATCTGACCTTTGGACTTTGTAAGTAAAGCATTCCAAGGGACTAACAGTGGGGCCTGTTCACTGCAAGGGGGCTGGAAACAAAGCCCTGCCTATTTGAAAGGTAGAACAGCCTCTTATTCCTGCGCTTCGCTGTGCTGCGTAATTCTGCGATTCTCAACTGCTGGGGGCTCCCTCTTGCTGGAGAGAGCGCTGAGTCCCGTGCCTCAGATCTCAGGATCCAGCAAATTCTTTTATGAACTAACCTGACATGGGTCATATACCTTTCTTTTTCGGGTGCGTCCCCCCCAATAGTATTATGCCCGACAGAGCTTGCTCAACCTTCCCTTGAGAGTGAGGCCCTTGCACACTCGCGCTCCCAAATACTTTGCTCTGGCCACCCACAACTCTGGAACCCTTCCTGGGGGGGCAGAGAACAGTTGGGGGGCTTCTGGCTGAAGTTCTCTCTCTCAGCCCGACCTGGACACGGGCAGAAGCTGCCCCCCCCCCAGCAGCCAGAAATATGCCAAGTGCCCACTGCAAGGCCCTCCACTCTCTCGTGACTCCAGGAGTGGGGAAGCCCCTGAAGTTGGGGCACTTGCCCCACAGAAGCCCCCCCATCCCACCCCTCCTCCTGCCTTTACGGCTGATGTGGCATAAAAGACCAATTGCTTTTTATTAAACATTTTCGTCTGTTTTCACCACACACTCCAGAAAAAATGAGAAAAAAATAAATTTGACATAAAATAAACTTGAGAGCTTGAGAGAGAAAGAGAGAAGATGCCTGGGGAGGCCGGAGTGACCTGAACCCCCCCTTCCAAAGGGAGGAAATATGTACACAGGCTCTGAGTTCGAGAGAGAGAGGGGGGGAAGGAGGCAGAGAGAGAGAGAAAGAGAGAGAAGGAGCAGCTCTTCATATGTACAGTACAAATCCCGCGGTAATTACACCAGGGGGGGCAAGTCCGTGGGGAGCAGGCAGCGGGGACTTCACATATGTACAATCTCTTTATATTATAATAATAATAATTCATCATCATAATAATACGTATAAATATCTACGGTGCCCGCCTGAGCCACCGTCATTGTCCGGGGGGGGGGGGAGAAAGAAAGAGGGGTGGGGGAGGGAAGGAGAGTCCTTACAAAATAAATATGGGGGTCAAAGAGGGCGGAAATGGTCAGGGGCTCAAAGCGGGGCTGGGGGAGAGGGGCTGGGGCGATGCGCAGCGGGGAGGGGGGGAGAAAACAGCCACGACAACCACGAACTCTTGTGCCGAACACTTCTCACCCTGCAGCAGCTCAGCTCAGGAACCAAAAGCACAACGGGCAGGCGGGCAACGGACAGGGGGGCCAGCAGAGCAGCAGCACCACGCCAAGTGGGGGTGGCCCCCGCCCCTTTGCTTCTCTCCAGGGGGGCAGGGGGTCCCCACCCATCTTGAGGGCCCCGCTTTGGGCTGGCTGGGCAGGTCAAACATGGCTTCTTTGAGAGACAGAGAGAGAGTTGGTCAGGCCCCCTCCCCCGGTCGGAAATGGGGGGTGGGAGCCTGGAGGGGGAGGAAAGGGAAGAAGAAAAGAGTCAACCCCCCCTTGCCCTGCCCTGCGCTGCCCCCCACAACACAGAGGAAAAGAGAGAGAAAGAGAGAGAGAAAGAATCCAGAATATCCAGAAACCAAGAGGGGGGTCACTGTACAGAGCAGGCAAAGCCCTTTGTCAGAGGATGGAGAGCGCAGAATGGGGGGAGAGGGAGGCACAGCCTTGCCTGGGGGGGACTGGGCAGTGCGGAGCTTTGGGGCCTGGGAGGGTCCTCCCCTTCCCGCCCAGCCTTCCCTCCCCTCCCCTCTGGAGAAGAGAATGAGCAGGTGGGGGGCGCGGGGGCAGCCCCACCCGTCATGGCAGCTGGCTGAGGCAAGTGCACGTGGCAAGGGAATCGGGACCAGCCTCCCCCCTGCGGGCGAACTTCCTGCCCCCCCAGGCCAGGGAGGGGGGCCCAAGAGGGAACAGCACCCTCCCCCCCTTGCTGGGGCTGCTGCCTTGGGGAGGAAGGTCAATGCTGCGATGGGGGGAGCGGGGGGGGGGAGCAAGGGGATGCCACTCCTGAGAAATACCTGGGGGGAGTGAGGGAGGGAGGACCCCCCACTCTGTTTGGGGGCAGAGCAGGGGAAGGTGGTGCTCTGTGGGGCAGGGGTGGGGGTCAGAGAGGGTGTGATGGGGGTTAAGATTGTCGTCTGTGTCCTGCTATAAAACACCCTGAAAATGCTCCCGCCCCCTCCCTGCACCCGGAGGCAGGCGGGCCGGACCCCCGCCCCGCCCCACCCACCCCACGCCGGCTCGGGGAGGTGGGGGGAGGCAGGGGGCGGCCGCTAGTGCTCAGACACGGTGTTGCGAAACTCTCCATTTTCCGTGATCTGGAGTCGCGGGGGCGGAGGCGGTTGCCCGGAGTGGATCCCGTTCCAGGGCTGCCCCATAGCGGCGCTCAGACGCGGGTTTGCTGCACCCACGGCGGAAAGCTGCCTCTCCTGTAACAGAGGGGGCAAGAGGGGGCACTTATTTATTAACGTTGGGGGGTGCTGGCTCTCGCAAGGCAGCCCCCACCCTTCCCGCTAGGGCCCCTCTGCGGCGCCACCCACGGAGGCCAATAGAAGCGGCCTCCCCCAGCAGCCCAAGGGGGTCCAAGGGCCTTCCTCCCCCCATTTGGGGGCCGCTTTGGGACTCCAGCTGTGGGCCCATGGGGCTGGCTGGGACACCCTGTGGCTCTCCCAGGGCTTGGCCTGAGAGCCGGCTCAGCCCATGGCGGATCTGTGGGGCCAGCCAGGCGTCCCCACAAGGACGGCAGGACTGCAGCCCCCCCGTGCCCACAAGTGGCCCCCGGCAGGAGCTGAGCGCCTGAGGCTGGGCTGTGTCCTTGGCTCGGCCCCTTCTTTCAGCTCCCCATAGCAACCCCCGCTGGGTGGAGACGCCCTTTCCTGGCCCTGCCCTGAGCCCCCCAGCAGGATAGGCCCCGTTTGGGTCTCAGGAATCCCCCTGCTTTCCCAGAGGCCTCCATCCTGCCCCCTTCCTTCCTCCCACGGGGAACTGCTCACCCCCCAGCCCAGCCACTCCCAGGGTGCTTCCGGAGAACAGGCCTTCCTGAGCATTGTGGGTGCAGGCCCCTCGGCTGCAGCAGGCCTTCCCCCCACTCTGATGCCCCCCTTCGTGGCTGCGTTGGGGGTGCAACTGTCCTCCCTGCTCCAGGGACCCCGAGAGGAGGCCCAGACGTGGACACGTCCACTGTAATCCATGACTACGGCACACCCCTCAGAAAGAGAAGGATCTTCCTCTGCGGACCCCGAGCTTCAAGCCCACCCTGGGGGCCCCAGGCTGGGCTGAGTGGGGCAGAACTTGAGGCCTCCCTCCCAAGCAGGAGGAGGGGGAGAGGAGGCACCCACATGGGAGATACAGGCTAGCGAGGGAATGCCCTCTGCCTTCGCCCCTTCCAAGAACACTTGACAGGGATTGACCGGGGGGGCAGGCCAGGAAGGAGAGCCAGGAGGCTCAAGGGCAACCCCATAGCCCCCCAAGAGGGGCAAAAGGGAGGGAGCTGTGGGGACACCCAGTTGTGGCAAACGGAGGGGAGCAGGACAGGCCTTTTGGAAGCACCCAGGAATCCCCCCCCTTCTGCAGATCCCACAATTCCTTTCACATCTTCCCAGGCCAGACCCTTGTGCAGGATGAGTGCCCCCACCACCTTTGAACCACCTACAAGGGGGGAGGAAGCTGGGCAGGACTGCCCCTGATTATGCTGAGCCCAGGGAGGAATGAGGCCGTTATCACCCTCCCTGGTGACCCCAAAGGTGCCCCCTCACCCATCCTGGGGCTCCCTCTCTAAGGGGTGGAGTGTCATCAGGAGGGCTCCCCCCACATGGCCACTGGCATGCTCGCCCCCACTAAACCGTGTAGGAGGGCAGCAGTCGGGCACCGGGTTCACCAGGGACAGTGCCTCACACACCCCAGCCCCACATGCCGCCACTCCCGCCCCCCTGGCTGGCACTAACCTCTTGGGCCAGCTGTCCACCACCACTCGCCCGGCCCCCCCTGTGCCTGGGAGCGTCTGGCCACCTCCTTGCCAGACCGGTGGAGGGGGGTCCTCCCACACCCTCCCCCCATGCACACAGGACCCTGCCCGCCCCCCTCCAGGCACATGCACAATCCCCTCCCGCCCGGGAACAGACAGTGCTGGGTGTCCAGTGGAATGTGGTGCGGACAGACACAAGACAAACGGGGGGCGGGGCAGCAGTGCGGGAGGCGGGGGGCCTGGGGTCACGCTGGGGCGGGCAGCATGGGTTGGGGGGCTGAAAAGGCCCTGGGTGCCCCTGTGGTGCTTCCGGCCTCCCTAGGGGGAGGGGGAGGTGGGTGTCCAAGAGGCTGCTCCTGCTGCAAGTGGACAGAACCGCCCCCTCCCTCCAACTGATGTTCAGGGGGGAGGGCACCCCACCCCTCCCCCTCCCCCCAAGGGCAGCAGGTACCCACTGCCAAGCTTTTGACTTGAGGACCTCCTTCCCCCCCAAAAAAACAAGAACCCAGAATGAGGCTGTCCTCCTACAGGTGGGCACCCAGTGGGGTCCCCCTAGAGGGTCACCCCCACACCTATAGGGACATAAAGGAGGATCAGGAAGAGGAAAGGCAGGGGAGAGGGAGGGAGGAGGAAGAGAGGGTCTACTCCTTACGGGGGGCTGGAGAGGGGCAAGGGGCGTGTACGGGACCCACCTGGTCGGCTACTGAGTGGCGGGTGTCCCCCCGATCCCTCCATGTGAGAAAAGCTGAGTCATACAGAGTTACCTGGTGAACAGCTAGGATGAAACGGAGAAAACACAGTGATTGGGTCAGGGACCCCCCAGCAGCTGTGGGGCAGGGTGGGGAGGGGAGGGCCTGGGCAGGGCAAGGAGAAGGGGCAGGTGGGCATCTCCCACAGCCCCCCGTCCATCTCTTTCCAATGCCAAGGAGGCGGACGAGGGGCTGGAGGGGGAAGGGCTCCTGTGCGCCGTGGGGAGACCCTGTGTGCCCCCCAGCCAGGCCAAACACCGGGCTGTAAGAAGAGCCTTATGGATGGTTCCCCAGGTCACCAGCCCCACAGGAGATGGGTTTCAGAGGGCAGAGACTCTGGCCCTGGGCCCCACCTGGCTCTTCGGGCACCTGCCATGCAGACAGCAAGCCCCCTGATGCTCTGGGGAGGGTCTCACTTTCCATTGCAGGCACTCCATCCACCCCCAGGGCCCCCCCAGAACTGAACACAGACCCTCCGGCTGGAGGAACTCCTGCTTGGCAGAGGGGGAGCGCCCGGGACCGAGGGCATCCCAGGCCAGAAAAGGCCCAGCCGGCAGGAAGACAGCCCCTCCCCTCCCCCCTCACCTTCTGGCACCCCCTGCAGCTCAGCGCCCCTCTTCTGACCCACACTTGGGCAGGGCCAGGCAAAGGGACTCTGAACCCCGTCCCCCTACCCAGTGTGTGGGGCCAGGTGTCAGCAGACGGGGAGCCTCCCTCCCTCCCTCCTTCCCTGCCCAGGCCCAGCCCCCTCCCGCCATGCAGAAGGGGGGAGAGGCAGAAGCGGACTCAGGCGGCGGCAGGGTGGGGGCGGCATGCCCAGGGGTGAGGTGAGCAGAGGACGGAGGGAGGGCGGGCGGGCGGGGAGACGCAGACAGGGATGGCGATGGAGACATGGGCTAGAACAATGACATTGTAATTTCCACCTGAGCGTCGAGCAGCCGCTTCCGCGTTTCGGAGGCGTCGAGGGCGGCCGAGTGATCCCTGCGCAGCTCCTCCTCCACCAGCATCAACCTGCAGGGACAGGCTTCACTGGAGTCAATCCGGGCCCCCCCACCCAGCAGGCAGGCGGCGGGAGCCGGGGCCGCCAGCAGCTGCGGGAAAGGGGGGCTCCCATGGCGGCCCGGGGAGCGGCCGCCCGGCGGGAGCCCCCCTGCCCCAGGCCCCTCCCCGCCAGGGGCCTCTCCTCCTGGGGGATCCCCTGCCCAGCTGGGGGGACCCCTGCCTGCTGCCCCCTCCCCCCGGGGCCTCCCCCTCCCCTCCCGCGGCTCCGACCTGCAGCTCACCTGCCGATGATGCTCTTGATCTGGGAGTCCTTCTCCACCTGCTGCTGCCGGAGGCGCTTCTCGCTCTGCTCCAGCCGCTGCTGGTACTGCTGGAGGATCTTGCTGGTCTGCTCCTCCTGGGTCAGCAGGCGCCGCTCGTACTCCTCCAGCTTCCGGTTGGACATGTGCAGCCGCTCCTTCAGCGAGTGGATCTCCTCCTCGTACTCTTTCACCTGCACCAGGGCGAGGGAGGGAGCTGTCTTGCAACCGAGCCCGGAAGCCGCCCCGCCACCAGCCCCACGGAGCCCACACAGGCCACTCCGCCCCAAACGTGCCCCAGTTACCCGGTCCAGCCGACTCTCGTCCATGGACTTGGAGTACTCCTTCAGCTTGTACTCCTCCCGCTCAATGTGGGAGCTCTCAATGTCCGCCGAGAGGTGGGGCATGTTGGAGACCCAGGCGACTGTCCTCTCGGAGGCCGGCATGACGGGGTTCAGCGTTGAAGGCGTGTGCGATTGCTGCAGGGGCAGAAGGGGCACCGGGGGGGGGGAGCAAGTCAGTTGGGCCTCCAACCCCCCTTCCACCAGGCCCCATCGCTCTCATCTCTGCTGTGTTGCACACCCCTGTTCTCCTCTGAGAGTCCATGGACCCCTGAAGCTTGGAAGCAACTCTCTGAGCAAAGTGATGGTGGGAATTGGGCCTGTCCATGCAAAGAGTGGACTGCAGAACATTCAGCCTCTTCCCCCGGACTGACAGGGCCCCTCAAGCCTTTTGCCTCCTCTTTCAGGGGGTGGATCCAGCCTGCCCTCCAGATCTAACTGGCAGAGCTAAGAATGACCCCTCGACCCCACTGGACGAGAAACAGCCACGGTGACCGTGCCCAGTACAAAACATGCTGCCACAGCAGACACAGACATTAGGAACACCTCCACATTTACACCTCCGTTCAAAACCCTGTGAATCCGCACTCTGTAAGACTAAGAGAATGCAGAGGAAGAAACGGAGGTGGGGCAAGTTCACAATAAGTGTCAGCTGAGGGAAAACCTTTTACTTAATACGGATTCACAAATGTATGAGGAACATCCAAGAGAAAGTCCTGCAAATGGCCGTCCAACCTTTGCTAAGAAACCTCCAAGGAAGGAGAGTCCACCACCTCTCCTGGGAGCCCCTTCCACTGTCAGAAAGCTCTTCCAGATGTTGAGTTGGAATCTCCTTTCCTGTAACTTGAAGCCACTGGTTCAAGGCCCACCCTCCAGAGAAGGAGAAAACAAGCTTGCTCCCTCTACCATGGTTCAGCCCTTCAGATGTTTGAAGATGGCTCTCCTATCTCCTCTCAGCCTCCTCTTCTCCAGGCTAAACATACCCAAGTCCTTCAACTGTTCCTCCTAAGGCTTGGCTTCTTAGAGACCCTTGATCATCTTGGTTGCCCTTCTGTGCTCACATTCCAGCTTCTCAACATCCTTCTTAAATTGTGGCGCCCAGATTTGGACACAGTATTGGTCTGCCTAAAGCAGAATAGAGTGGGACTATGACTTCCCTTGATGTGGACACTGGACTTCTGCTGATGCAGCCTAGAAGAGCATTAGCTTTTTTTTTGCTGCATCACACTGTGATCCACCAAGACCTCTAGATCCTTTTCACATGTACTGCTAGTGAGCCAGGTGTCCTTCATCCAATATTTGTGCATCTGGTTCTTCCTGCCTACACGCAGAACCTGACATTTGTCCCTATTGAAATTCGTTCTGTTAGTTTGGGCCCAGTTCTCCAATCTGTTAAGGTCATCTTGAATCCCAAATCCGTCTTCTGTGGCATTAGCTACCCTTCCCAATGTGGTGTCATCTGCAAATGGGATGAGCATCCCCTCAGTTCCTTCTTCCAAGTCATTTATAAAGACGTTGAACAACAGGCCCAGGACAGCACCCTAAGGCACCCCACTGGTCACTTTTCCCCAGGAGGACGAGGAACCATTAATGAGCGCTCTTTGTGTTCAGCCAGTCAACGAGCTACAAATCCACAGATCCTTTCAGCCTCTAAGCAGTCAGGTGGAAGACGTCTGCCTGAAGATGGAAGGCTGGATCCTGACTGAGATGGTCTGGGAGAAGGGGCGGCGTCCAGGGTTCCCACATTGATAGATTCAACAGATCTGGAAAACACAGTCTCCTGGGCCAGAATGGAGCTATTATACACCTCCCCCCCAAAAAAAAGACGGAGCCCTGGTCAGAGAAAGAACATGCCCAATGGTCACCAGGACCTCCATCCTCAAACTACCTGACTGACAAAGATGGTACCTCATCTGAAATGATTCGGGAGGCTTTAACTATGTTAGAGAAGAATCAAACAGGGAGGGCAGAAGGTTTAAGACGCTACCTTATGTGGTGGCAATGCAAAATTATCAAAATGGCCTGGGAAAAGAAATATAAAGATTTGAAGAAAATGTGGGAAATGATTGTTGTTAAAAAAATTTGAAGTTATGCTATTGAGAGGTACAGGACTTGATGGACTGTTTGAGCGAAATACTTTGTTCCGATTTGTGGGGCTGCATGCCAGGCCAAGAACAGTCAGCACCTATGAAAGGAAGAAGCCTCGGCCAAAGAAGATAAAGAAGAAGATTGACAAATTACTGAACTATGCAGGACAAATTATTACAAAAATGGGCAATTGTTCAATGCATAATTTTAAAGCTTTGCGTACAGATTTTTACATTAGTATAACTTGTAAAAGTCACTTGTAATAAGATGAAGAAGGTTTTAAAATTGGATTGTTAAGTATATACGATTTTATGGATGTGCAGAAACAAGTATATTATAATGGAACTAAAGTCGACCAAAAAATGATGGCTTAATCCGTTTATGATTTTTTCTTTTCTTTTTTTGTTGTTGTTCTGTTAGTTTTGGGAAGTCAATAAATTGTTATCAAAAAGAGGGGGGAAAGAAAAGGTATTATGGACACAGGTCCCACTTTACGAATATTCACCAAGCAAAAATTCAGTTATCCGAACATGAGGCTTTAGTACCGAAACCTCCCTAGACGCACCACAGAGTCCGTGGTCAGGAACACGGCAGACATTTCCCCACAAGAATCAGTGGGATTTGTTTATTTGCTATGCGAGCGGAAATTGTGGGCTCGCTACGCAATTCCTCACCGAAAACTGGACTCTGTGGAGCGAATTTCAGGGGCCAATGAATTGAATACTGAGAGAAAAGAGAAGAAACTATTCCTTTTCCATAGCTATAGGAGACGCTCCACAATACGAGAAAAAAGACAATTCCCTCCTGTTGTTTTTGCAGGAGGCCAGTTCCAATCCATCCTCTGGAGAGGGATGCTTTTCTGGGCCACACTTTCAGAATAAAAATCTGCTTGCACAGTGGTGAATTTTTTTCTTCTAATCTCAGCTTGTTACATACAGTGAAGATACCAGGCAGCCTGACATCCGGCTGGTTGATAGGGGATCAAATGCTGATTTCACTCATTATAATGCACATCTATCTCTGACTTTTGTCTTTTGGGTTTCTGGGGGTTTTCCTGTTGTTATTCTGTCTCTCACAGCTACAATAAACCTACCATTAATATTGTGGACTGGTCATTTATTTGTCAGAGGGCAAATTTAGCAGGGGATCAAATACTTTCCCCCCTCACTCTGTGTGTGTGTGTGTGTGTGTGTGTGTGTGTGTGTATGCATTTTAATCAATTGATTGCTTGTTTTTATGCATGTTGTATTACTTATATGATGTTAGCTGCTCTGAGCCCAGCTCTGGATGGGGAGGGCAGGGTACCAATAAAAGATTGATTGATTGATTGATTGATTGATTGAATACTATCCTTGAATTTTGACACACACCCCCTTGCCCCCCCAGCCCTCCTCTCGGACTCGTGAGGGAAACGTTCCTCTCTTTCGTTCTGCATGGAGGCGACTGAGAAGGACCTTCTTGTCCTGAGCCGCTCCGAGGTTTCCTCTCATGCCTTCTGAATCCTCCTGCCGGTGGGAGAGGGAGAGGCCGCTTTCAGCAGGGAGACATTTTGAGCCCCCCTGGGGAGGGAAAAGGCCTGGGCGAGAGAAGGGCGCCCACGTCTCTGCCCGCCTTCCTGCCTCTTCTGAGGAGAAAGATGTCTCAGCTCAACACTTTTGACTGCCAGGTAGGTAGCCGTGTTGGTCTGACACAGCTGAAATATATAAAAAAATAAAAAATAAAAAATTGTCCAGTAGCCCCTGAGAGACCAACTAAGTTTGTTCTTGGTATAAGCTTTCGTGTGTATCTGAAGAAGTGCACATGCACACAAAGGCTTATACCAGTAACAAACTTAGTGGGTCTCTAAGGTGCTACTGGACAATTTTATATATATATATATATATATATATATATATATATATATATTTCCACTTTTTTACTTTTATTCTTTCCTATTTTATTCAAAGAAACAATTCTGAAACTCATTAGATTCCTCACTAGACATCTCGCCCCTTACGTTTCTGAGTCAAGTTTCTGAGGAACCAAAAATATGGCAATATTTGGAATGCGTTTATACAAAATGTAGTTGGCTAATTATTATCCTATACTATGCATGGTATCCTATAAGAATGAATGAGGGTACAAAATAAAATAATATATATATATATATTAATTTAGATAATCTATGTAATAGGCTTATGTTAGAAAATGAATATGGATTTTGAATTTGATGTTTGTAAATTTTTTTGGTTTTGAAATAAAAAAGGGGGAAAAAGAAAAAGAATGAATGAAGGTATTTTTCATATATACTTTTTTTCTTTACACAATTTTATGCCTATTTATTTGTTCTTTTTTTCGCCTTTTCTTCGCAACATTTTATTTTTCAAATAATTGATAACTTTTCAATAAAATGCTAATACCAAATAAAGCTACTGAAGCAGGAGGAAACTGACACAGATAAGGTTTGGGGGAGCCCCTCTGGGACCCCCAAACGTAAAAGTCAGAAAAGCCACTATCCGCCATACAGAATGCAGAGATGATGCGACACACTTCCGCTGACACATACATAATAATACATAAAATAAATGTATTATTATATATTTATTTGTTTATTCCCCACCATTTCCCCCTGATGGGACTCAAGGTGGCTTACAAATAAAAATAGAAAAAAACAATGATAAAAAAGCAATTAATAGAATTAAGACTGTATGCTAGGGCTGGGCAATGTTGGGTTTTCACCAACCAAACATCAATATATCGCTCAGGCCTACTGTAAAAGGTAAAGGTAAAGGTACCCCTGCCCGTACGGGCCAGTCTTGCCAGACTCTAGGGTTGTGCGCTCATCTCACTCTAGAGGCCAGGAGCCAGCGCTGTCCGAAGACACTTCCGGGTCATGTGGCCAGCGTGACAAGCTGCATCTGGCGAGCCAGCGCAGCACACGGAATGCCGTTTACCTTCCCGCTGGTAAGCGGTCCCTATTTATCTACTTGCACCCGGGGGTGCTTTCAAACTGCTAGGTTGGCAGGCACTGGGACCAAACGACGGGAGCGCACCCCACTGCGGGGATTCGAACCGCCGACCATGCGAGCAAATGATTCAGCAAAGGAAACACAGCCCAGAATAACTAAGGAGATAGTACAAGAATACTTGGCTAGTTTAGATGTATTCAAGTCTCCAGGGCCAGATGAACTGCATCCAAGAGTATTAAAAGAACTGGCAGATGTGATCTCAGAACCACTGGCAGTCATCTTTGAGAATTCCTGGAGAACAGGCGAAGTCCCGGCAGACTGGAGGAGGGCAAATGTTGTCCCTATTTTCAAAAAGGGAAAAAGAGAGGACCCAAATAATTACCGCCCAGTCAGTCTGACATCAATACCAGGAAGATTCTGGAGCAGATCATTAAGCAAACAGTCTGTGAGCACCTAGAAAGGAATGCTGTGATCACCAATAGTCAGCATGGATTTCTGAAAAATAAGTCATGTCAGACTAACCTGATCTCGTTTTTGACAGAATTACAAGCCTGGTAGATGAAGGGAACGCAGTGGATGTAGCCTACCTTGATTTCAGCAAGGCATTTGACAAGGTGCCCCATGATATTCTTGTAAAGAAGCTGGTAAAATGCGGTCTTGACTATGCTACCACTCAGTGGATTTGTAACTGGCTGACTGACCGAACCCAAAGGGTGCTCATCAATGGTTCCTCTTCATCCTAGAGAAGAGTGACTAGTGGGGTGCCACAGGGTTCTGTCTTGGGCCCGGTCTTATTCAACATTTTTATCAATGACTTGGATGATGGACTCAAGGGCATCCTGATCAAATTTGCAGATGACACCAAACTGGGAGGGGTGGCTAACACCCCAGAGGACAGGATCACACTTCAAAATGACCTTGACAGATTAGAGAACTGGGCCAAAACAAACAAGATGAATTTTAACAGGGAGAAATGTAAAGTGTTGCACTTGGGCAAAAAAAATGAGAGGCACAAATACAAGATGGGTGACACCTGGCTTGAGAGCAGTACATGTGAAAAGGATCTAGGAGTCTTGGTTGACCACAAACTTGACATGAGCCAACAGTGTGACGCGGCAGCTAAAAAAGCCAATGCAATTCTGGGCTGCATCAATAGGAGTATAGCATCTAGATCAAGGGAAGTAATAGTGCCACTGTATTCTGCTCTGGTCAGACCTCACCTGGAGTACTGTGTCCAGTTCTGGGCACCACAATTCAAGAAGGACACTGACAAACTGGAACGTGTCCAGAGGAGGGCAACCAAAATGGTCAAAGGCCTGGAAACGATGCCTTATGAGGAACGGCTAAGGGAGCTGGGCATGTTTAGCCTGGAGAAGAGGAGGTTAAGGGGTGATATGATAGCCATGTTCAAATATATAAAAGGATGTCACATAGAGGAAGGAGAAAGGTTGTTTTCTGCTGCTCCAGGGAAGCGGACACGGAGCAATGGATCCAAACTACAAGAAAGAAGATTCCACCTAAACATTAGGAAGACCTTCCTGACAGTAAGAGCTGTTTGACAGTGGAATTTGCTGCCAAGGAGTGTGGTGGAGTCTCCTTCTTTGGAGGTCTTTAAGCAGAGGCTTGACAACCATATGTCAGGAGTGCTCTGATGGGGTTTCCTGCTTGGCAGGGCGTTGGACTCGATGGCCCTTGTGGTCTCTTCCAACTCTATGATTCTATGATTCTAAGTCCTAGGCGCTGAGGTTTTACCCACAGCGCCACCCGCTCCCTTTCCAGGCCTACTGTATGTGTACCTAAAATCTGTTTAAAGCATACAGATAATTACAATAAAAACCGCAGGGCACCAGTCCTTTTCATGAAGAGTGGCCAGTTCCCCAAAGCCTTTTGGGATGGAGGGACAAGGAGGGAGCCTGCCTGGCCTCCCTAGGCCAGGTGTTCCCAAGGTGCCTGGGAGCAGCCACCACCAAGAAGGCCCTGTCCCGCCTCCCCCCCAAGGGTGCCAGGCAGGGTGGCAAGGCAACAAAAGGGCCTTGCTGGGAGATCTCAAAACCCAGGCGGGTTCGTGGGAGCAAATACAGTCTTTCAGAGATTAACACCAGCTCCCCAAATCTGTGTTCCAGCTGACAGACTCTGGGCAAAGGGACCTAATCCGTTCCAAATCGACAGTTGCAAATTTTTTCAGTGACAATTTTATGGTTTTCCTACAGTCGAGAAGTATGTAAATTTTATATACCAAGGCAGGAGCAAAGGAACGCTGGACCACCTCAAACCTACTGGAGAGAAACTCCACTCATCCTCCCAAACTTCACCGAAAGCTTGTGGGAAAAGCACGAGGAGACTGGGCACCTGCAGCCAGAGATGGGGATAAGAGGCGCGTGCCCAGGAAGCTGCAAAATCTGGCCAGCTTTTGCAAACAGGGGCAGATGCCAACTCCTCCTCTGAAGCTCCTGGCAGCAGCAGTGGCAGAAATGGGAGAAAAACTCCTGGGAGAATTTAGGAGAACCCATTTCAAGGAAATCTGTGGGCTCCCTCTCCTAATGGCTTTAAGACCCAAACTGACTATCATACCTATGCCTACTGTAAGTACAAAGATGTCTGTAAATGTGAGATGAAGGCTGGCAACACGACTGCAGTGCCAGGAGACCGACAGCCGTAACCAGAGGAGGAATGACCGCTGCGAGGAGCACAGAGAGAATAAATGCCATGGTGCATGTGCAGAAGCATAGCTGGATGCCTTCATCTGCCCCAGCTGCAACTGAACATGTCTCTCCCCTATCGGTTTCTGCAGCCACAGCAGGCACTGCAAACTTCCAACCGTTTGACTTCAGTTCCAAAGGCGCACTCCTCCCTTGTCTCCCAAGACAGATGGGAGTGATCACAGTGCATTACAGGTGAAGCAAAATACAACTTAAAAAATCTTGAGATCCTGTATGATCTCGCTGTCCTAGGGGCTGAAAGCAGACTTCTCTCCCGCTGAAAGCGAACGAAAAAGACAATGACCGCACCGGCTGATCTCTTACGGAGATCCTGCTTCCTGGCAAGGAGACCGGCCCTCGTGGCAAGCCCTGAACTCTGCAGGAGCCTTTCTGCCTTGATTGGAATGGCCTCTTTCCTCTCTCATGCAGAGACTGACGCAAGGCTGTGATCCGCGCCATCCTCCCCTCATCACCAATATTGCCAGCTCATGGCATCTCGAGAGAAAGCCTTGTGCTGGCACGCGGGGCCAGGAGAAAGGAAAGACAAAACACCCAAGTTTTAAGACCCAAGGGGAAAGGGATCCCCCAACCTTCTTCTTCTTATGACTACTATCACACAGAATAACAGGAAAGGCAAACCAGAGACACGCAGAAGAGGACTTGTCAGGGTAGGACCTGGGAGAGACCTCGGTCCAAATCCCCGCTCCGCCACGAAGCTCAATGGGGGCCTTGGGACAGGGAGCGGCTCTCAGCCCCGCCTGCCTCACAGGGTTGTTGGGAGGGGGAAATGGGGAGGGAGAAGCAGGCCTGCATTCTGGGGCTCCCTGGAGAAGAAAGGCATGCAAGAGTAATAAATCTTGTGACTCGCCCTGAGGTCAGCATATCAATCTAATAAACCAGAGTAACGAAGAACTGCACACTTTTAAAAGGGCCTCTGGCTCGAGGCCGCACCTTGTCCACTACCTCTGATCCACTAGATTCCACCTGCGGCAGCTGGCCTTTCAAGCCTGGGAAGAGGGGCCGGGGTGGGGGGCGTGTTTCCAAGGGAGGCTGCTTCTGCTGCCCTGCTCACCTGCTTGGTGATGGATGGCTTGAGGGCGGAGGGGGTTTCCTTGCTGACGGACTGCTGGCGGGGGCGCGCCTGGCCGTAGGTGGGCTCGGGCTGCAGGAGGTTCCCGCTGGAGGGCCGGGGCTTCTGGGCGGAGGAGACGGTCAGCTGTTGGGACTTGCCCCGCTGCAGCTGGGGCTGGGGCTGGGGCGGGGCTGTGCGCTGGGGCTGGGGCCCGATGGTGATCTGGGGGGGCGAGAGCATGTTCTGCAGGTTCTCCTGCAGGGAGAGCTGGCGCTTGGTGAACTCGGAGCCCTGGCGCGTGAACTCGTCGCTGTAGCTGTGGCTGTGGATGATGTGCTTGCTGGCCGAGAGGTCTTCGCTCTTGCTGTAGCCGTGGAAGGGGGCGAAGGCGTCTGGGTTGCCCTCCGCCGGCCGGTGCGGGTGGGCGTGGCTGTGGAGGGGGCCGCCGGCCGGCCCGTCGGAGGCCATGTGGAAGAGGGGGTTCTGGAAGGAGAGGGGGATCCTGAGCTGCTGGGCCGCCGAGGAGGAGGTGCCCCCGCCGCCCCCATCGGCGGTGACCCCCATCTGGCTGAGGCGCAGGCCGGCGGCGATGCTGGAGCCGCTGCCCTGCGAGAGGCGGCTGTGGCGCAGGCCCAGCCCGGCGGTGATGGAGGCCTGGCTGCTGTTGAGCACGTCGCCCGCGCTGTGGAGGTTGGAGATGCTGTTCATGCGGCTGTCCTGGAGGTCCAGCATGGAGACGCTCTTGTTGACGCTCAGCACCTTCTGGTCAGGCTCGGTGATGTCGGAGCTGCTGGTGCAGTAGGCCGGGGAGGAGCGGGCCAGCGGGGGGCGGGCCACAAAGAACATGTCCTTGGAGCCCCCCTTCTCGCCCTTGGTGGGCGACGGCAGGCGGGTCATGTCCATGGAGCTGCAGGGGGGAGAGAGCAAGGGGGGTTGGCCGGATGAGGCCCCTCTGCAGGTAAGGGGGCAGCGGCGGTGGCAGCAGCAGCCCCACTGCCCTGGGGAGTGCCCCCTGCCCCTGCCTGCCTAGAGGGCGGGTCAGGAGCCCCGAAGGGGGCACAGCCAGTCACAAAGGGGAGGAGCAGCCTGCCAAGGGTGGACTGGCCACCTCCCAGGGAGAGAAGCCCCCTCGCACTCGGCCCAGCACAGCCCGCCTTCCTCTTGGGTCCTGGCCAGACTCACCTGTTCATGCCTCGCATCATGTAAGGCTGCATGTCGACAGAGCTGTGGGGGAAGAGGGAAAGTCAGGCTAGAGACCCGCAAGGGGGGGAGCTTTCCAGGTCCCTCCTGCACCCCGACCCGCAGGGCCCATTCCCATTCTGCGCAAATGCAGAGCAGGCTCAGAAGAGCCGTGTCGGCCGGGGGTCCCTGGCAACCCCCTCCCTCCGCCCCCGTGCCGCCGGCCTGACCTGTTGAGGTCCCGCATCATGTAGGTGGACTGTATGTCGCTGGAGGGTCCCCGGAGGATGACGGGCTTGGCCTGGAGTCGCTCGCCCTGGTGGCTGGGCTGGCGCTGGATGTGGGGGTTCCTGAGAGCGAGGCTGATGTCGTTGAGGAGGCGGGGCAGGGGGCCCAGCTTGATGAGGGCTTCCTGGCGGGGAAGAGAGGCGGGCCGGGGGTCAGGGGGGGAGGAGAAGCCGCGGGCCCCGCATCCCCCTCCCCCACCCTGGGCGGGCCAGCACCTTGCTGAGCTGAGGCATGACCTCCCAGAGGAGGGCGTGGAGGGTGGAGAGCTCCCGGCCCAGGTCGATGTAGCCCTCAAAGCTGGTGCTGTTGGTGAGGGTGTCCAAGTTGGAGATCTCGTACAGGAACTGCTGCATGCTGGACCACTCCAGCTCCAGGAACTCGTTCATGAAGGCCATGTACTCCTCTTTGCTCCCAAACCTGAGGGGGGCACAGGGGAGGGGAGGGGGAAGGCAACCATTGAGGACCCCATTGATATCATAGAATTGTAGAGTTGGAAGGGACCTCACAAGTCCCCTAGTCCAATCCTGCAATGCAGGTTTATTTAAAATCATAATTATCCTGCCCTTTAGGGTACTGACCCGTCCCAGGCAAAAGCAACCAGTAAAATAAGAAGCTGTTAAAACAAGAAAAAGGCCAATGAATGAAGAGAACAGCAAGCGGCATTAAGCAGCAGGAAGAGAGGCCCAGCTGAGACTCAGGTAAAAGGGGGATGGAATGAAGCAGCGGCTTCCTGGGGGCAGGGGAGCCGGTCCCTGCCCCTCGCTGGCCCTCACTGCCCTCCCGTCAAGGGCAGAAAGGGGCCCAGCCTCAGGCTTGGGGTCTCCAGGGAACGGGGTCCCAAACCACGGGGAGCATGAAGAGCTGACCAGGAGCAGTGTCTCCATCGAAGCGGCCAGTGGCCCCCGCTCTCTTCGTCCTGCAGCCCTGGAGGCACTTCCACCCCCCAGCCGGGTCACAGAGGGGTGAGACCCGCCCTGCCCTAGGGAAGGCTGAAACTGGCAAACAGGGCAACATTAGTCAGAGGCATTTTTTAAAGTATTGTTCATTTTTCAGTTTATATTATACAGTTTCCATCCTACCATTCCAACCTCTCTTTCATTGATATCATTGAATCTCCTTTGCACCTCCATCCTTTTTCCCTTCCCTTCATGATTACTTATTTTGTCAGCTGCTGATCACAAACTCAACCCGACTTGCAAATTAACTTTAATACTGCTTTGTTTTAAATACTCAACATATCTATCTTTCCATCTATAGTCCTTATCTTAGTTGTCACGCTCGCTAGTTCAGCAAATTCTATTAATTTATGTAACTAGCAGTCTCTTGTCGGATAGCCTTTTTCCAACTTTTTGCATAAACTATTCTTGCAACTGCTGTTGCGTATAGGAACAAGCTTTTCGTTTTGGTTTTTTCCTTATTAATATGGAATCTGGCACGATTTCCAAATTTTGTTATAACTTCTAAAGCTTTTGGGACGCTCTTCAAAGGATTTTCCAGTGTCAAAACTATGTCGTCCACAAATGTTTGAAGTTTGTAATTTCGTTGTCCTGCTCGAATCGCTACGAATTTTCTTGGCAAGATGAATTAACAGTGGGGACAACGGACAGCCCTGTTTTGTCCCTTTCTGTATACTACATTCTTCCATTACTTTGCCATTAATAAGTATGTTTGCTCTTTGTTTGTGATAAATTGCTTTAATTCCATCCCCCCCCCAAAGTCCATGTTTCTAAAACCTTCTCTATAAACATCCATGAAATGTTACTGAACACCTTCTCTGTATCCAGGAATAGTAATACTGCCTCTTTGTCATTCCTCCTCATCCGTCTGCCAGATAAAAAGCCTGTTTGATCTTTGTGTATCTTCAATATTTCTCTCAGCCTTTGGGCCAGGATTATAGTATAATACAAGTTTATTTATAATAATTGTTTAATAAAGAGATAGGCCTAAAGTTTTTTGGGTGAGGTATAGCCAAATCTTGTTTTGGGATTAGTGTTATAAACACATTTTTCCTGAATGTTAGAATGATATCAGAATGAAATCAAGTGGTCTTAGCAGCAATGTTAAAGGTGTATGTAAAAACGGATTGTTAACAGATGAGAATCTAAAGTTATAATATATTAAGTTAAAGGATTAAGACAAAAACAAAGAGGGAAAGGAATTGCTGAATAAACTAATAGAACTGGAATACAAAAAAGGGAGGTGTGAGGAAGTCAGGGAAGTAAGGAAATGAAGTGTAAGTTATGGAAAGATCAATGTGGTTTTTTTAAAGTGTTTTTTATCTTTTTCCTGTATTTTGTATTTTGTATTTTTTCTTTTTTATCTTTTTATCTTTTTCTTTTCTTTTTATCTATGTAATTTTTTCTTTGAAACTTTAATAAATATCATTTTTTTAAAAATTAACACATTTTTCCTTGACACTGGAATATTTTCACCTTTTAAAGCTCTATCCATCACTTCTTCAGCAGGAGTACTATGATTTCCTGAAAAGTTTTGTAGTGCATAGCTGAGAACCCATCAGGTCCTGGATATTGTGCTTATTTTTGCTTGTTGAATTGCAGTGTCTATCCCCACCGTTGGAAATGGTTCAGGGTCCAATCCTTTCTTGCTTTTGGAACACAACACTCATGTTTTGTATGATTTTTGTATCTCCGTTGTTGTTGTTTAGTCGTTTAGTCGTGTCCGCCTCTTCGTGACACCATGGACCAGAGCACGCCAGGCACTCCTGTCTTCCACTGCCTCCCGCAGTTTGGTCAGACTCATGTTTGTAGCTTCGAGAACACCGTCCAACCATCTCGTCCTCTGTCATGCCCTTCTCCTTGTGCCCTCCATCTTTCCCAACATCAGGGTCTTTTCCAGGGAGTCTTTTCTTCTCATGAGGTGGCCAAAGTATTGGAGCCTCAGCTTCATGATCTGTCCTTCCAGTGAGCACTCAGGGCTGATTTCCTGAAGAATGGAGAGGTTTGATCTTCTTGCAGTCCATGGGACTCTCAAAAGTCTCCTCCAGCACCATAATTCAAAAGCATCAGTTCTTCAGCGATCAGCCTTCTCTATGGTCCAGCTCTCACTTCCATACATCACTACTGGGAAAACCATGGCTTTAACTATACGGACCTTTGTTGGCAAGGTGATGTCTCTGCTTTTTAAGATACTGTCTAAGTTTGCCATCGCCTTTCTCCCAAGGAGCAGGCGTCTTTTAATTTCATGACTGTTGTCACCATCTGCAGTATTCATGGAGCCCAAGAAAGTAAAATCTCTCACTACCTCCATTTCTTCCCCTTCTATTTGCCAGGAGGTGATGGGACCAGTGGCCATGAGCTTCGTTTTTTTGATGTTGAGCTTCAGACCATATTTTGCGCTCTCCTCTTTCACCCTCATTAAAAGGTTCTTTAATTCCTCCTCACTTTCTGCCATCAAGGTTGTGTCATCTGCATATCTGAGGTTGTTGATATTTCTTCCGGTGATCTTAATTCCAGCTTGGGATTCATCTTTCGCATGATGAATTTTGCATATAAGTTAAATAAGCAGGGAGACAATATACAGTCTTGTCGTACTCCTTTCCCAATTTTGAACCAATCAGTTGTTCCATATCCAGTTCTAACTGTAGCTTCTTGTCCCACATAGAGATTTCTCAGGAGACAGATGAGATGATCAGGCACTCCCATTTCTTTAAGAACTTGCCATAGTTTGCTGTGGTCAACACAGTCAAAGGCTTTTGCGAAGTCAATGACGAAGAAGTAGATGTCTTTCTGGAACTCTCTAGCTTTCTCCATAATCCAGAGCATGTTTGCAATTTGGTCTCTGGTTCCTCTGCCCCTTCGAAATCCAGCTTGCACTTCTGGGAGTTCTCGGTCCACATACTGCTTAAGCCTGCCTTGTAGAATTTTAAGCATAACCTTGCTAGCGTGTGAAATGAGTGCAATTGTGCGGTAGTTGGAGCATTCTTTGGCACTGCCCTTCTTGGGGATTGGGATGTAGACTGATCTTCTCCAATCCTCTGGCCACTGCTGAGTTTTCCAAACTTGCTGGCATATTGAGTGTAGCACCTTCACAGCATCATCGTTTAAAATTTTAAATAGTTCAGCTGGAATATCATCACTTCCACTAGCCTTGTTATTAGCAGTGCTTTCTAAGGCCCATTTGACTTCACTCTCCAGGATGTCTGGCTCAAGGTCAGCAACCACACTACCTGGGGTGTACGAGACATCCATTTTTTTCTGGTATAGTTCCTCTATGTATTCTTGCCACCTCTTCTTGATGTCTTCTGCTTCTGTTAGGTCCTTTCCACTTTTGTGGAAATCTTTGTACGAAATGTTGCTTTCATATCTCCAATTTTCTTGAACAGATCTCTGGTTTTCCCATTCTATTGTTTTCCTCTATTTCTTTGCATTGCTCGTTTAAGAAGGCCTTCTTGTCTCTCCTTGCTATTTTTGGAAATCTGCATTCAATTTCCTGTATCTTTCACTATCTCCCTCACATTTTGCTTGCCTTCTCTCCCCGCTATTTGTAAGGCCTCGTTGGACAGCCACTTTGCTTTCTTGCATTTCCTTTTCGTTGGGATGGTTTTAGTTGCTGCCTCCTGTATAATGTTACGAGCCTCCATCCATAGTTCTTCAGGCACTCTGTCCACCAAATCTAAATCTTTAAACCTGTTCCTCACTTCCACTGTGTATTCATAAGGGATTTGACTTAGATTGTATCTTACCGGCCCAGTGGTTTTCCTACTTTCTTCAGTTTAAGCTTGAATTTTGCTATAAGAAGCTGATGATCTGAGCCATAGTCAGCTCCAGGTCTTGTTTTTGCTGACTGTATAGAGCTTCTCCATCTTTGGCTGCAGAGAATATAATCAATCTGATTTCGATGCTGCCCATCTGGTGATGTCCATGTGTAGAGTCGTCTCTTGTGTGTTGGAAAGGAGTGTTTGTGATGACCAGCTTGTTCTCTTGGCAGAACTCTATTAGCCTTTGCCCTGCTTTGTTTTGAACTCCAAGGCCAAACTTGCCAGCTGTTCCTTTTATCTCTTGACTCCCTACTTTAGCATTCCAATCCCCTATAATGAGAAGAACATCCTTCTTTGGTGTCACTTCTATAAGGTGTTGTAAGTCTTCATAGAATTGGTCAATTTCAGTTTCTTCAGCACCAGTGGTTGGTGCATAAACTTGGATTACTGTGATGTTAAAAGGTCTGCCTTGGATTCGTATCGAGATCATTCTATCATTTTTGAGATTGCATCCCAGTACAGCTTTCGCCATTCTTTTGTTGACTATGAGGGCCACTCCATTTCTTTTACGGGATTCTTGCCCACAGTAGTAGATACGATGGTCATCCGAACTGAATTTGCCCATTCCCGTCCATTTTAGTTCACTGATGCCCAGGATGTCAATATTTATTCTTGCCATCTCATTTTTGACCACATCCAACTTACCAAGGTTCATGGTTCTTACATTCCAGGTTCCTATGCAATATTTTTCTTTACAGCATTGGACTTTCCTTTCACTTCCAGGCATACCCGCAACTGAGCGTCCTTTCGGCTTTGGCCCAGCCGCTTCATCAGCTCTGAATCTACTTGTCCTTGTCCTCCTCTCTTCCTCAGTACCATGTTGGACACCTTCCGACCTGAGGGGCTCATCTTCCAGCGTCATAACTTTTATATGCCTGTCATCTTTGTCCATGGAGTTTTCTTGGCAGGGATACTGGAGTGGCTTGCCGGTTCCTGCTCCAGGTGGATCACATTTGGTCAAAACTCTCCACTATGACCTGTCTATCTTGGGTGGCCCTGCACAGCATAGCTCATAGCTTCTCTGAGTTATTCAAGCCCCTTCGCCACGGCAAGGCAGTGATCCATGAAGGGTATCTCCGTTAGGCCCATCGATTACATCATTTTGAATAAGGTCTCTGGTAGTTTCCCTTCTTTAGCTTGGCCACATTTGCTTATTTTATCATGTTCTAATGCTATCACTCCACTGAAGTCACCCATTATTATTAGTTTGTCATTGTAAAACTTAGATTTACCTTTGTCAAAGGCATTCCTTGCCCCTCTCACCCATGGCTGACCTGGCCTTGAGGGCACCCTCTTTTGGGGGATGGAAAAGTGGAGGGGGGTCACTGTTTTAACACATTAACAGTAGAGGTGCGCAGGTCCCCTTTACCAAACACAATGCGTTACGTGGAAATTGCTGGTTGGCAGAGGTTCGCATAGCGAGTTCACAATTTCCATTGGTTCCTATGAGAACATTTCTAATGCGTTCCCAGCCATGGAATTTCTGCCCCACAAAGTCTAAATAAACCCAGGAAAGCCCTCTGAAACCTTTCCGCTCCTCAGCCAACCAGCAAAAGGCAAACAAGGAAGTAAAAAATGATGTTTGGATATCTGAATCTGCAGTGCATATAGCAAGGTTTGGGCACAAATTCCTTGTGTTAAGTGAATTTTCACATGTATCTGTGTCTACATGGCTCTTTTTTGGAGGAGGGCTTCACTTACAGGAACTAAACTTTTTGGGGGGCACTGTGATATTGGGGAGGCAGAACCTAGCCCCCCAGTAGGATAATGAGGTTCTCAGCATTATTAGCAAGTGTCAGATGCCTTTTTCGCTAAAGTGGCCCAACCACAAGAGAGTAAGAACTGGGAACCACATATAGAAACTCATTAAGAAGGCAGGGCTGCTGGCTCCCACCCCAGAGCCTGAGAGCACTCTGCAGGCGGGGTGGGGGTCACCACCAGAAAGGCCTTGTGTCAGCCGCTCCACACCTCCCTCAGCTGGGGCACAGGGAGAAGCGCCTCAAATGGTGCATGTGGGAAGGCCCAGCAGGAGGAGGAGCCTGTTGGGGGCACCTGCGAGGGGGCCTGGCCCCACGGATGCTCAGCACCCACACTTTGGAACTCCCTGCCTATTGACTCAGGCAAGACAATTTCACTGTCCTCTTTTCAGCACCTGCTAAAAACATTTTTCTTCGGACCAGCCTACCCAGCTGTGCGGCACTTGCTTTCATCTCTTTGTGGCTTCCTTTTTTCTTCAATGTTTTAGATAGCTGTTTTTAACTTTGATTCATAAGCTGTTCTGAGGTTCTTTTCACAATCTAGTGGTGCAAAATTTCCACAAAATAAACAAATCAGCTAGACTAGCCCTGCCTGTGCCCATCTCAGCTGAAGTGTGCTGGAAGCAGCCCCAAGAGCCCTGGCTCTCAGAGGCAGAGCTGGGCTGGCGAGGGCTGGGCGGGCAGCCCCAACCCTTTCCACGCCCTTGCCCTGCTGAGCCTACTGCACGGGTCACCGCTTGTCCCTCCCCGCCTCCCCGCGACTCACGTGGAGAAGTTGGCCAGGTTCTGGATGACCTTGGCGATGAGGGTGAGGGTGCGGGAGGTCTGCTCATCCGGGTACTCCTGCATGAGCCCAAAGAGGCTGGGGGACATGACGGCCGGGCACAGGAAGCGCAGGAAGAGGGAGGCGCTGATCAGGCGGTCGGCAATGTCCTCTCTGCCCCGCTCGGCGCAGCGCAGCCTCCATGAGGCAAAGACCTCCTTCAGCTCCCGCGGGAACACGCTGGGGGGCAGGGAGAGGGGTGAGCGGGCGGCCGGGCAGGACCACCACCCTCCCCCCGTGGACTGCCAGTCCCTGGCCCCACAATCCCCGCTTCCCCCCGCCAAACCGCCCACCCACCAGCCCTGCCCGCTCCCGGCACTGACCAATGAGAGTTGACGACCTTGCAGAGGGCCAGCTCGCAGCACATGCGCAGGTTGGCTTGGTGGTCTGCCAAGGTGGAGGCCGAGCACTTCATGGGGTCCACCTCACAGTTCTCCTCCGACTCATACAAGGCCCGGATGAACTCGCCTGTGGGGAGACGGGGCAGGTGGGGCAGTCCGGAGCCTGGGGCTGGGGGTCAGCAGCACCTCCATGGACACATGCCCCAGTTGGAGGCCCCCTCCTCCTCCTCCTCCTCCACAGCTCAGGCCTGCCCTCCTCAGGAGAACCCCCGCTACACTCAGACCCTGCTCCAGGGTGACTTACAGCCTGGAGGGAAGGACGCTTCCTCCCCTCCCCTCCCCTCTCCCCCCAGCCCACCCGCCCCCTGCTCACCAATCGCATCTTTGAGGTATTTTTGTCCAATCAGCTTGAGATACTCCTCTATGGCTTTGGTGGCCAGCGTGTTCTCCCGGAAGATGAGGTGCTCCCGGTCCATGAAGCGATCCACCTCCGTCATGGCCATGTCGGACAGGAAGTCCTGCCGGGAGAGAGGCAGAGGGGGCGCTAGTGGCCAGGCGGCTCTCTGCCCATGGAATCCCCCCTCCCTGCCTGAGGCCCGCCCACCGACCCCTCCCTCCCCGATCCCCCCGGGGGTACCTTGGCCTTCCCGGTGCTCTGGAGGATGTGGACCAGGGCGCAGGCCACCTCCTCCTTGCTCTTGACGCTGAGGACGGGCTCCAGGACGGCGCAGAGCATGCGGTAGTTGTTGGTGACGTACTCGGCGAACTCCTTGTAGAGCTCCATGGGGAGGATGCTCATGGTCTGGAAGCGGCTCTTGACGCGGATGGCCGGGCAGCAGCCGGACTTGCTCTTGCTGGCGCTGGGCTGGCTGAGCGGGTACCACTGCTCGGCAAAGTGTCTCCCCGTCACGCTGGCGATGGGGATGCTGACCATGCCCACGTAGTTGCTCTTGTCCTTCTTCCGCTTCTTGTCCGTGTCCTTGTAGAGATGCAGCCGGATGGTCCGCACCGCCGGCAGGTTGTTGAACTCAAAGTGCTCCCCCCAGAAGACATTGTCTGTCCGCACCTTGCTGGTGGTCCGCGCGTACAACATGTCGTCCAGGCACAGCTCGCAGTAGTAGCGCTTCTTGGG
This sequence comes from Podarcis lilfordi, assembly GCA_947686815.1. NCBI lineage: Eukaryota > Metazoa > Chordata > Lepidosauria > Squamata > Lacertidae > Podarcis > Podarcis lilfordi. Next base: position 123,041,160 of record OX395127.1, read on the forward strand.
GGGCAGGTCTCGCGCCTCGATGATCCACAGCTTCAGGACGTTGTCCACACGGCGGCTGTTGTCCTGGGCAGGGGGGAGAGAAGGCGGGGGTCAGGCAAGTGGGAGGGCAGGCAGAGACCCCGGGTGCCAGCGGTGAAAGGGTCACCGCAGACTCCAGATAATGAAGGAGGCAGAGGCCTTGCAATAAGGAGGCAGAGGCCTTGCCCTTGGGGAGGCCGCTGGTCTCTGGCCCCTGGGAGTGACTGGCAGGGACTCTCCAGGGGTCTTCCTTTCCCAGCCCTGCCTCCCTTGGAGTTGAACCTGGATATCCAAGGAAGCGAAATGTCGGAAGATTCAGGACAGTTAACAGGAAGTCCTTCTTGATGCAGCGCTGAAATAAACTAATAAGCTTGTGCTCGGATCCTGCTTCTGGGTATTCCATCATGGGTGTCTGGGTGGCCACTGTGAGAACAGGATGCTGGACTAAGTGGGCCACTGGCGTGAGCCATCAAGCTTGCGGTAATACACTGTTCCTGACTCAGACCTGAATGCATGAAAGGGATAAGCCTTGAGCTCTGCTGCCAGTGTGGACGGAGTTCGCAGGCTTCCAGCAGGTTTTCCTTTCCATACCCACCACCTTCCTCGAAGAAAGGAGCCATGTGGAATTGTTCCCAGTTGCAAGAAAAACCATGTGAATGGAAAATCTCTCTAAAATGAGATTTTCACAGCCTGCAACTTTGCTAACCCAAAGATTGCATGATCCTATTTCTAAGGAAAACAAGGTTTTTTTAGGTCATTTGGAAAGATTTTCTTCTTTACTGTACTGCCAATAGTAGGAGACTTGCTTGCTGCAACTTCTGAAACTCGGTGGTTAAAAATCTTAATTTATTTGCAAAGCTAATTGCCCATGATTTATTCTAGCCTAAGTTTGTTTTGTGGGGAATGCTTATTTAAAAGCGGATGGTGGCAGATACGAGTCTAACCAAGTTTTAATGTCCTTGGAACAATTGTGTCAAGTCTGCGAGGGGAGAGGAAGAGTCTCTTCCAAGCCTCTCTCTCCAGCAAGGAGAGGGGTGATCTCTGTCTAATGGGCTAACTGCACTTGCAACACTATGTGTGGTTTTAGTAGCCTCATCTCCAAAAGGATCAAACAAGAGCAACCAGAAACCTCCAAGCAGCTGGAACTGACTCCCTTCTGAGGGACGGGGCCTTTTTGTCTAGGCAAGCGACTTGGGACATCCCCCCTAGTGATACCCAGGACCTGGTACAGTATCTAGGTGTTCCTAAACTCACTGGGAATGGTGAACACAGCGCTCTAAATGGACAATGGACAAGAAAATCCAATGCTCACCACATTTGACTTTGAAATAAAAAAAGTCCCCAAAAAGAGGGGATTGAGAAAAAAGAAAGCTGAAAGGCAACGTTAAGGGGGTCAGATCAGAATGTTGGGGTGCCACAGATCAGGTGCACGTTCCTGACCTGAGGGCCAAGAGGACACCAGCACCATTAAAGAGCAGAGCCAAAGAAGCTATTGGAGGCAAGAAGGATTCCTCCAAAAAATGGAAGTCTTGTCCAAATGAAGAGAATAAAGAGCTGGGGGAGACTTGTGGAAGGAGCTAGCAGCCAGCAGCAATTCTGCTTAGCTGATATTGCAGCTTCTGAGACCTTGTGATCAAAACTTGTAAACAGGGGCGTTTCTGAAGGTGTTTTGAGGGGAAGACCCAGAGTGCTGCCTCACGGTGTGCAGAGGACCAAGAGATGGGGAGGGCGAGGGACCTGCTGCAGTGACCTGCCACACCTGGGCTATGTTTGGCTTCCTGCCTGAGAAGGTGCAAACTACACCTGCAGCAAGTGCACGCTGGTTGCCTTCCTGGAGGATATAGGAGACAGGCTCCCTTTCTGAAAGGCCAAGTCCCTAGTGCATCAAAGGAACCAATGCTCAGACTCAGAATAAGGCAGCTTTCTCCAATCCTACGTTCTGTGACAGAAACAGGAAGACACAGGTATGATAGACGACGATGATGATTTATTGAATTTAAATACCACCCTATACCAGCAGGTCTCAGATGATGTTGGGGATCTTGTTTTATGACCAGGTGCCAAACTCCGGAGGGCACAAGCACCCCACAGAATCCCTGGCTCCACAAGGTGGAAATGCGGCGGGAAAGGAGACCTCCAAACCTCTTGCCTGGTGTGTAACAGCACCAACGGGGGGGGGGGGGAATGCATCTGTCAGACCCTTAAAAGTCTAGCAAAGCCGCTTGTCAGGGAAGAATGTGCCATCCCAATGCCAGAGGACCTGCTCCCAACAGCGGCTGGAGCCAAAGCGTTTCCTCCAAGCAGCTTCTGGCAAACACCCGAGGCAAGCCAGAGCCCTAAGCTGACGGCTCTCGTCACGCCTGGCGGGAGGTTCTGTTGGGCACTTTCCGTTTGGAATCACGCGTGCTCCCCAGGCTTTTCAAAGGAAGATGACTGAACTCCTTGGGGACATGAAAGGAGTCCCTGTCTCCATGGATGACAGCCTAATCTACGGTACGTGAATGGGAGACCCTGACAAAACACCGGGACTCTGGGCTCAAGAGAAACAAGGAGAAAGGCGCTTTTGAGGAGTGCAGAACAGATTTCTTGGGACAAATAAAACTCCCAAGGTGGGACAAAAGCTATGCTCAGGAAAGGGAAACCCTGACAGAGAGCTGAAAGCACCAACCAACACGACAGAACTGGGGTGCTTTTCGAAGAGGTGCAACCACAAAACCTGCTTACCAAAATCCACCACATTCTGGTTGTGAGGACCAGGTCAGGAGGTCACGTTTACGCAGAGAGAAGCCCCAATTTCTCCAGAAGTTGGACAGGTGTGGAATCCTACCATGACTGCCCCGCGTGGTTCAGGATGGGGGCCTGTTGCCTTCTGCTCCAGCACTCTCCCCCACCAAGAAAGGAGTGCCTGGCAGGGGGAGTATTGGGCATGCAAACCCTTTCACAGATACTTACGTGTTGCCAGCAGTGGAACTAGACAGCTCTTCCAACGCTACCATTCTATGACTCCATGAGCTTCGTTTTCTTGGCCGGGAGTCCTGGAAGACCTTGCAGGCCTTCACTCCCCTGGCCTGGGAGGGCCCTGAATGACTCCGGCTACAAATGCAGAGGCTGCTGAAGAGGCCTTTGGGCTGAGGTATCAGTTAGAGGGGTCTTGCTGGCATCTTTAGTTTGGATGTTGTTATGATCTATGTGGAAATTGTTCCCTTTGGTTGTGTATTTCTTGATGTTTATGACTATTTTTGTTACGTTGCAATTATGTGTTTTTTTCTATGCTGTAAGCTGCCTTGAGCATGGTTTCAATTATGGAAAGGTGGCATACAACTAAGATTCTATATGTATGCGTGAATTTGGGCAGTTTTATTTTCAGCCACTTTCCTGAGGATCTCTAGCACGGGATTTGTCTTTTCCACGGTCCCCACGCCGCCTCTTCACCAAGGTCTCTGTGACCCCAAGGGTTTACTCCTGGGCCATCACCTCCCATTCAGACCCCAGGAGCTTGTACTTGAAATTAAGATTATTATTTTTTGCTCCAAAGTTTACTTTACACTTGCTTACAGTGTACTGCAGTCACCCTTTTACCCCACATCCATGTATGTACTTTTTGTCAGATGCCTCACAGACGAAATAGAAGGGAAAGATTTGGATCAAAGATAAGGATGAGATCCAAGCCAGTCCTGGCCCCGGCCTAAGGCCCCACAGCAGAAGCAGGAGGGTTGGGGGCTGGCTGATTTGTGAGCCTAATTCAAGGGGTTCACATTAGCACTCCATGCCTGAAATGGCTCAAGCTCCAAATCTCAAAAAGGCGCCTTCCTCCTTCCCTTGAGACCCCTTTGGCAGAAGGGGGCCTCTCTCTTGGTTTTCCTCTGCCCTCAGAGGCTTGGGGGAGGGCAGCCCAGGAGAGGGCCTTCTTGGTGGTGACCTCTCAGCTGTGGAAATCCATCCCCCCCGAGGGCACCCCCTCACTGCACAGCTTCCAGAGGATGCTGGAGGTGTTATGCTTTTAGGACCCACCTTATTTCTGTGATTGTAAGTTGCTTTAATCTGCTCCTAACATTGTGTGCGTTTTGATTGCTGTAATCTGCCTTGGGACCTTAAAAGCATAACTCCCTCTGGATCAGGCCAGGTGTGGATGAACTGTGCAAAGTTAGCAAGCAGAATCCAAAAGCAAGAGCCTTCTCCTCTCCCGCGGTTTCCAGCAACTGGTATTTGGAAGCACGGCTGCCTCTGGCTGGCGAGGCAGAGAGCATCGCCTTCGTGGCTAGTAGCCATTTAATAGCCTTCTCCTCTGTGAATTTGTCTGATCCTCTTTCAAGCCGGCTTGCTCACGTCCACAGAATGGAGGATGGCAGGATCCCCCAGACAGGCTCTATCAGGAGCTGTTTACAAAGTTCTCTGCAAATGTGACATGACCCCGCCGTGCAACATCAACCCCGCCGTGCCTGGAGACAGGCAGGCAGGTTGTGCATTGACAGCGGTGACCAGAGGAAGGAGGAGCACAGAGAGAGAAAACGCCGTGGTGCATCCGCAGCAGCGTAAGGGATGCCTTCATCCGCTCCAGCCCCAGCAGGTGCTGTAACCTTCCAACAGTTCGAGTTTGACTCCCCCCAGGTGCACTCCTCCATTGCCTCCCAAGACAGATGGACGCCAACAACTTCTGAAATCCATCCAAGTTGGTGGCCATCACTGTGAGAGGGAGTTCCACAGATAGATAAACAGCTCCTGCTCTGCATTCTTCTTCCAATATCTGATAAGGTGCTTCATGAGATCTGAGCAGCTGAATCGCACCCAGAGAATCTCACATGGTGCTGATGGCCCAGTTGGCTCTGCCATGCTTCCAGGTTGGGTGAACTGAGAGGCCTTGGGGTAAAAAGGAGCTCTGCGGATGTATTCATGTTATCTATCTATCTATCTGTCCCCTGCCTTTTCCCCTGATGGGACTCAACCCAAAAAAATCCTCAGCCTTCAGTCACCAAGGCCTAAGCAAATGCCGTGAGGCAGCCGGCCAGAGCCCTGGCTCACGGCCAACGTCGTACCCTGCAACTGCCCTGAGATCTTGTGATGAGGGGCAGGATATAAATCTAATGAATATAAATAAGGAAAAGACAAGAAGGGGAACCTTTCATCGTGGGACACTTCCTGAGAAGAGGCCAACAGCTGACATCGGCACCGGAAGTGAAAAAACCCTTTCCCAGAAGCACAGAATCGTAGAGTCGGAAGGGACCCCAGGGTCATCTAGTCCAACCCCCTGCAATGCAGGAATCACAACTAAAGCATCGCTCGGCCTCTGCTTGTAAACCTCCAAGGAAGGAGAGCCCTTTGCTCGCTTTGGCGTCCCAGAGGAACCTGCGGCTGGCAGAGCAACCCAGTTCACAACAACATCATCCCTCTCCTGCCAGCCAAGATACCTGCAGCCTGGACACAGAACTGCAAATGGGGAGGAAAGCCAGAAAAAAAGACCCTTTTCCAACCCCAAGAGAGGAGGAGGAGGAGGAGGAGCGGCTCCTCGTTGCAAAGTGGCCTGACCTGGAAAAAGCTGCCACTTCAGCTTACCAGGCTAACCAAGAAGTGACAGGCGCTGCTGCTATAAGTGGCACAGTTCAAGGCAGGAGAGAGAGAGAGAGAGAGCGAGACAGGGAGGCCTCACCCACAACTCCGCTTGCCCAGCCACTTTCCCCCATGAAATGGAACAAACAGCAACCACGTTTTCCGTGGTTTGTTGCCTAGTCTGATTTAGCCCTAAAGAGTAAGTTTTTTGGGGAAAGCAGCAGGGCAAAGGCAAAACCAGAGAGAGATGTATGAAACTTAAGAGAAAGACGGCCCAGTTGACTCTGGCTCCCAGAGAATCATAGAGTTGGAAGGGACCTCAAGGGTCATCTAGCCCAACCCCATGAGATACGGGAATCTCAGCTCCAGCATCCATGACAGTTGGCCATCTAACCTCTGCTTTGAAACCTCCAAGGAAGGAGAGTCCGCCGCCTCCTGAGGGAGACCGTTCCACTATCAAATAGCTCTTGCTGTCAGAAAGTTCTTCCTGATGTTTTGGTCAGAATCTCCTTTCTTGTAACTTGAAGCCAGTGGTTCGAATCCAACCCTCCAGAGCAGGAGAAAACAAGTTGCAGCTTCCGTTATCTCATCTTGGGCTTTTAGCTCTCTGCTGCGAATCATTGTTTCCGAACCACAGTCATTCTCTTTTAAATTTCAAGGCTGAGACAGCACCGTTTGGAGGCAGCTAGTGGAGCCTGGTCTGTTCTGGGGCAGGAGGTGGCCCTTCCTTCACCACTACTGGCCCTCTGTGCCCCTGGCCCAAATGGAGCAGGGTGGAAACAGATGGCCCCAGGAAACCCGGGTCCCAACAGAAGGGCTGCACAAGTCAGAGATGAAGAGGAAGGTCTGCAGAAAAGCAAGTTGCCTCCCAGGGAACAAATGCAGCTCTCATACGCCGGACCCAATCCCTGCCATGCTCTGCTAGGGAGCTGACACACGCACACACACACACACACACACACACACACAGCCCGGGATGCTGGGCTGAGCTGGTCCTCTCCATCTGGGAGTGAAACAGGGATGCCCCAAACAAGATCAGCCAGAAGGAGGACGCCTGCCACGGTTGGGGGCCTGCTTGTGGTTCACGAGGGGGACTTCTCAGTGGCGACCCCAAGAATGTGGAACTGCCTCTCCAAAGAACTGCTTCTGTGGCTGAAGGTGCCCTTCCTCACGCCAGCCCCCAAAAGCGGAGGGGAAAGCTCTGCTGCCCTGCCTGCGATGTGCTGTGTGGAATTATTGTTTCTGCGGTTTTGGGGAGGGGGCAGATTTATTCTCCCGTGAGAAAAGGCGGCAGCTTTGGGGACTTTGGAGAGAGTGGAGAGAAAGCTTCCCTCCCTCCCTCATGACACTGGAATTTGTGGACATCCAACGAAGCCACAGGAAGTGAGATTCAGGACAGATAAAACAAAGTGCTTCTTTGGGCAGCGCCTACTTAAACTGTGAAACTCCCTCCCACAGGGGGCGGCGAAGGCCAGGATGGATTCAGAGAGGAGAATAAGGCTACTGATGACGGACAGCCAGACCGGAGCCCGCCTGCCTCTCAATATCAGTTTCTGGGAATAGCGGGAGGGTCCCCCTATCATTTGTTGCGCCGTGGGGCAAAGCAAGGGGAGGACGCCCATCCCAGAGCAAAGCGGGTGCAAAGGAAGTGACCTCACGGGAGGAAGTGGGGGCTGACTGGCTCCCTGCCCACCTGAGAGCTTTTGGGGGGATCAGGGACGGGGAAGAGGAGCAGGCTCTCAAGCCAATGGCGAGGGCTGGCAGGTGCCGGGGGCAGCCCCGGGCCAAGGGGGGGCCTACCTTGTTGGGCTTGACGGCCCTCTGCAGGTTCTCAATCCACTTGTCCCGCTCAGCGGCCGACCGGCAGGCGAAGCACTTGGTGCCCGAGGACGTGGTGACCTGGAGGGGGCGGCAGAAGGGCGGGGGTCATCTGCGCTCTGCGCGTGCCCAGGCACCCGCCCTCCCTCCTCTCGCCCCTCCCCCCCCACGTACCTCAAAGCAGAACTCCTGGCCCAGGATGCTGCTGTGGACGGGCTTGATGATGGAGTCCTCGTCCAGGTTGAGCTCCAGGGCCTCGGCGGCGCTGCTGGGGCTGAGCAGGGACTCGTGGGAGTGGGACTCCTTGAAGCTTTGCATGAGGCGGGCCCTGCGAGGGGCAAAGGGAGAGGTCAGGCGGGAAGGGGTGGGGGGCAGGCGGGGGTGCGGAGGCCGCGTCCGGAGTGCGGGGAGCAGAGGGAGGCGGGTCCAGGGGTGCCAGGGAGCCTGAGGGAGGGGCGCACGCGAGGCTGCTCCTACGGGGTGGGGAGGGGGAGTGAGGGGGCAGGAGGGAGGTGCCGGTGGCGGCTGGGGCAAAGCCCACCCTCAGGCGGGGTACCTGGCGTCTGCCCCCCAGGGGGACATTTCTGCAGCTGCCAGGGGGGTCCCAGCCTGGAACGGGGTCAAGGCGGAGGAGAGAAAGAGAGAGAGAGAGAGAGAGAGATGGAGAGCAGCGTCAGAGGACAGGCGGGCAGCATCAGCCCCGGACACGGGGGGGGGGGGAGAGGAAGAGGAGGTTCCCGGGATGGGGGGACGACCCCCCACTCTGCCCCACAGCTCCTTCTCTCTCATCCAGGGAAGCCTCTGGGAGGGAGAGAGGCAGCTGGGGGGCAAAGGGGTCCCCCACCAGCTCCGTGTCTCCGGCCCGAGGACAGAGCTGCCCCCCAGCCCTCTCAGAGGACCCCTCTGGGGCTCCCCTTGTGGGCAGCGGGTGCGAGAGGAGGCCTGTGAGCTGGCTCCTCTTGCTGGGAGGCCCCCTCCCTTCCCCAGTGGCATTTCTGCTCGGAGCTGCCGCCCCCAGGAGGATATTTTTAGCCGAGCGGCGTAAGCGGAGGGAGAGCGAGAGAGAGCCCAAGCGTGTCGGGGCTGCCGTCAGAGCGGGGGGGGCTGGGAGGAGGCTAAAAATACACGCGGGGACCCAGGGATGAGCCTCCCAGGGAGGCAGCCAAGCGCAGCCACCGCCGTGGGGAGGGAGGGGGGCAGCAGCAGGGGGATCTGGGGGTCGGGGTGGAGAGCGTGCAGCAGAGGAGGGCAACCCAGTGGCAAGGATTGGGGGGGAGGGAGACGGGCCTGGCGTCCACTGCAGGGGATGGGGCACCCCAACCTGCCTCCCCACCTGCCCCTCACTGGGAGGGGCAGCCCAGCCTCTACCTCTCGGGGGGGGGGGGAGCCCTGGCCCTCTTCGTTGCCGTCGTCATCCCCTCACCTGTCATGGTCGGCACTGCGGAAGCGGGGCAGCATCTGGCGGAAGCTGCTGGTGCGGTCCAGCTTGGGCTGGCTCTTGGTGCGCTTGATGGAGCTCTTCAGGCGCCGGCTGAGGAATCCCTGCTGCTGGGGGGCCCCAAAGGTCGGGGGGGGAGACAGAGTCAGAGAGGAGTTGCCTTTGACAACTGCCCCACAGCCAGAAACCTCTCAGCATGTCCCCCACCTCCACCTTTGCTTTCCTGGGGAGGAAAAGGGCCTGTCCCCACACTGGCCCACTGGGGCTGAGCAGCCAGCCCCCCGGTCCCTCATGCCCTAGAGTACAATGGCAGCCACTTGGAGGGATGGGGGGAGCTGGTCAGCCGTGCATCTTCACCGCTGCCCCCCTTCCTGTACTGTGACCCCATATCTTGCTGGGGGTGGGCTCTTGCAAGGCAGCTTCTTCGGGTCCCGGCCCCCCTTTCTACCCCCCGCCCTAGCTCCAGCCCTGCCCCCCTGGGTCTGAGCAGCACCCAGGACCACTGGGCAGGGTCCCACGGGGAGGGGCTCCCTCCCCCAGGCCAGTCATCCCTCCCTGGCCATCTGTCGGGGATTCTTTAATGGGGATTCCCACATTGCAATGGGTCAGACTCGACCCTCAGGGGCCCCTTGCAATTCTGCCGTTTCCGTGATTGGGTGGCCTCCCTTCGCTAGAGGGAGTTGGATGGCGGCCCCCAGGGATCCTGCAGGGGGGTTGGACTAGATGGCCCTAGGCTTCCCCTTCTGACTCTCCCATTCCAGGATTCCTCCTCCAGTTGCACGACCCCCAGAGGTGCGAGAGAGAGGATGGGGTGGGGGTCTTTGCTCACCGAGGGCCGGAAGGGCGGAGCGGGTGGGGCGTCCATGTTGATGCTGTACTGCTTCCCTCCGGGGACGCTCTTCCGACGGGACCGGGCAGCGTGGTGCTCTGCAAAAGGAGAGGCGGCCGTCACGGGGGGTGCCCCCCTGTTGCTGTGGGGGGTGCCCTCTGGGAGCCAGTGGAGGAGAGTGGAGGCCACAGGGGGAGGGGGGCCCGGTGGGGCTGCAGGGTCTTCTTGAAGGGATGGGGGGCGACAGCAGGACACAGACAGCGCCCCCCTCCGCCGAAACGGGGGGCACCGTCCCAGCCTCCGCATGTGGTTGACAGAGAAGCGGGGGCGCCCCTTCCCCCAGCCCGGCTCTGGCCCTGGAAGAAGGGGGCTTCCTCTTCTCCCCAGAGGTGACAGGGGCAGCATCATGGGGGGGCGGAAAGAGGCTCCTGTGTGCTGCCTCCAGGGACCGCCTGGCATGTGTGGCGCTGGGTGGTTGTGAATGAGCAGCTGGGGGGGGAGGGAAGAAGCACGCCGGAGGCAGCTCCTCCTCCACCTCAGGAGGGGCTGGGGGGGACACACAGGAGCCTCAAATAGCAGAAAGAATTGGCGTCAGAGCTGGAAATAGCAGCAAAAGCTGCACAGAGGCCTGCCTGGCTATTTACGCCCCCCCCCCGGCCACTTGCCACCTGCATTTGAGAGACCACCCACCAAACACCCCCCCCACAGGACCCGGGGGTCGGGGCTGATGCTGCACTCTGCCATCTCAGAAGAGGCATGGGGTGGGGGGTGCTTGCAGGCAGTGCCCTCCCCCTTCCCATCCTGGGGCTGCCAACGTTACCCCCCTCGCAATGCCCTAGAGATGCTGCACCGGTTGGCTTTCTGCCTGTGACACTGCTCTCCTCTCTTGCTCCTCCACTTCCCAGTCCCTGCCCCAGACACGGACAACTCCAGGGAGGTCCAGCCTCGCCCAGCCTCCCGTTCTTCTCTCTGTGGGCAGCTAGGCACCCCAAAGAGAAGGGGCCCAGATGCCAGCAGGACTTGAGGGCAACACAGCTCCCCTCAGCAAGGGAGGACTTGTCCCTCTGTACCCGAGGACTGGAAAGGAGTCAATGGAACGCCAGTTCCGGGATATTACAGGCCGCAGCGTTAAAGGTAAGCTAGGCAAGAGCCCAGAAGCAGAAGCAGCACCAGCATGGCTTCTGCAAGAGCAGGTCCCATCTCACAAACCAGCCATAGAGACAGAGGATCCAAACTACAAGAAAGAAGATTCCACCTAAACATTAGGAAGAACTTCCTGACAGTAAGAGCTGTTCGACAGTGGAATTTGCTGCCCAGGAGTGTGGTGGAGTCTCCTTCTTTGGAGGTCTTTAAGCAGAGGCTTGACAACCATATGTCAGGAGTGCTCTGATGGGGTTTCCTGCTTGGCAGGGGGTTGGACTCGATGGCCCTTGGGGTCTCTTCCAACTCTATGATTCTATGAGATCTGGCTGACGGGGTACTTGGACTTTCAAACAGCTCTGGACCAAATTCCTCACCAAAGACTTCTGAGTCAGCTGAGCAGTCAAGGAACAAGAGGAGGGGTCCTCTTGTGCACCAGGAACCGGTTTAGCTGCAGGATGTTTCCCACATGGAGAGAAACGGGGGTCCCCCAAGGATCAGAACCTGAGCTTTTTAACTTGCTCATCAGTGACCAAGAGTTAGGAGCCAGCAGTGAGGTGGCCAAGTTTGTGGATGACGCTAAATTGTTGTTAAAGCAAAAAGAGATTGCAAAGAGCTCCAAAAGGACCTCTCCAAACTGAGGGAATGGGTGGTAAAATGGCAAAGGCAATTCAGGATAAATTCAGAGCAAAGTGATGGGGGGGGGAATATTAACTTCACATACACACTCCTGAACAGGAGGTGACGGCCCCCCGGGAGCGAGACCTTGGGGTCACAGCAGGGACCTTGGTGAAGAGGTTGTGTGGAGGCCATGATAAAGGCAAATGCCATACTAGGGGTCTTTGGGAAAGTCACTGAAAATAAAACTGCCAATATTCCTGCATATATACATAATTGTATATGTATGTCACTTTTCCACAATTGAAACCATGCTCAAGGCAGCTTATAACGTAAAGAAATACATAACTGCAACGTAACAAAAGTACTCATAAACAATAAATGAAACATAAAAAATAGAAAACCAAGCTAAACAATTTCCACATAAATCACCACAAAATCTAAAATGTTGATGCCATTCTACAAGTCTAAAGGGCGGCCACATCTGAAGCCCTGTGTCCCTCTCTGGCCGCCTGTTGCGGAGCTGGAAAAGGCTCAGGAAAGGACCACCAAAGTGAAGAAAGGGACTTTCTAGTTTAGAGAAGAGGCGAGTCAGAGGCACCACGGCAGGAGTTTATACACGCATGAAAAGAGTGGAGAGGCAGAAGTCTTCCTCCCTCTCTCATAGCATTAGAACTTGTGAGCATCCCAGACAGCTGAACGTAGGACGCTTCATGCAGCCCACAATTGACCTCTGGAACTCTCTCCCACAGGAGGCAGCCGCCTTCCTTCGCAGAGCAGCCCCTCCATCCCCTCCATTGTTTGGGCTGAACTTCCCAGCTCTGCAACCTCCGCAGTTTCGGGCGGTGCATCTCAGGGGTGCTCCTCCCTCCGTCACTCACACGGAGCCGTCACTCAGCGCAAGGCCTGCCTTGAAACCTCCGACCGGGTCAGGGCACAGGAGCCCAGAGAGGGGGCCAGGGCAAGGAGCACCCAGCCCAGAAGGGCTGCTGGAATGTGAGCCGTCAGTCAAGTGGGGGTGCTCTTTGGCACATCTGCTGAGCAGCCAGATCTTGCAGCCTCCCCCCCTCCCCGATTTAGGCACATCTGCTCGGAAGCAGCTTGCCACGCTGACAGGACGGGGTGGGGGTGATGGGCGCTTGACAGGCAGGCTGGGAGTAATGGGGGGGCGCAGTGAGCGAGAGCAGGCGCCAATCAGCCAGGAAGAGCCCCAAAGCAGCTGGACCAGCCTCCTGCTCTTCCCAGAGAGGCCCCCCAGGAGCAAGCGGGACCCGAACGCAGCCCCGGCAGCCGCCTGGAGCTTCCAGCCTCCCACAAGACCAGTGCCTCTGTCTCTGCATTGCCTGGTGGGCAGGGGGGTGGGCTTGATCAGGTGGTCAGAAGCAGAGGCCGGGGCTTTTGGGGGCAGCCCTTGGGGTTCCTCCTAAGCTGCCTCTTGGGCCGAGAAGGGGATGCCTGGCTGCTTCTCCCTGCCTGCAAGGGGTTCACAGGGCAGGAAGAGCCCAGGAGGCAGCTCACCTGCCCCCACCTTCCCTCTGCCCCATGGCTCAGCCAGGCCAAGCTTGTGACTGAGGTGGGGAGAGGAAAGGGCAGCGTCCATGGGGCAGAAAGCCCCCCACCCCCAGGGAGGACTTTCCAAACCAAGCCAGCCTTCCTGCTCTGGGGGCAGTTCAGCCGGGGGGGGGGGGAGAGAAGGGGGGGCTGTGGCTGATGAAGAGCTGCCAAACCAGGCCCAGTGGGGGGGGGGGAGCCATCCCTGGCCCCTTCCTCCCAGCATCAGCACTTCCCTCTCCCCCCCCCCCCCCGGCCTGGGGACTTCTGGTCCTCCCCCTGCCCACTGATGCCCCAGGAGCAGAAGGTGACTGCTGCCTGAACCCCAACAAGGGAGGGGCTGTGCCCACTGCCCTCCCCCAAGCACACAGAGCGAGGGATCTGCGCCTCCTCCTCCTCCGTGGGTGAGCCATCTGTCTTTGCTGCCACCCCCAGCCAGCCACTCGTCCAACTTGGCCGGTGCTCCCAGGCCCCCTCTCCAGGCTCTGGGGCACAGGCCCCCCTCCACCCACCCCACATCTGGGTCAAGGCAGCTTGAGAAAGAACTGGGGGGAGCAGCTGCCTCCTGCAGAGTGAGGCCACTGGTCCCTCCAGCTCAGGAGGCCTTTCCCAGCTGCCAGTGCCCCCCCCCCCCGTCTTCCCACTGGGCTGGGCTGTCCAGAGAGGGAACCACAGAGCAGCTCTTCTGCCTGGTGCCCCCCCCCTCATGTCCAGCCCCAAGAAGGAACCACGTGGGGGGGTCTTTTGAGGCAACATCTCCTCCCCTACCCCAACACACACATTTCAAAAACCATCGCTGGGTTTCCTCTAAGCACAGCCCACCCCCAGGCCCCACCTGCAGGTCTCCTATGGGTGCCCATTCCTGCCCTGGGGTGCCAGCCCCCCGCCGCCACCATGTGGCTCTTGTAGTGGCTAAGAGGCAGCATGAGGAAGGAGAGGAAGCCACAGGAGCCCGGTCTTTGGTCTGCTGGGGCTTCCCCCTCTTGGCTTGCTGGTCTGCCTTCAGGGGCTGGGGGGAGGCAAAGCCAGCCAGCAGCGTCCAGGTGAGCCTCTGCGGAGCACCTGCCCATGGGGGGGGGTGCTCAGCTGCTGCCCCTCAGCTCACCTGCACCCCGGTCTTGTGCAGGCTGCCATGGGGCTGGGAGGGCATGCTCAGAAGCGCTCTTGCCGCTGGGACCTCCAGCCTTTGGGAGCAGTTCAGGCCCACCCTGAGGCACGCCAGGAGCCGGGCCGCTTCTGCCACTGCCGGGAGGAATTGGCATGGCGGGGAGAGGAATGAGGTGGGGGAGCTGCTGCTGCTGCTGCTTCCCTTTGGGGGTTCACCTGGCTACTCTGGGCTGGGAGGAGGCCCCTTGGGCAAGGGACCCAGCTGCCACCTCTGCCCCTGGGCTCTCCCGAGGTCCTCCAGAAGGGTCAGGGAGGCGCTGCGCTCCTGAAGCGGGGGCCGCAGTGATGGCATCTTTGGTGGCAGCCTGCCCAGGGGCCAGGGGAGGGGGGCTCCCTGTCCCCCTCCCCCGTCGCGCACGCAGGACGCAGGCAAGCAGGACCCCTTCCCGGGAAGCGGGAGAGGCGAGCCAGCGCAGGCGGAGCCCCATCTCCTCTCGCCGGGGCCAGGTTCCGTAGGATCGGCCTCCGTCAGCCAAGCGCCCCGGCGCAACCTCGCATGCCCTCGCCGGGGGCGCGCTTGCCCGCCGCCCTCATCCACTCGCTCGTCGGGGCAGAGACGCGGGGGCGCGCTACTTCCCCCCCCCCATGCCTCCTGCTCCGCCCGCGCAGCGCCCTCGCCCCCCGCGGCGGAGCCTCCGGCCCTTACCTGCGCGCCCGAGGGGCCTCCGGGCCGCTAGGGCTCCGTCTCCTCCTCCTCCTCCTGCCCCCGGGCGCGGCCCATCGGGGGGCCGCCGGGCCCCAGCCTAGCTGGCCATGCGGCCGGACCAGCGCCCCCAGCCAGCCAGCCCGCCGGGCCGAGGTCCCCTGGCACCCGCCGGCCCGGCGGCGGCGGCGGCGGCGGCGCAGCTGGCCCGCTCCTGCTCCTGCGCCTGCCTGCTCGTCGCCCGCTCGGTGCCCGCCGCCGCCTCGCCCGCCCGCTCGCTCGCTCCCCGCAGCATGCCGAGCCGTTGCTAGGAGACGGGCTCGCCTGTCAGCAGCCGCTCGCGGGAGAGCCGGGAAGGGACGGGCACGGGCAGGGCGGGCGGGCGGCGGCGGCGGCGGAGGGGCCCGGGACCCCGGCCAGCGGGGGCCGCGGCGCGCCCGGCACTCCCGAGCCCGGCCGCGAGAGCGCGAGGCGGGGAAGCCAAAACTCCCTGCGCCCCCCATGGAAAAGGCCCCGTCTGCAGACCCCCCCTTGCTCCCTTCCTTGGGGCCACGAAGTCTGGACTCTGCGCGTCTCCCCCCCCCCCATCCCTCCCCGCTGCGCCCGGGGCCCCTCGGCCCGAGCAGGGTCACTCGGGGTCAGCGCGGGGGGGGGGCGGGGTCGCGCGGGCGCCGCTGGAGTTTGGCAGCGGGCCAGCAGGGGGCGCTGGAGGCCCGCGGCCGAGAGGGGGCGTCGCGTGTGCGCGTGTGTGTTGGGGGGGCATGTCCCCGGATTCCGCCTGTCTCCGGCTGCCTCTCCCCTTCATCTCTTCTTGGAGTTTCCATGGAAACCTTTTAAGCCAACTTCTCAGGGAGACAAAAATCTTTTTTTAAACCTCGAGCAGGAAAGGGGGGAAGGGAGGATGAAGAGGGAGGGGAGCGAAGGGCACACACACTGCCCCCTCCCCACAAGCCCCGTAGGAGAGGAGGGCGCAGGCCGGAGCCCAAAGACCCCCATCCCCGGAGAGGGGGCCCATGGGGAGCCAGGACAGGGGACCTGGGGGAAGAAGCAGGACTCCCTGTCCTCCGTCGGGGGGCCTGGAACAAAGCCCTCCACTGCAGGGCGAAGGCTCAACGCTCCCCCTCTCCCCGCAGCCCCCTGCAGGGAGGGCGTTTGAGCCAGGACTCCTGGGTCCCTCGCAGCCCCACGGAGCAGCAACACCCACGGAGACCCAGCTCTGAATAGGGCTGCCTGGGAAGGCAGCCAGAGGGAGAGAGGGTTCCTATGGCAACAGTTGTCAAGCGCCCAGGAGCCGTTCCCTTTCAATGGAACTCACTATTATGGGATGGGACGCGGGTGGGGGGGCTCTGGAGTGAATAGCTGAGAAGCTGCTGGCAGTGGGTCACGAGGGCGGGGGCTGCAGCTGAAGCCCAGCCAGGGTCCCCCCAACACACTCTCACACTCTTCCTAGGCGTGGGGCCTCCGTCAGCTTCCCCAGGAAGAAAGAGCACCCATGGGTGACCCCAGCGATATGAGGCGGCTCCTTTGGATGGGGATTCACCCAGAAAAAGGCTTCTGGCGCTTCCCCTTCCCTTTTCTGAACAAACCAAATGCTGCTACTTTTGGCGATCCCTCGTAGCCGAGGAAGATTGTCTTCCGTGAACAGGGTCTTAGCAGTGAGTCCGTAAGTGACGTGGAGGCCAATTCTGGATCCACACGTCCTTCCACAGTGGGGACAGAGGTTTCTGGGCAGGAGCTGATCACGGGGTGGATTTGCCAAGCTTGCCTTCCTCTTAGCACGTCTCTCCCTTTCGTCTTAGGCTAGTGTTTCCCAATTGTTGGTGTTTATACTACATTTTTTAAGATTTGCCTTGAGACAGTCTTTAAACCTCTTTCGTTGACCGCCAGCATTACGGTTTCCATTTTTAAGTTCGGAATAGAGTAGTTGCTTTGGAAGACAATAATCAGGCATCTGCACAACATGACCAGTCCAATGAAGTTGATGTTGAAGAATCATTGCTTCCACACTAGTGATCTTTGCTTCTTCCAGTACTTCCAGTACTATTAGTTCACCTGTCTTCCCAAGTGATGTGTAAAATTTTCCGGAGACACCATTGATGGAATCTTTCAAGGAGTTGGAGGTGGCGTTTACAAGTGGTCCATGTTTCACAAGCGTACAGTATGGTTGGCAGTACAATAGCTTTGTCAGCAAGCATTTTGGTTCCCCTGCAAATGTCCCAGGCCCCAAACCAAGGGGACCCACCTGGCCCAGCACCCTGCTCTCCTCACGGGGGGCGACCAGGTGTCCCAGACGGAAGAAGCAGGACCCAATAACTTCACAAACACCCAACCATCTCACTTCTCACTTGCCTTTTTTCTACACGAAAAGTCCCTTTCTTCACAGGGGACTGCTCCATCCCTGGGCCACTTTCCTGAACCTTTTCCAACTCTGCAATATCCTTTCTGAGCTGAGGCAACCAGAACAGGACACAGGGCTCCACATGCAGCTGCACCATCAATTTGTATAATGGAATGGTAAGAGTGGCAGTTATGTCTTCGATCCCTATTCTAATGATCATAGAGGTCCCTGCTATGACCCCAAGGTCTCGCTCCTGGGCTGTCACCTCCCGTTCAGACCCCAGGAGTGTGTAGGTGAAGTTAAGATCCCCCCCCCCGACATCACTCTGCCCAAAGCTGTTTGGAAGTCCAAGGTCCCCATCATCCAAATCCCCTCTGTCTATAGAAGTGAATTGGTTTTAAAATAAATTGATTTTAGAATGCTGTGTTACTTTTATTGTTGTTAGCCGCTCTGAGCCCAGCTTTGCTTCGGGAGGGTGGGATATAAATATATTATTGTTGTTGTTGTTGTTGTTGTTGTTGTTGTTATTATTATTACTGAGCTATTGACACTCTCAAATATCTCTAACAGGTTTGTGAGCTGGGACTGGGCCTTGCAGAAGCCATGCTGGTGCTGCTGCTGCTTCTCCTCCTCCTCCTCCTCCTCCTCCTCCTCCTCCTCCTCCTCCATGGCCTTGGTTATTTTGCCTCTCCAGAGACCAGGTCCAAACCCCAGTCCATCCACACAAGCCACCAAGCGGCCATGGGACGAGGACACACTGCAACTCACCCTGAGCCCTTGCAGTGGGGCCAGGGCAGGCTCCTCAGGGAATACTTGGGGTCCCTTTGGGATGGGGTCTTGAAGGACGAGACGAGGAACGTATCCTGAGTCAGTCCACTTAGCTCACTCCAGCCTGCCCTGCCTGCTGGCTTTCTCTAGGATTCCAGGGAGGGGGCACAATCTCCCCACCAAGCCAGGCCATGGGTTTGTCTGCCCCTATAAATGCCACGTGGCATTGAACCCGGGGCTTTCTGCATGCAGAACAGACACTCTGCCCACAGGTCCTATCATGCCCTTTGACCAGAAGCCCTGGCTGTGGCTGCTCAGGGACCAGCGCTTTGCTCAGCAGCACCCTCGTCTTCCTTGTACTGCCTATATGCCCAAAGATGTCCCTGTGGGCCCACCTCCACCACCTCCGGGCCCCCACGCGACCCCTCTCGCTGCACCCCACCACAATGCCAGTGCCACCCACCCATCCACGTTGGAGAGATCATGTTGGGGCGCCTCAAAATCCCTTCTTTGTCTCCCACACCCTGAACAACTGGGTGTCCTCAGCTAATCTGGGGCACCCCAACTCCATTATCTACTGCCCCCTCTCACCCCACGGTGGCACTTGTGTGGGGAGCCCAAGTGAAATCTCCATGGGGTAGTTGCGGGGGGACTTTCACCCCATGGCGACCCATGCAGGGGGTGGACATGGGGAAGGTAAGGAGAGTCCCCTAAGGAACAGTGACTGGGCAGACATCACCGCAGAAGTAGGCTGTCCTATCCTGAAGAGCAAAAAAGAGGACAGCCCAAACCCCTGCCAGCCTGAGGCTAATAAATAAATAAATAACCCCCCCCCCCAAAAAAACCCAGACATTTCCTTTAAAATATAAAATTCTCCCCAGTCAGGCATGTTGGTCCCCCAAAAGAGGACGTGTCTGGGATTTTCAGGACATATGGCAACTGTACGCAGAAGGGAAAACGAGGCAGGCACCTGTGAACACCCCCCACCCCAAATTGGTCTGGATTAGAGGTATTATTAAGGTACAGGTTTGTTAAGGAGGGGATTGGTCGGGGAAAGAGAAGCTCCCTCCCTTTCCCCAGTGACCCCCCAAGAGTCATGGGAGGGGGGCCTCCCGTGTGATTTCACACAAGCAGACGAAAGGGACACAACCTCTTGGTCCTGAGCCCCCTGGCCAGCCTCTGCCAGCTCAGGCCCCATTCAGAGCACACCATTTCATTCACTATATGGGAATTTCTGCTCCTCCCTTTCCTACCCAGGGGAGCTTTCGGAGGAGGATTTGAGGGAACAGAACTGACTGAAGATCCCTCACATTCTCAACAGCCCTGCCTGGGGCACTGCCTGGCGTGGAAACGTAGGAAAAGCCCGCTGGATCAGGCCACCTAGTTCAGCTCCCTCTTCTCACAGTGGCCAACCAGTTGTCCCCAGGCCAGGAATAATCCTATCAACTTCTATCCTGTCTCTTCCTCGCCTGTTCTCGAAGCTGGAAAGTCCCAACTGCTGCAACCTTTCTTCGCTCCCTCGCCTGGATCACTTCAGTGGCCCTTTCCTCAACCTCTTCCAACTCTACGATATCCTTTGTGAGGCGAGGTGACCAGAACAGGACACAGGGCTCCACATGCAGTCACACCACAGATTTGTATTACGGCATCTGTAGTTTTATTTTCAGCTCCTTTCCTAATGATCGCTAGCATGGAATTTGCCTTTATCAAAGCCACTGCACACAGTGGATCACTTGGATCAACCCCCTGTGCTGGGAGCACTTTCACCACCAAATCCCCTGGGATGCACCACCGTGGGGGGGGGTGTGCCCTGGTTCCCCCACCCCCCACGCAGGGAGTTTGTCCTGACTTTGGGTTTCCAACATAGCTAGGTAAGGAGGTTGAATTTCCCTGGGGGGGGGGGGGACCTGCATGGATTGAGATGGGGGGGGGTCCCAGTGGCCTGAGCACAGCACGCTGCTTTGGTGAGGGCCCTGGTTGTGCTGGAGGGGCATCTATGGGTTTGTAATCATGACCCCCACAGCACTTTTGACATGCTCCGTGTGCTCTAATGTCCCTGGAGGAAGGAGATTTTGGCTGAGGGGAGGGTGGCAGCATCGCCTGTGGATCTCAGAGACAGACCAACAGCTTTGGTACCATATTCCTCCTCCGGGGGGAGGGCAGCCCCACACCCAAGTGCCACCCTGCTAGACATGGGGTGGATCCTGCCTTCAAGGTGCTCTTTTCCTGCCAGTCTCCTCTGCCCCAGAGGCTGTGCTCCTCCGCGTGGAACCCAGAACCCCCTCCTTGCAGCTGAGAGGAAAAGCAGGGGCAAAAAGGTGACCTCAAAGTCCCCTACCGTGCTCTGGGTGGGGTCTCCCTTCCACAGGGACGCTGACGGTCCGGCGCAGGAGCTTGTTCCGAGCGGGATCCCGCTGGCGTTCTCGAAGGAGCAGGGGGTGGATCTGGCCAAGGAGAAAGGCAGACACAAGGACCCAAGAGATAGCAGAGGGGAAAGGAGCCCCAAGACCCACCCGCTCCACCCCACACCCAAGCAGCTTCGGGGGCCAACGTGGTGCTCCCAGGGCAGAAGCAGAAGCAGAAGACGAGGCCCCAACTCAACAAGGGGGGGGGGACAGGACTCTGACCAAACCAGTGAGTCCGCGATGGGTGCCAAGGCACCGACCCTGGCCACATCCACACCAGGCATTCAAAGCACACAGCTCCCCCTGAAGAATCCTGGGAACTGTAGTTTGCTGGAAATTGCAGCTCTGTGCAAGGTGAACTACAGTTCTTTAAGGGAAGCTGTGTGCTTTGAATGTCTGCTGCTGACACGTCCTCTGGCTGCTCAGAAGGAGCGCGCACACACACATACACACACCCCAGGGAAGAGGAGCCTTTTCTGCCCCATTGCCTGCTTCTTTTGACTCTATCTCCTCTCCCCAACACCTGGTGGTAGATTACTTTCTGAGGATAAGAGGAGCTTGACAGCAGAATGGTCTCCCTCAGAAGGTGGTGGACTCTCCCTTGGTAATAATAATAACAATAACTTATTATTTATATGCCTTCCACCAAGCATTCAAAACTTCCCTGAGCAGGGCTGCCTTCGGATGTCTTCTAAAAATCAGTTATTTCCTTGAATCTGATGGGAGGATGTTTGACGGGGCAGGTGCCACCACCAAGAAGGCCCTCTCCCTGTAACCTCACTTCTCGCAGGGAGGGAACCGCCAGAAGGTTTTTAAGCAAAGGTCGGACAGCCATATGACCCTCGGGGTTCCTTCCATCTCTGCAGTATTGTGATTCTATGACTCTATGAACCCAAGAGCAACTCTCCTTTCCTGCTGCCTCCAGCCGTGGCAGCTGGTAGCCCTCAGTAGCCCTTTCCTCCACGAATTTGCCATACATCTCAGGGCAAGCAAAATAAAATGCTAAGGAATGCAGAGAAATAAAGAAACAGTCACACAATTCTGTATGCAAGTTCTGTAGAACTTCCCAAAGACCAAATATAAAAATAAGACCTTTATATTCCACCAAGTGTCTGTTTCTTTACATATAGCAGCGACAACCCTTACACAATGAGCAGAGTGCCTTCTCCGTTTTAAGGAACTGACTTTTCTATTTGAGTATGTGCTTTGCCGTCTTATCGTTCCATTGCGGGCCGACCAGAGGAAGACATTGGACACAGAGATTGGCATCCAGTGATCTCAGGATTTCACACAGCTGGGGGACTGCAGTTTGAGTGACTGAGAGGAAAGCTACAACACTCTCGGGGATGTGGACAGCTTTTTCTGGTGTGTGGGTTATCCTCCACCAACTTCTTCTTATTACACTTGTAGTGATTATTTTCTCTTTACTGAATGAAGGAATATTTGGATGGAGCTTTGGCTTTGAGACTTCCTGTATTGCACCTGAATATGATTTTGGTACTGCATACATTATGTAAAAGCTATATTTAAAGAAACGGACACTTGGTGGAATATAAGTCTTATTTTTATATTTGGTCTTTGGGAAGTTCTATTTAATTGCATACAGAGTTGTAGGAGCTGTATGTCTCAGGGTGGCTGGGCAATGGTGGTGATGCGCTGCCTTAAAGGCCTCCAATGGGCTCCCCCCGGTGCCCCCCGGGAGCAAAATGCCCACCCCACCCTCCCCGTTCCCCCCTCTCCCACGACCTGCCGGCCTCTCACCTCTTCCTCATCCAGCATCAGCAGCTGGTTTCCGGAGATGATGCAGAATCGTGGGTTCCAAGGCCGGTCGTAAGGGGAGTGCATGTACTGGGCGCGGTGCATAGGGGCTCCTCGCACATCTGCGCAAAGTGGAAAGGGAAGCATTAAGCAAAGGCCCCCGGGCACCCCCTTCCCTCCCACCCCCACCTCTGGCCAGCCCCTCTCCCTCCTCTGGCAAATACCCAATCGGCACCATGCGCGCGTGCACACACACATACATGCTGTGGCCCAGTTCACAGGTTAGGATCAGGCAGCCATTGGGGCCCCCCAAATCCAAGGCGAGCCCCCCTTACCCCAACACCCCCCCCAAGAGAACAGCCGCCATTGCTGCCACCCTAAGGGCCAAACAGCAAGCAAAGGGACAGAGGAAGCGTAAGAACGTAAGAAGAGAGGGAAAGCCTGCAGGATCAGACCCAAAGGGGCCCACCTAGCCCAGGATCCGGTCCTCACAGTAGCCAAGCAGGTGCCCATTGTGGAAACATGCAAGCAGGAACCAAGCACAAGGGCAGTTTCCAGCAACTAGCATTCAGAAGCATGGCAGTCCTGGCTAGGAGCCATCAAGGGCCTGCAAGAGGAGCAGCTGCTGCCTTGGACCACCTCAGGCCACACTGGTCTGCCTGGCTGGCAGGTGGCTCTCCAGGGTCTCAAGCAGGGATGGGGGGGGCTCACCTGGGCCCACCAGGTGATGCCAACAACACAGCTGTGGTCAGGGAAGCCCCATTTTCACAACAGTGTGTGCCGTCAAATAACAGGAGGGTGACTTTTTAAACCTAACCCTTGAAAGGACTCTCTCCCTCCCTGGGACCTTTTGTATGCAAATAAGGTGTCCTCACCTCCCCCCCCCCCCAAATGAGCCAAGGCTCTTCCTGTAGCAGAGCAAGTGGTCTGTGCAAGGTGTTAAAACCAGGGATGGGGCAGGGCAGTTAGATGACTCCCCAAATATCCCAAGTCCCCCCCCCCCGCCTCAAACTAAGGCCAGGAGAATGAACCTGACCGTTTCTCTTCACCGTTTACACAAGCACCACACATGCAGAGGCTATAAGATTGTAGCAATAAGCAGATACCATGTATCTTACTGTTTCCTCTGACTATCCAATATAGAAAACTGTAGAAACTATCACCAAAATTCAATGGTTTGACCGATTTCCTTGGTTCCAGTGGTTAATATCTCCTCTGGAAGAGGGGAATCAGGACCCACCCTGCCTCCATAATCCCTTAAACATAAAGGTCACACTCCTTGCCCCTCCATAAGGTGTGAATAGGAGGCAGGAAGCGATCAAGGACAGCACATACCACAGGCAGAAATCCAGGGATGGTGGATTGAATTCTGATACTTTCAAAGGAGCAGCACAGGAAAGCCTTGCAGCTAGGGGGATGTGTAAATACTTTTATTGTTCTTGGGAACTTAAGTCCAGGTACTTAAAAGGTGACTGGAACAAGGATGGTGAACAGAGGGTTGGGTGATGGGCTCATGTTTCTACACGCCAAACACTCCTAACTTTGTGACATTTCTGATGTATTGATGATGCTGTTGAAAAAATGTATTATGGGAAATGGGGAGAGGTCTTAAAAGTCCACGCAGCCCCAGGCTCGGGGTTCCTGATCTTTGTGTGTTTGCGCCTTGTTGCAACAAATAAAGATCAGGTCTGCTGGCCGCTGTTTTGCTTCTTGAACTTGGCTGGAGACTCCTCCTTTTGCTACCAGAGGGGCACTTGTCACCCCTGGAAGCTGGATGCCAACTGGCCTGGGGGCTGGGACAGCCTCTTCAGCCCCCTTTCCCCACAACCACCAGATGGTCTATAGCGGGGTGGGGTGGGAAACTACAGGAGGTCCCTGGCAGAGGCAGGGGTGCTGCTGCAACAACCCCACCCTGGGGAGCCCTCAGCAGCCTCCTGGCAGGCTCTGTGGTCCAGGAGGGCTCAGGTGGAAGGAGACCAGTGGGCCCTGGAAGGAGGAGGAAGAGGGGCCTCCTCTCCTCCCTTCCTTCTTCCCTTCCTTCTGCAGCTGAGCCTCCATTTGGAGAGCGGGGATGGAATCTCCATATGGGGGTGGGGAGCAGAGGATGGGGAGTTGTATAAGGGCCTCGCCTGGCAATGTGGTGCTGCCCTCCAGTGGCGAGAAAAACCCAGCCAGGTCCTAGAAGCTGACAGTCCATTTCTGTGTGTGCTCAGGGGAGCTTCAGCTACCTACAGAGTGTGGGGCTGACAAGCAGGTCACCCCAAAAGGTGCAACTTGCAACCTGTGCAGGGCTTGCCAGGCCCAAGGAGAAAAGGGCAGCAGCCTCAGCCTCCAGGTGCCAAAGGGCCAGAGGATCGGTTCTCTGAATGCGCAGGATATATTTAGATCCTTAAAAGAGATAGGTGGGAATGTGGGTGAAGAAGAAGCCAAGCTCAACAAGATGGCCAGGATCTTGAGAAGCTGCTCTGAGGCTTCAGCACAGGCCAGAGTCCCAGACCCCCAGCCCAGGGGGTGCCCTCACTGCCAGCCCCACCAGCCTCTGGAAAGGAGGGCCGCCCCATGCCCACAGTTGCAGGTCAGCTGTCAAGGCCCCCGACACCCTTTCCATGCCCCTTCCTTCTTTCAACTGTTACTGGTAGCAAACATTCTCTGGATGCCTTGCAATTGCACACATCAAAACCAAAGCCATAAACCAAACATTAAAACCATAACCCCTAAGGAAGGCATATAACAGCCTTCCCCCCCCCCAGGTGCCCCCCAGGATGTTGTTTTGGAGGGCTGCTCCTGTCAGCCTCATCCGGTTGGGAGATGTTTCCCATACCACCGGGGGGGGGGGCTGATTAGGGGAGGCAGCAGATAATTAAAAGTATGTTACAAAAACGCACAGCAGCACCAAAATTCCCACAGCTGAAGATCTGCAACTATACACCTCACAGAAAGGCATTGAGTCTGAAAAGCCAGAGAAAGCCAAAGTGGGCCTCTCTGCCCTTCATATTCCCTCCGAGGGGAGGGAGCCATGGCAGATTTAAAAGAGTTTAGAACAAGTCACTGTCACAGAGCAAGGGCAGGTGCATGCATCAAAAGCTGACCCACGAAGATGCCAGGAGCACGGGGGGGTGGGAGCCCACAGCTAAGGGGTCACTGTGGAGAAGGCTCTCCCACGAGCCACCTACTCACCCCACACATACCAGAACAACTGTTGAGAGCCCTCCTCATTTTAATGCCCAGGCAGGTCTGGGGGAAGGGGTGGTCTCTCAGAGGCCGGGTCCTTTGGAGCTTTAAACACCACTGGGGGCATCTTGACTCAAGCCCAGGAATTACAGGGCAGCCAACCTTGGCAGAGGGCAGCCCTCAGCCTGTGTCCTGGCCGCAAGGGGAAGTTTGGACTTTAAAGGTCCGGAACCTAAGGCCTGCAGCCCTTAGAATTGGGTGCAGAACAGTCTGGAAGGGCAGGGCAGGCGATCCCATCTTTTTCCAGTTCAAATCTTAAAGGTAAAGGACCCCTGACAGTTAAGTCCAGTCAAAGGTGACTCGAGGTTGCGGCGCTCATCTTGCTTTACAGGCTGAGGGAGCCAGGCTGGCCACAGTTTTTCCGGGTCATGTGGCCAGCATGACTAAGCCACTTCTGGCGAAACCAGAGCAGCACATGGAAACGCCATTTACCTTCCCGCTGGAGCAGTACCTATTTATCTGCTTGCACTTTTGGGCGTGCTTTCGAACTGCTAGGTTGACAGGAGCAGGGACCGAGCAACGGGAGCTCACCCCATCATGGGGATTTGAACCGCTGACCTTCTGATCGGCAAGACCAAGAGGTTCAGTGGTTTAGACCACAGCGCCATCCGCGTCCCTGGTCCCCCTCAAAAGCTTCTCTTCATCCTCCCCTTGGCTTGCCTCCGGGATCTGAGTGTTCCAGTGGTGATAAGGCCCACAAGCTGCCCCCCACATGGATTCCAATGAAGTAAGAGAAGCAGGTGCCCCTGGACTGAGCCAGTGCCCAACTACCCACTTCCCTCCACAACACCCCGCCCTTTGCCTGCTGTGAGATGAGCATTGCCTCTCCCTGCACAGGGATGGCCCTTAGGGACCAAGCACCCGAGTCCCCTGCCTCCGTCTGGCATCTCCAAGGAGGATGCAAGCTAAGGAGCAGAAGGCATGTTGAGACTGAGGACTGGAGGGGGGGTGCAGCTTTCAACAAAGTATCTGACCAAAAACACCCACACACCCAGTAAGCTTAGGAGTCCTGGAATCAGCGGGTCAAGGACTGGTTAAGTTAGTCGCAAGCAGAGTGTCGGAAAAAGAGGATGGGATGTAGAAAGTGGGGTTCTCCAAGGATCCAGAACAGGGCCTCTGCTTGGCGAGCAGAGAGGTGGCCACATCTGCCCTGGATATTGTAGAGCTGGAAAAGGTCTGTAAAAGGGGGCAAAAGAAATTATCGGGGGGGGGGGATGAAGCAGCTCCCCCATGAGGAAAGGCGGCAGCATTGGGGACTTTTTAGCTTGGAAAAAAAGGATATTATGTGTCATCCAAGGAAGCGGAGGTATTTCTTGCAGCAATGGATCTTCAAATGCATAACGCTTGGAAATGGTTTGTCAACAATTTTATCTTTTTCTGATCACCTACAATGGCCCAGTGTGTATGAACTTACTACAACCAGCTCTTCTGTCACTAGTGACTCTTCTGTTTTATCTCCATCTGCAAAATTTTCAGAAGTATAAGCTTCCTCACAACCAACGACAGTGTTTGCTTCCTCTTCTGTGTACTTTATGCAGCATATTTGTGCTAGCCAACAGTGTGCCAGTTCTTTCTTCTGCTGTTACCCATTTCTCAGTGTGTTTCCAGAAAGAGTGAAGCCAACTCTTCTAACATCTCCCTGTTCAAGCTGGAAGGTGTGCAGAGGAATATGATAAAGGGTCTGGAAACCAAGCCTTACGCAGAACGCTTGAGGGGATTGGATACGCTTAGCCTGGAGGAGACTGAGAGGAGATATGATGCCCATCTTCAAATATCTCAAGGGCTGCCGCATGGAAGATGGAGAAAGCCTGCTGTCTCCCGCTCTGGAGGGTAGGACTCGAACCAGGAGCTTCAAGTGACAAGAAAGGAGATTCCGAATAAACATCAGGAAGAACTTTCTGACAGCTAGAGCTGTTTGATAGGGGAACAGAGGTTTCTTAGCAGAGGTTGGGCGGCCAGCAGCAGGACACCCACTTGGACTTTCCTCACACATTTGTGAACCAATATAAAGTAAAAGGTTTTCCTTCAGCGGACCCTGTTTTTGGCAGACAGGCGCTTCTGACAGCAAGAGCTACTTGTCAGTGGAAGGCTCTCCCTCAGGAGGTGGTGGGCTCTCCTTCCTTGGAGCTTCCCAAGCAGAGGCTGGACGGCCGCCTGTCATGGATGCGACGAATCGTGCATTGCAGGGGGCTGGGTGACCTCTGGGGGCCCCTTCCGATCTCAGGTCAGCGGGCTATTCCGGGGCCGTCAAAACGAGCCTCCTCCTGGGACCCCCGAGGGACGGGGCATTGTGGGGCCTCGAGGGCGCCGCCGCCTCCTCCTCCAGCCGCCCAGAGGCTCCTCCCCCCCGGCGTCGAGGCTCCGCCCCCTCCGCACGAGCTTCCCGCCCCTTCTTCCGAGGCCTCTTCCTCGCCCGTCCCCCGCGGCCTCCTTCTCTCCCTCGCGGAGGCGCCCGGGCGGGTGGGCGTCCCCCGTTCCCGGTGGGGAGCGAAGGCGAAGCGGCGGCCCCGGCGACCGACCTCCGCCCTCGCGCTCCGCCTGAGGTAAACTGAGGCGGCGGCGGCGGCGAGGAGAGGCACTGCGGCTGCGCAGTGGAGAGGCCGAGGGGAGGAGCCTCGCCGCCTCGCGCGCCCCTCGGGCCGGCGAAAACCCCGCCCCTCTACGTCAGCCCAGCAGCAGGGGAAGCCACGCCCACGTCCTCGCCTCGTGAGCGCAGACGCAGCGGCTGCAGGCGGGACGGCGGGACTCCCTGCCACATGACGGAGCCCCGAGACCTATGGCTATAGGGGGGTATACAAGTTTGATTATTAACAATAGCAATAATAATAATAATAACAACATGCATACGATAGTGGGGGCAGGTAAGCCTGCCCCACATAATTGATCACAAGAATGGCAATGCCCATCAGTTTTTTGGGGGTGGCCCCCTCAAATATTTGATGGGGGGGCGTCACCGCTGTGCTCCCAATGAAATCCTACCCCCACATGACCCCGGGGGGGGGCGGGAGAAGCAGCGCTGCCTCTGCCCTGGCCCATCCTCTGAATTTGCCCAAAGCGTAAGGCATCTTTCTTGCGAAATCGCCGTAAGGCACTTAGACGGATGGCATTCCTACTATTACAACTAATCATAGTAATCTTAGTAATAATAATGGTGCACGGGAGGCAGGAGTCCCCCTGTCCGGGTCCCCCCCCCCCCCGTGCTCCTGCATGGCTGCGAAATTTGCCCATTTGGGGGCTGGCCTTCCACTTTCTGAGCTGCCGACCTTGAACTGGGGAGCCTGATGCCAACGCATGAAAAGGTAACCAGCTGGACTTAGAAGGTTTTGCCCTTTACCTACTCCCCCAAAGTATTTGACGCTATTAGGCATGGGGGGGATCCAAATGAGGTGTGTCAATGGCGAAAGCATCCCCCTCCCCCCAAAAAAATCTCAGCCTCATTGGTTCCTTCCGAGGGGCCTGACTGAAGAAGTCCCTGCCAGGGAAGGGGGGGACAGGTCCCTCCGGGGCCCACTTGTGGGGGGCACAAAAGGCCGCCTTCCCTGGCCAGGAAGGGAGCCAGCAGCGCCAGCCTCCATCTTGGCAGGGGCTGCAGAAAAATATGGGCCCCGCTTGGCCTCTCCCTCCAAAGGGCTCCTGAGACAGCAGGAAGGGAGAGTAGGGCAGCCCCACAACTGGGACGAGGAGGGGCTGATGCTCCCCACAAGCTCAAAATGGACTCCAAGAACCAGCCCTGGCATGCGAGAGAGTCCCCCGCCAGGCCACCCAGGCATGGCTTCCTCTGGAGGAGGCCTTTGGGAAGGGCAGTTCTTCCTGGCTTTGCATCCTTTCTTGCCCCCAACCATTTTTTCTCAGGGAGCGGCCTCCCTAGATGGGCCTCCCTTGAACTACAACGCCCATCATCACCCACGTGGCCAGCCTGGCAGGGGCTGGTGTAAGCTGCCCTCCCCAAAATGGCGGGAGGGTGCCAGGCAGGGGGGCATCGCCCAGCACCCCGTCTCCCTCTCTCCATTTTATCACCCAACAGGGGCAGACCAGGTGCCTAGATTCCTGAGATACGCAAGGTGCCTAACCCTAACCCTGCCCTTTGGAACTCCCTGCCTCTTGAAATCCAACAGGCACCTTCATGGGACTCTCTGCAGAGCCTGCTGAAAACATTTTTGTTCAGACAAGCCTGCACAGGTGCTCAGAAAGTAGAGGTTATTTTAACCTGTTTTAGTACGTATTCTAACTTTTGTAGGGTTGTGATTTCCCCCAAATTTTGCTTGTTTTCTCTTTTTGTAAATGGCTGAGGTTTTTTTCAGTCAAATGGTGTGTAAATTTCATTAAATTTTGTATTTTTTATATTGTATGTTTATGTTGTGAACCACCCTGATATCTACAGGTGGAGGGTATAATAATAATAATAATAATAATAATAATCAGGAGCTGGGCTTCTAATGTCTCCAAGGAACCCCCACCAAGCTCCATAAATATGGGGGAGGGTCCACTCTGCCATCTCTCCCCCATCAGCAATGCCCCTTTTGGCTAACAGAGAGCCCTTTTTAAAAAAAACACTAAGCAAAGTGAATTTTACACGCTGTCAGCTTGTCAGATTTTGCTGAAAAATGAAAATCAGCTCTTTTTTTGAGGGGGGAGGCAACTTAGACAGTTCCCTTCCAACTTGACAATGCGATGATTCTACGATTCTACAATCTTTGCATACGGCTTGGTTCTAATAAGCCTCCTAACAAGAGTTTTACCGGAACGTTGAAACGTAAAACAGGCAGTTGAAAACAGTCGGGGAAATGCTTAAAATCGTCAGCAAGCGGAAATATGAAAAGACGTGTCTGCATATCGAATGTCTGGGTGGGCTTGCCTGAATGAAAACGTTGGCAGCAGGCGCTGGAAAGAGTCCCCGAAAGTCTCTTCTTTGCTTCCTGGCCTGAGAGCCACCAGCCTCGCCTCCCTTCCCCAGCCCTTTTCCAAGCTGCCTAAGCCAGTGGGCACCTTCTCCTCCTGTGGCAGGGAGTTCCACCAGTTAACTGGGAGAAATGCTGCCTTTTCTCCCTCTGAACTTCACCCCCAGCGGCTTTTTTGGGGCAGCTGCCCTCGCACTCGCCTCCGCATGCTCCCCGCTCGTAATTTCAATCCCTTCGCTTTCGGGCGCAGCCTTGGCCCACCTGCTCAAAGGCGGCCACGACTGGGAAAGGCGCTTCCCTGCAGCTTCGAGCAGCAGGCAGAAAGAGCCAGGCCGTCCTGAGACAAACACCTGGGAGGGGGGGCAGCAGGTTGGCAACACCATCTTGCCCCCAGCGGGCAAAGCAATGCCAGAGATGGCCCAAGCAACCACCACCACCACTCTTATTTATTAAATTTATATCCTTGCCTTCATCCCATCTCCACAGGCAGATGAAAATCACCCAGCGTCACCCCCCCCAGCCCAGTCCAGTCCTCCACACCCCCTAGCCAGAAACTCAGGCGCCCTCCTCGGCTGACCCTATGTGATTGCATTCCGAAGTGCAGCAGGTGGGTTTCAGAAATGCCCCACGGAAGGGGGCAGGAGGAGGGTCCACAACCTCCCAAGCAGCGCTAGAAATTAGCCAGGCGCCAGGCGCGTTTGGCGACTGGCATGGGTCCAATTCTGGCCACGTAGCGATCTCAGGATGCCAGGTGGCAACAGGGAAAAACAGAATGTCTCTTAGAGAAGGAGCTGAAATGTTTTTCTCGAAGCTTAAATTTATTCTGAATTATTATTTCTGATGTTTAGAGGTGTGCCAGCCGCTTTGAGATTTGTTTGTTAAAATATAAAGCAGTATAGAAATGAAGTTATTCGTAATTATGATATCATTGCTAACATCCACAACGAGAAAAGGCGCCTAGACGTTCAATTGTGGCAACCACAGTCCAGGTTTCAGGTGCCATTTGGCAATGAGATTATATATATCTGAGATTCCAACCCCCCTCCATGAATTGGCCTGAAGAGGTGCCAGGCTGGTGCTTGTGGCTGCCCCCCCTCCCAAGCCCCCCCCCTTGCGCTCTCTCTTTCTTTGCCATTCTTTCTCCACCTGCTAGAAGGCCAATTCAGGATGGAGAAGCCTGTAAGGCACCACCAGCTTTTGGGTGGGTGGGGGACACATAGAAGGAGGGAGGGGGCTAGGGACCTGGGTGCGAGTGGCGCTGCCTGCTCCCCCTTGCTCCCCAAGTCCAACAAGGAAGAGCCACAGGCCAGGAAATGGTGGCAGAGAGGGGAACAGCCCCCCCCCCCGCAACGTAAAAATGCCAAGCTCCCACACACATTGCTTTTGTGAAAAGGACTGGCTGGCGATATGCAAATGGCATGCAAATGCGAATCTGCTCCCAGCTCGAGGTGCCAATCAGATCTGGAGGCATGCAGATCCCTTCTCCACAAGCTCATTAAATCATCTTCAGGGATGCTTGCCAAAAAATCTCTCCCCCCCCCACACATCAAGAGGGGAACATGTGGCTTCGGCCCAGGAAAAGCGAAGTTTTTTGGGGACCTCTCAAAGGAAGGCTGTTTCCCCAGCAGGCGAAAGGAAGCACCCAACCTCTGCTGGTCACATGAGGCAGAGCCCCCACAAGGTCACCTGGACACCCCCCACAGGACAGGGGTGCGGATCCTGCCAAAGCACACTGTTAACCCTTCAGCTGCCTGCCAGCCACCACAGAGGTGTCCCAGACCTCATCTCTGTCCTGGAGACCCCAACTCCCTCTTTCCATCCTCTTTCTGTTGCTATGCAAATGATATGCAAACGGACAGCGGCAGAAGCCACTGGGCAGCAGCATCTTGTTGGGGGGAAGCAGGAAGGAGTTGCACCACTGTAGACACAACCAGAACGCCCCCCCCCACCGGAAAGAAAGGCCCTGGATGGTCTCCCAAGGAGAAAACTCGGGG
Organism: Podarcis lilfordi; assembly: GCA_947686815.1. Lineage (NCBI taxonomy): Eukaryota > Metazoa > Chordata > Lepidosauria > Squamata > Lacertidae > Podarcis > Podarcis lilfordi. The sequence goes on from OX395127.1 coordinate 123,073,318, forward strand.
CGCAAGAGAAGTGGCCACCCTCCTCTTGCCAAGTCATTCCTGGGGGATTGGGACCTGCACCCCCAAACAACTGTGCTATGGGTCAACCACAGAGTGGCAGGATGGGGGGGGCAGCAGAGCCACTCGGGCAGCCCAGGACACGCCAGCAAGGGAGGGGGCTTGGGCTGCCCCCTTCCTCCTCAGGCCACCCGATGGGAGGGGGGTGTGGAGAAGCCGGACCTTCCTGTCTTGGGGGGGGGAGGAGGTCTTGGCGGGTGTGTGTGGCTGGGGGGGGGGGACAGCAGCTCCCTGCAGTGCAGCATCACACTCTGGGAATGTGCTTCTTGCTGAAACAGCCCCCCCACCACCCCAGCATCCCTCTGACAGGGTTGCCTAGCAACATCACGCCCCCTCTCCTGCCACAGGAAGAGAAGGGAGGCCTCCGGGTGCCAAGCGAGGGGTCCCAGAGCCCCCCCCCCGCCCCCGGAGAAGCCCCTTCCTCTTAAGACACAAGGACTGGGAACAGAGAGCAATACACACACACACACACCCTGGTCACTCTCTCCCCTCTCTCCGCGTCCCCCACATACCACTTGGTGTGGGATCCTGATACACTGCTCCCCCCCCGCCATGCTTTCAATGGCACAACCACAAAATATATGCATGAAAGTGTTTGCCAGGTGTACTGCACCCCCTCCCCACAAAATGCTGCCCCTCACCCACTTTGCCCTCCTGCCTGTGCTGGTGCTGCACTAACTCCGCCCCCCCGACCCCGTGGCTGAGAGGGGGTCTGCCCCACAGGAGAGGCAGGCACAGATTGAGGCTTCTAGGCCTCTGAGCATGGGCAGAGTAGGAGTTAGGAACCTGCAGGTGCGCGGAGCAGTCTCCAGGTGTGGCAGGAGCCCCTGTTCCCTGACTACTGGTCCTGCTGGCTGCTGAGGGTCCAGCCGCAACAGGAGACAGGCTGCCACATGAGGGCCACAGGAGGGGGGTGGCACAGCTGGCAGTGGGAGGGGGCACTCAGGAAACCCCCAGGACCCTATTCGGACTCCCACCCCCAGCTAGCCATCATGGTGTGCTCATCAATTGGAGGGGGGGCGCATTTGGCGGATGGGACCACATGGCAGTGCCAACCCTGACCCTTTGCACGGCAGGAAGTGGGATCACCAGAGAGGGCTAGTTTTTTGGGGGGGCGAATTTGAGGGTTGAGGTGGAAGGAGAGGGAAAGACCGAGCTATGGGTCAAGCAGGGGCCTTCAAGGATGCAGGCAGGAGGAAGGGGCCCACTCTGTCAAGGGAGGACGGCAGATGTGAGCAGCATGGGCGGGGGGGGGGGCAAGAAGAGCTATAAGGCACCCCCCTTACAGGCCTCCGTCTCAGGCAGACCCCCCCCCCCAGCTCAGCATCTGCGAGGAGCAGAGGGGATCCCGGGCCTCTGGTGGTGATGGCGGGGGCCTCGCTCGGCCTCCTCTCCCCACAGAGAGGTGCTGGGGGCGGGAGGAGCTGCGCTACCTGCCCCCCAACCCACGAAGGCCTTCCCGGGAAGGTCTGGGATCCAGCGCTAGGATGACGCCTCCCCCCCCCTGCCCCCTCCGCCGCACGTGGAGACCCAAGCGGGCTAGACGGGGTGGAGTGGGCTGGCACCTGTCCCCCCCCAAGTTCCAGCCGCCCCCCACCCGCCTTGCCCGCCAGGCCCCAGGACGACCCCCAAGATACACAAAATAATCTCCAGCCTGCAGCCCCCCACCCCCACTCCGCGCGCCCCGTCAATCCTAGCCCACGCCAGCCTCGCTCCGGATTCACCGCTGCATCCCCCGAAAATGGGGCGCGGGCTGGGTGGACCTGGCCGGGGGCGGCGAGCTTCCCCTCCCTCACCCCCCCCCCCGACACACACACATCCACGCGCGCGCCCGTACCTCGGAAGGGGGCATAGGACATGGTGCCTTCAGCCTCTGCCTGCGCGCTCGCGGCTCATGGACCAGCCGGGGAGGGGGTCGGCCGGCCCGGCAGGGGAAAGGGAGCGGGAGCTGCGGGGAGGGGGCTCGGCCCGGCAGGAGGAGGAGGAGGCGGCGGGCGGGGGGGGGCGCCGGGCCTGCCTGCCTGCCTCCCCCGCACTGCGCCCCCGCCCGCCCGCCTCTTGGCGGCGCCTCCCCGGCTGGTCCTGATGCGAGAGGATGTCGCCGCTGGTCCTGATGCGAGAGAGGATGCGGGCGAGGATGCAGGCGGCGGCCGCGGAGGAGGAGGAGGATGCTGGCGCGGAGGCTGCGGCGCGCACAGGCTCCCTCTCGCCGCCGCCGCCGCCGCCGCAGCTGCTGCTCTTCGCTCCTCCTCGCTCCTCGCCTTGCCGCCTCCTCCTCCTCCTTCCTCTTCCTCCTCCTTCCCCGGCAGCCGCCTCAGCATCACAGCCCGCCCGGCCGCGCAGAGGAGCAGCAGCAGCAGCAGCAGCAGCGCATCTCCGCCGCGTCGCCGCAGGAGCGCTGCCCACTCTTAAAGGCGCCCGCCGGCAGCAGCTGCGGCTGCATTTGGAGGGGGGCACCGGAGCCGCTGCGGAGGGCAGGAAAGGCGAGGTGGCGGGGAGAGGGGGGCGTCTCACGGTGCCCCCCATCAGGCTGGATCCACCACTCTCCCGGCATGACTCCCCCTCCATCACAGGGCACCCCCAGCTTGCAATTTTTAGGTGTGGTGGGCGAAGAAGGCAGTGTCTGATGCGGGGGTTACTACTTTCAACCTTCCCCACGTGGCGACACCCCCATTCTTATCACCCAGGGTGCAAAGGCTCGCAAAGCTCCCCCCCTATCCCAAGGCACATCTGGAGGGGAGTGCGGTGGCTTTGCTAGGCCCTGCTCACTCCTTCCTCCACCTCCTGACCCAGCCACACAGAGCAGAGGCCTGTTGCACTGGCCCCTCCATCCCCACAGCAAGCTGGAAAAGCAGGACCCTCATGGGCCCATTTTACAGATAGGGAGGACTGAGGCTTCTGGGACCTCTGGGGCCATGTGCGCTCTCTTGTCAGCTGGGCCAGTTGTAGCCTACAGACAACCCTGTGGTGTAGGCCAACCCTGCAGGCGCAGCAGGACCTCCTTGCAAGAGCCATGTTTGTGATGGGGGGCTCTTGATTTCCTCAGTTCCCTAGGAAATCACCCCATGGGAGCCATGCAAGTGAGTAGGGGGTGGCTCATCTTATTTCACCTTCTATTGGGTAGAACGGGAGGGTTCTGGCAGAAACTATTTGATGGATAAGCAGGAGAAGATATATTAAAGTTAATTTATCTCTCACATGAGAGGTTTAGAGCCTTTCTGAGTTAAACTATTCCCATCCCTTTGAGAGTAGGTTGCTTAGCTTTAAATGTACTTGGAGTCACGCCCTTTTCCACCTGCAAAAGTAATCAGACTGTGTAGTAAGTACAAGAAAACACGTTTACTCACATGTAGGTCTTGCCAGGATTCAGCAAACAACATGGTACCAGGCAGACAGTGACCCTACAGACTCAAAGAACCGAGGCTGTCAAGCAGCTCAGTGACCTTTGGCTTTTGACTTAGAAGAAACAATACATTTTCTGCTCTCTGGGTTGTAGGAGGATTTTCCTAATTCCTTGACCCTCCACACCCTTGCTTAAATACTGGAGAACTATGTGTGTAATCTTGGCCACTCTTTCTTGCAATAAGCAAGTCATCTACGAATGCCAGTACATAGGGAAAGGGCCCATTTTTGCATTTGCCGTGCAAACACTTGTCTGTGTGGCTTGTGTGTGCCCTGGCTGTGTGAACATGCTGTACAATGTCTCATTCCATGCCCAGCAGCCTGTCTTAGACCACAGAGGCCCTTCTGAAGATTGCGTACTAAATGGGCTTCATTTGGTTCAACAAAACTTTTGTCCTGGCCCCACACTGCTTTTTCCTCCTGCACCCCTAGCTATGCCACTGACTACATAGGTGGTGATGATCTCTCCTGTTTTGAAGTCCAAGATTCTGTAGCCTTTGCCTCCAGAAGCATATCCTAATGGAATTACTACTTCTGCTCTTCTTGTTATTTATAACCTCTCTTGCAAGCCTGAGCTCATTCTGAGTTTTAGCCCGCCTGATGTTTACCCTGCAACTGTTGGCTAGTTGTGTCTACTCCTCCTTTATTATTTCCCCTTTCTTCCATTTCTCACACATTCCCTTCTTAACTCTCAGCTCATCTGTAAGCTCCTTATGCAGCCACACCGGTTTCCTTAGCTGCCTCCCAATTTTTTTTCTTGATGGAATTGTCTGCATTTGGCCCTTCAGGATTTCACCTTTAAGAAACTCCCATCCATCTTGGACTCCCTTCTCTTTGAGTATTTCTGACCATGGGATCTCACCCAGTAGCTGCTTCAGCTTCCTGGAATTGGCCTTCTTAAAGTCCAGATTCCTTGTCGATTACCCTCAGCTTTCCCTTGCCTCTGAGATGCATTTTAAATAAAAGGACACGTTCTACTCACGCTGATCCCCGGACCGTCTGCAGGCTGGATTTAGAAGGTGATTGGGCCGGATCCAGCCCCCGGGCCTTAGTTTGCCTACCCATGGTTTAGCTACTCACCCTGATAGGGACCTAGTTGGTGCTATTTTTATAGAAAAAGAGGTGCCAGACCACACCCTTGAGAGATGCCGGAACTTAGTTTTGGTGAGTTCTGGCTGCAGAAAAGCCCTGGACCTAGTGAGCTCAGACCTATTGCCATCTTGCTGTGCCTCCAAACCACCAGCCACGTCAGTTTTGTCCCAGGCCGCCCCTGTCTGCAGGGCTACGGTTAGAATTCCTGTCTCCACTAACCCAACCAGTGCAGCGATTATGGCATTCAAACCATAAGCTTCCTTTTCCAGTGCATTGATTCTACTAAATATTCCTTCTGATGTTTGTTTTGTCGGGAGACATTGGTGTCATGCAAAAGTTCCCCCAGCGAGGGAATTTTACTCTCTGTGATGTTATTTCCCTTGAACGTCTGTGGCAGGAAAGTCACAGCTAGGTAGCCGTGTTGGTCTGCCGTGGTTCAAACAAACAAACAAACAAAATTCCTTCCAGTAGCCCCTTAGAGACCAACTAAGTTTGTTATTGGTATGAGCTTTCGTGTGCATCTGAAGAAGTGTGTATGCACACGAAAGCTCATACCAATAATAAACTTAGTTGGTCTCTAAGGTGCTACTGGAAGGAATTTTTTGTTTTAGGGACTTCCGGGGTGGCGCCATCGGCAATGGCGGACTCCCTCTGAACTGGAGGGACCAGCTCCGCGCGAAACGGGTCTTTTCCGCTACGGCGAAGCGGGGACCCTTTTAGAAATCACAGGCGGATGAAGCCTGTGACCATGGGACTCGGCGGGCACCCTTAGCGCCCCCCCAACCCGCAAAGGAACCCATTAACGGGCTCCGAAGCGAAGAGGGGGAAGTGGCGCGGTGCTGTGAGTCAACTGCTTTTTCCGTGGAGCGAAGCAGCATAGCCGTTGCCGGAGAGCGCTGCCTTTTTCCTGGGACAATTTGGCATCTAAAATAATCATCCGTGAGTACTTAAACTTTGAACAATTGGACTTTAAATAAGGACTGGCGAGCAGAAAGGTATTGGACTTAAAAATTTACTTCAATTTGGTACTGAAACGGGAAGGTCTAAACAGGAAGTCAGCCTTCCATTTCTTTGTAGACAGAATAAAGCAAAGACAACGTAAACTAGAGCTCAGAAAATCACTTCTAAAGGATTGGCTTTCATCATTTAAAATTATTGAACCCCCCTTCGGTAGCAGGAGAAGAAGGGGGATCTTTTTTGGACTGCTTAAACCTGCAGAAGTGAGTTTAAAGTAAAGCAACTTTCCACCGTCCTGATCCTGGAGCGGGGTGTCAGGACTGACGTTTGAAGCTCATTGACCAGAGACAAATGCTTTTGACAGATAGCTAAAAGAAGAGTAACATAGTGATTCCACTGTTTCCTTTCGCATTTTAAAGGAACAAATATTGACAAAATATCTTAAAAAAGAGAATTTGTTGCTAGATTTGTCCTTAAAAGAAAGAACAAATAGAAGTTTTCCCCCTAGAGGGAGACTGTGAAACTGTAACTAATTCCAGGGAGCTTGCAGCTGTCACAGATTACAATCGTGGGAATGGACTTGTGACCTTGTAGGACAATGTATTCAGAAGCTCTGTTGCGTGCTCTCTGTAAAACAAATGCCCTACTGGCTCAGTTAAATGAGAAGACGGATTTGATGACTAATGCGGTCAGAACTTTTGAACAGGCAGTGGGAAACTATATGGAGCCCACCCAGGAACTAAATCAGGAGTGTGCCCTGACAGAACAGATGAGAGAAGAGGACGTTGCTGAATCTTGGGCGCCAGAGATGGAGGGAGCTGCGGCCCTGCAGGAACATGAGCTTTTGGATTTGACAAATGAACTTGGAAAAAACCAGATTTGGAAAGATAAAGTTTGGATTGGTTTGGAAATGGGGGGTTGGATTGACCCCCCTATGCAGGGATGTTTGGACTTTCCGAGTCTGGCAATGGGCCGTGAGATGTTTGGAGCTGTGGGGGCTCTCAATTTTGGAGGGATTCTGAAACATGTTCTTAAATACCACATGGAGTTTAGTCCGGACTATGGAGAAGGGGCTGATTTGTTGAAAAGGGTCAAAAACATTACCAAGCTGGAGTTCCCACGAGTGAAAGGAAAATATGAAGAAGAGCCACGGAAGGGACATGGAAGAGACTTAAGGGCCTCGGATATAAGGTTACCAGGTTAATGCGCTAGATCAATGGGATAAAAAGGACTGACAAAACCCGGGACCAGGAGGAAGGGACGCTGGATGAAGATTGGATTGTCTTTATTTCTTTTTTATCATTAGGATTGTTTTATAAAATTGATGAATGTTAGAAAAATGTTGAAATGAAATTACTTGGCTCTAGCAAAAATGTTTAAAGAATTAGGTAAGAATATTATGGTTATGAGAAGTTGATAAAAATAAGATTTAAGTTTTAAGTTTTAAGGTTTTCTATAAGATAAGATGAAAATAGATTAAGGTAATGTAATGATAGAATATTATGAATTATGGAAAGGATTTGCTGCGATAATTATTAATTAGGATACAAAAAAGGGGAGGAGGAGGAGGTCAAAGAAAGAAGGTAATGAAAGTTGAGAATTTGAGAATGATGGATTTTTATTTTTTATTTTTATTTTTCTGTTTTGTCCTTTTTTTGTAATTCTAAAAAATTTTCAATAAATATCATTTAAAAAAAAAGGAATTTTTTGTTTTGTTTCGACTGTGGCAGGAAACTTAGACTAAGGATTAAAATCCTCCTGGCTTCAGATCATTCTCATTTTTCATCTACAAGCTGATAGAGACAGAGCCTTACTGTAAGTTCCCTCTCTCTCTCTGTCAAGCGCATCTTACTACTTTCAGTGAGTGGAAAGTAACCAGGGGCGCCTTACCCATAGAGGCTAGTGGCGCGGGGTGCCAAGTTCTGGAGGGCGCCAGGGAAGAGGCGGAGGCTAGACACAGCGCCTCCCAGCACCAGCACCACGGATATGCTTAAGACGGCCCTGAAAGTAACTTACAAGTATCACTGCCTGCCTTGTCCTCTTCACTGTTCTTTGCTGAATCCTGGCAAGACTTGAATGTGAGGAATCATATTTCCTTTTGCTTACTACTCAGTCTATCACCTGCTATTTTTGTAGGAGGGAAAGAGGGTGACTCCCCCAAGGGAAGAGTGACTAGTGGGGTGCCACAGGGTTCTGTCTTGGGCCCGGTCTTATTCAACATCTTTATCAACGACTTGCATGATGGACTCAAGGGCATCCTGATCAAATTTGCAGATGACACCAAATTGGGAGGGGTGGCTAACACCCCAGAGGACAGGATCACACTTCAAAATGACCTTGACAGATTAGAGAACTGGGCCAAAACAAACAAGATGAATTTTAACAGGGAGAAATGTAAAGTATTGCACTTGGGCAAAAAAATGAGAGGCACAAATACAAGATGGGTGACACCTGGCTTGAGAGCAGTACATGTGAAAAGGATCTGGGAGTCTTGGTTGACCACAAACTTGACATGAGCCAACAGTGTGACGTGGCAGCTAAAAAAGCCAATGCAATTCTGGGCTGCATCAATAGGAGCAGTGGCGTAGCGTGGTGGGTGCAGGGGGGGCCGGCCGCACTGGGCGCAACATCTGGGGGAGGCGCGCTCGCACTTGCAGCTCTCTGCCCCTACTAAAATCCACGGGTTAGGGGGCGCAAGTTACTTGCCTTGCCCCGGGTGCTGACAACCCATGCTACGCCACTGAATAGGAGTATAGCATCTAGATCAAGAGAAGTAATAGTGCCACTGTATTCTGCTCTGGTCAGACCTCACCTGGAGTACTGTGTCCAGTTCTGGGCACCACAGTTCAAGAAGGACACTGACAAACTGGAACGTGTCCAGAGGAGGGCAACCAAAATGGTCAAAGGCCTGGAAACGATACCTTATGAGGAACGGCTAAGGGAGCTGGGCATGTTTAGCCTGGAGAAGAGGAGGTTATGGGGTGATATGATAGCCATGTTCAAATATATAAAAGGATGTCACATAGAGGAGGGAGAAAGGTTGTTTTCTGCTGCTCCAGAGAAGCGGACACGGAGCAATGGATCCAAACTACAAGAAAGAAGATTCCACCTAAACATTAGGAAGAACTTCCTGACAGTAAGAGCTGTTCGACAGTGGAATTTGCTGCCAAGGAGTGTGGTGGAGTCTCCTTCTTTGGAGGTCTTTAAGCAGAGGCTTGACAACCATATGTCAGGAGTGCTCTGATGGGGTTTCCTGCTTGGCAGGGGGTTGGACTCGATGGCCCTTGTGGTCTCTTCCAACTCTATGATTCTATGATTCTATGATTCTTCCGGTGATCTTAATTCCGGCTTGGGATTCATCCAGCCCAGCCTTTCGCATGATGAATTCTGCATATAAGTTAAATAAGCAGGGAGACAATATACAGCCTTGCCGTACTCCTTTCCCAATTTTGAACCAATCAGTTGTTCCATATCCTGTTCTAACTGTAGCTTCTTGTCCCACATAGAGATTTCTCAGGAGACAGATGAGATGATCAGGCTCTCCCATTTCTTTAAGAACTTGCCATAGTTTGCTGTGGTCAACACAGTCAAAGGCTTTTGCATAGTCAATGAAGCAGAAGTAGATGTCTTTCTGGAACTCTCTAGCTTTCTCCATAATCCAGCACATGTTTGCAATTTGATCTCTGGTTCCTCTGCCCCTTCGAAATCCAGCTTGCACTTCTGGGAGTTCTCGGTCCACATACTGCTTAAGCCTGCCTTGTAGAATTTTAAGCATAACCTTGCTAGCGTGTGAAATGAGTGAAATTGTGCGGTAGTTGGAGCATTCTTTGGCACTGCCCTTCTTGGGGATTGGGATGTAGACTGATCTTCTCCAATCCTCTGGCCACTGCTGAGTTTTCCAAATTTGCTGGCATATTGAGTGTAGCACCTTCACAGCATCATCTTTTAAAATTTTAAATAGTTCAGCTGGAATATCATCACTTCCTTATTAGCCTTCTTATTAGCAGTGCTTTCTAAGGCCCATTTGACTTCACTCTCCAGGATGTCTGGCTCAAGGTCAGCAACCACACTACCTGGGGTGTACGAGACATCCATTTCTTTCTGGTATAGTTCCTCTGTGTGTTCTTGCCACCTCTTCTTGATGTCTTCTGCTTCTGTTAGGTCCTTTCCACTTTTGTCTTTTATTATGGTAATCTTTGTACAAAATGTTCCTTTCATATCTCCAATTTTCTTGAACAGATCTCTGGTTTTTCCCATTCTATTGTTTTCCTCTGTTTCTTTGCATTGCTCGTTTAAGAAGGCCTTCTTGTCTCTCCTTGCTATTTTTTGGAAATCTGCATTCAGTTTCCTGTATCTTTGACTATCTCCCTTGCATTTTGCTTGCCTTCTCTTCCCTGCTATTTGTAAGGCCTCGTTGGACAGCCACTTTGCTTTCTTGCATTTCCTTTTCATTGGGATGGTTTTAGTTGCTGCCTCCTGTATAATGTTACGAGCCTCCATCCATAGTTCTTCAGGCACTCTGTCCACCAAATCTAAATCTTTAAACCAGTTCCTCACGTCCACTGTGTATTCATAAGGGATTTGACTTAGATTGTATCTTACCGGCCCAGTGGTTTTTCCTACTTTCTTCAGTTTAAGCTTGAATTTTGCTATAAGAAGCTGATGATCTGAGCCATAGTCAGCTCCAGGTCTTGTTTTTGCTGACTGTATAGAGCTTCTCCATCTTTGGCTGCAGAGAATATAATCAATCTGATTTCGATTCTGCCCATCTGGTGATGTCCATGTGTAGAGTCGTCTCTTGTGTGTTGGAAAGGAGTGTTTGTGATGACCAGTTTGTTCTCTTGGCAGAACTCTATTAGCCTTTGCCCTGCTTCATTTTGAACTCCAAGGCCAAACTTGCCAGTTGTTCCTTTTATCTCTTGACTCCCTACTTTAGCATTCCAATCCCCTATAATGAGAAGAACATCCTTCTTTGGTGTCATTTCCATAAGGTGTTGTAAGTCTTCATAGAATTGGTCAATTTCAGTTCAGTGGTTGGTGCATAAACTTAGATTACTGTGATGTTAAAAGGTCTGCCTTGGATTCGTATCGAGATCATTCTATCATTTTTGAGATTGCATCCCAGTAGACCTTTCGCCACTCTTTTGTTGACTATGAGGGCCACTCCATTTCTTTCACGGGATTCTTGCCCACAGTAGTAGATACGATGGTCATCCGAACTGAATTCGCCCATTCCTGTCCATTTTAGTTCACTGATGCCCAGGATGTCAATATTTATTCTTGCCATCTCATTTTTGACCACATCCAACTTACCCAGGTTCATGGTTCTTACATTCCAGGTTCCTATGCAATATTTTTCTTTACAGCATTGGACTTTCCTTTCGCTTCCAGACATACCCGCAACTGAGCGTCCTTTCGGCTTTGGCCCAGCCGCTTCATCAGCTCTGAATCTACTTGTACTTGTCCTCCGCTCTTCCTCAGTAGCATGTTGGACGCCTTCCGACCTGAGGGGCTCATCTTCCAGCAGCATAACTTTTATATGCCTGTTGTCTTTGTCCATGGAGTTTTCTTGGCAGGGATACTGGAGTGGCTTGCCGGTTCCTGCTCCAGGTGGATCACGTTTGGTCAAAACTCTCCACTATGACCTGTCTATCTTGGGTGGCCCTGCACGGCATAGCTCATAGCTTCTCTGAGTTATTCAAGCCCCTTCGTCACGGCAAGGTAGTGATCCATGAAGGGGTTAGAAACATTAGCAGGATTGATTTAACATTTATGAAGTTAAAATGAACCAAACATTTATGAAGTTAAAATGAACTAAAGTAGTAAATAAGGAGATGAAATTGTTGTGGTTTAGTCGTTTAGTTGTGTCCGACTCTTTGTGACCCCCTGGACCAGAGCATGCCAGGCACTCCTGTCTTCCACTGCCTCCCGCAGTTTGGTCAAACTCATGCTGGTAGCTTCGAGAACACTGTCCCACCATCTCGTCCTCCGTCGTCCCCTTCTCCTTGTGCCCTCCATCTTTCCCAACATCAGGGTCTTTTCCAGGGAGTCTTCTCTTCTCATGAGGTGGCCAAAGTATTGGAGCCTCAGCTTCATGATCTGTCCTTCCAGTGAGCACCCAGGGCTGATTTCCTTCAGAATGGAGAGGTTTGATCTTCTTGCAGTCCATGGGACTCTCAAGAGTCTCCTCCAGCACCATAATTCAAAAGCATCCATTCTTCGGCGATCAGCCTTCTTTATGGTCCAGCTCTCACTTCCATACATCACTACTGGGAAAACCAGAGCTTTAACTATACGGACCTTTGTTGGCAAGGTGATGTCTCTGCTTTTTAAGATGCTGTTTAGAGGAGATGAAATAGAAAGGATAAATATAACTATATGCAATAAAAGAGGGTAAAATATGGAAACCAGAGCGGACGGGTGGAAGTCTGAGGGGTTTGTATAACCCCAGTACTGTATATAAGAAAAATGTTTGGAGTGTATGGAAATAATGTTAATATAAAAAAGGGGGGGGTAAAATTAAAAAAGCTAAAATGGCCATTGAAGATGTTACGGAAAAATCTAGGTGCGAGGCTGCTCAGTCCCCCAGCTGGTCGGGCAGAGCCCGTGGGTCCCTGCGGAATAAAGGAAGGAGTCCAGCCACCAACTGGAGCAAATAGCTGTAGACCAAAGTTTATTGTGCAACAGGTTCAAAGAGGAATTTTGAACCCCGAGGATGGGGTGACAAGGACTTTTAAAACTTTCCCACCATATCTCAGAATACAGTTTGTGTTGGTTTCTATTTCCCTCACTGAGCAGCAACTGCAGTCATAAGACATTGTTTTGCATTCCACAGTCAGAGTTACTGTTGGATTCCCACGGGAATGGGAGACTGGATGTGACGTACACTGGTTTCCTGTTTTTCAGTGTTCTCTCGGTTTCTTTGTTAGAGAGACAGTTGCTTCTCTGCTCTCACAGAGGCAAGATGCATGTTTGTATTCTCTCAGCATAGAGTGGAAATAAAGTTAAGAATGTGGCACATACTGCTTAACCTTCTGCTGTGTGGACTACTCTGCTTGGGCTCAAGATAAGACGAGCCTGTATCAGCTTCAGATGGGCCGAAGTTGGTCAAAATCTCATATTTTTGGTTCCGGGCCCAGATAAACGGAATCGGAATGCCAGCAGAGGAACAGAGAGATGGAACGGTCTTATCTGCTCTGCGTGTCAAGAAGATTGATGAGAGGTATGTGCTCATTGCTCCGGGAAGCCTGCCAGCTCCTAATTAATGGCTTTATGGCTGGACTTTGAACTTTTAAAGCCGTTTGCCGCGGCACAGGCTCAAAGGCTTGAGAGGCTTGAAAACCGAAAGTACTTTTACATGTGCTTTTGGAAGAAGCTGTACACAGACGCAGCTTGTTTAAAGCAGCAGAGATGGCTAATGCAAGGCTGGCTGATGCTTGTGGGATTCCTAAGCTCAATAAGAAGAATTATGCGGAGTGGGTACTCTACGCAGAGGCTCTTCTGCAAAAAGAAGGTCTGTTTACAGTTATTACAGACAACCCCCCAGCTCCAATAACAGATGAATGGGCAGCTAAGGATTCCAAAGCAAGGGGAACTCTTACATTGATAGTCTCCCCAGAAGAGCTCTGTCTGTTGCGTGATAAGACCTTAGCCAGAGAGATTTGGGACACTTTGAGAGAGGCTCATTTGAGGACAGAAGCTGGTGCTTCTTTGTTCTACTATGCCAAGCTGCATGATATGGCACTTGCTGAAGGTGCAGATGTCCGTACACATCTGATGGAGATGCAGAATCTGAGACATGAGCTGCAACAGAGAGGACTCACCTTTCCAGAGGCTGTGTATTCCTTCATGATACTACATTCTTTGGGTTCAAGTTGGGAGTCCGTTGCCACTCAGATTGCTGTTCAGCCAACTGCTCAGATCACAGTAGCACATGTTACTGCTGTGATTCTGAATGAAGCGGACAGGCGAGGTGCTAGCTGCATGGGTAAGGGGGAGTCTTCACAGACGTCATCCCAGAATGCAGTGGAACCACCAGATGGCGCCAAAGCTTTGAAGGCAGTGAAATGCTACTCGTGTGGACGTCTAGGCCATATGAAGAGGGAATGCAGATTTCCCAGGGCCAAGACAGAGCAGCGCAGCGAAAGCTCATCGCGTGGAAAAGGCAAAGGCAAAGGTCCGGTGTCCAGGACAACGCAGCACAAGGCAATGGTCTCACGCTTCACTCCAAAGGTTGCAAAGGTCCAGAAGACGTCTAGATCTTTCTTCGTGGTGGATTCAGGTGCAACGCACCACTTATGCAATGACAAGCGACTGTTCGTGTCTTTTACACCGCAGGAAGGTGCGATTCACCAGGCGGATGACCACACGATCCCCAGTCAAGGCTACGGAACTGTTGTTCTTCACAGTTTGGACTTATCGATACAAGATGTGCTCTACGTTCCAGACGCTGCACACAATCTACTCAGTGTTGCGCAGCTGAATGAACGGAACATTGACGTTTCCTTCAAGAACAAGAAGTGCACCATAACAAAGAAAAACGATTATGTATTGTATGCTGAATATGTTGATCGTTTGTTTGTTTTGTATTTTGATGATGTTGTGCAGGATGAAACTTGTTGCATTGCAGGTGCTAACAAAAGTTTGCATGCAGGATGTATTCATGATTTTCACAGGAAATTTGGTCATTTGCATTTTGAGGCAGTATCTAAAATGGCTGCCTTGGTTGAAGGTATGACTATTAAACCCTGCAGGTACCACATGAAGTGTAAGGCATGCGCAGCAAACAAGGTGAAAATGGCTGTGAAAGGTAAGGTGTCTAGTAGACAAGCTACAGAACCATACCAGGTAGTACATGCTGATTTGGTTGGTCCACTATCGCCCTCTTTAGGTGGAAACAGGTACTTCATGGTTCTCATTTATGCATTTTCCAGGTATATTTATGTGTACAATCTCGAGCAGAAATCAGAGGCTTTTCCAAGGTTCAAGGAATTCTGTGCTTGGTTGGAAAATGTGCATGGTAAGAAGATAAAAACTCTTTTCACTGATCGTGGGGGGGAATTCACTTCTCAGCAGTTTGAAGCTTTTCTGACTGAGAAAGGAATTCAACATGATTTGTCTAGTCCTCGCTCACCATGGCAGAATGGACTTTGTGAGAGAGCAAATCAGACATTGCTTCAAGGTCTAAAAACCTTGCTGCATGATGCCAATCTTCCAGAGAGTTATTGGGCGGAATCTTTGGCGTGTTTTGTTTACAGTTATAATTGCAGGTTATCTTCAGCGATTGGTTGTACCCGCTATGAGAAGATGTTTGGCAAGAAACCTTACATCAAACACATGAGAATTTTTGGTTCTGACATGTGGGTTCACACACAACAAAGCTCCAAGTTAGGCAAGCATGGATTGCATGGTATCTTTCTAGGTTATCAGAAAGGTTCTTACAGAATAATGATGACTGACAATTAGGCTCACAAGAAGTGTTGAGTACAATGCCAAGTGGGGGGAGAATGTGGGAATTTTCCAATGTTATCCTGATGACAGTGATGAGACTGAGGATAGGCAACAGCCACAGCAACAGCAGCAGCAACAGCCACAGCTGCCACAACAACCCACACCCACTGATGAAGGTCCTGATCCTGAATCAGAGACTGAATCAGATGATTCAGAGGATTTCAAGAGTGCGAAAGCCTCTATGCGACCCTCTGAAAGCTCTGATCAAGAATTGGAGGAACCATTGTTCACAATAGGTCACTTTTCTCCTAAGAAGGAAGAGGAGAGTGTTGAAGACCTACGGCTAATTCGCAGGTCTCAAAGAGCCACAAAGGGCAGACCTCCAAAGAGATTTGCTGATGAGTTTGCCAAAACAGCAGTGGCAGCTGTTAAAAGCTCCAAGAAGGTATTTGAACCTTCAAGTTTCCAAGAAATCCAGGATTTGGATTCAACAGATGCTGAGCCATGGTTAGATGCCATGAAGGCTGAGCTTGATTCCTTAGAGAGGAACAAAACATGGGAGCTAGTTCCAGTAGTTCCAGGAATGAAACTGCTTGGAAGCAAATGGGTCTTCAAAGCGAAGACAGATCAAAATGGCAAGATAGTCAGACCCAAAGCCAGATTGGTAGCCAGAGGTTTTTCACAGGTACCAGGTGAAGACTATCACGAGACCTACTCACCCACCGTGAGGTATGAGAGCATTAGGCTTATGCTCAAGCTTGCTGCAGAGGAGAATCTTCACGTTAGTCACCACGATGTGAATACAGCGTTTTTGTACGGATCTCTACGTGAATCTCTTCATATGCTTCCACCTGATGGCGTAAAGGTGAAACAGGGATTTGTTTGTGCTCTGAAGAAGTCCCTTTATGGTCTCAAACAAAGTGCACGGTGTTGGCACACAAAGCTCACTGAAGTATTGTTTTCTCTAGGTTTTCAGCAAGGGAAAGCTGATCCATGTGTATTTGTCAAAGAGGAGGGGCAAAAGAAGCTGTATTGTTTGTGTTATGTTGATGATATTTTGTTCTTTTGGAAAGATGTCACAATGTACAATAATGCCCTAGCTCAACTGAAAGAGCACTTTGACATGAAAGATCTTGGTGAGGTAAACAACTACCTATCTCTGGAAATAGAGAGAGATCAAGATGGTAACATTCTAGTACACCAGTCACGGAAAATTGCTGATGTGTTAAGCAAACTAAACCTGATGGATGCTAACCCTGTAGACACACCGATGACAACAGGTTATCAGGTAGATGACACTGAAGGAGCATTTTCTGACACTACACTGTGCAGAAGTGTGCTAGGCAAACTGAACTTCATTGTCAGATGTTCAAGACCTGACATTGCTGTTAGCTGCAAAAATCTATCATTTGCCCAATAATAAATGTTGGAAATGTAAAGAAACTGAAGGTACATTCTTTCACCTTTGGTGGACGTGCCCAAGGATTAAGGCTTTCTGGGAGATGATTTATAATGAATTTAAAAAGGTATTTAAATATACCTTCTTGAAGAAACCAGAGGCCTTTCTCCTGGGCATAGTCGGCCAATCGGTGTTAAAGAAGGATAGAACTTTCTTTATGTATGCCACAACAGCAGCAAGAATACTTATTGCAAAGTATTGGAAGACACAAGACCTACCCACTCTGGAAGAATGGCAGATGAAGGTGATGGACTACATGGAATTGGCGGAAATGACTAGTAGAATCCGAGACCAGGGAGAAGAGTCGGTGGAAGAAGATTGGAAGAAATTTAAAGACTATTTACAGAAATATTGCAAAATTAATGAATGTTAGAATGATGCTGGATTGAAGTTAAGTGGTTTCTAGCTGTATTGGTATAAAAGAATATGAAAAGAATTGGATTTTTAACAGGTAAATTAATGTTATAATATACTAAGATTAAAGATCAGGATAAAATAAGGAGGGAAAGGAATTGCTGAACTAATAAATTGAACTGGAATACAAAAAGGGGAGGTATGAGGAGGTCCGGGAAACAAGTAAATGAAAGATAAGTGATGAAAAGTTTGAATTGTTTTTAACTATTTTTATTTTGTATTTTTTCCTTTTCCTTTTTCCTTTTGTAATATTGTAAAAATCTTAATAAATATTTATTTAAAAAAAAGACATTGCTGTTAGCTGTAATTTACTAAGCAGACAAGTCAACAATCCTACTGTTAAGGATTGGATAGCTCTGAAACGCATAGCTCACTATTTGAAAGGCACTATGCATTACAGACTGAGATTTAATAATCAGAAGTCTGGTGGTCTTGAGATATTTGCAGATGCAAGTTTTGGAAGTGATACTACTGACAGGAAAAGTACGTCTGGAGTTTGCTACATGTACAATCAGGGTCTATTTGATTGGTCATGCAAGAAGCAAACAACAGTTAGCTTAAGTACTTGTGAAGCTGAACTGAATGCACTGTCTTATTCACTTAAAGATTGTGAATGGTTGTTACAATTGTGCAAAGACATGAAAATTCCTGTCAAATGTCCAATCCAGGTTTACCAGGACAACAAAACATGTTTGGCTTTGCTGAATTCTGAAGGTTGTAAGCAAAGCACGAAGCACTTGCAATTGAAGTTGCAACATGCTAGGGAAAGTGTTCAGAAGGGACTCGTAACGGTGTCCTATATGCCAGGTAATGAAATTCCTGCTGATGTATTGTCCAAGATTGTATCAAGGGATCAACATTGTACCTATGTGCAGAAGTTGGGTTTGTACTGATACTGTACGAACATGCTGCCCAGTGATGCTCACAGAAAGGGGGAGGATGTTGGTTTCTATTTCCCTCACTGAGCAGCAACTGCAGTCACAAGACATTGTTTTGCATTCCACAGTCAGAGTTACTGTTGGATTCCCACGGGAATGGGAGACTGGATGTGACGTACACTGGTTTCCTGCTTTTCAGTGTTCTCTCGGTTTCTTTGTTAGAGAGACAGTTGCTTCTCTGCTCTCACAGAGGCAAGATGCATGTTTGTATTCTCTCAGCATAGAGTGGAAATAAAGTTAGGAATGTGGCACATACTGCTTAACCTTCTGCTGTGTGGACTACTCTGCTTGGGCTCAAGATAAGACGAGCCTGTATCAGCTTCAGATAGGCCGAAGCTGGTCAAAATCTCACAGTTTGTACAACTTCATTGCTACATCATTGACATGTCACAAAAGGGGAGGGGTTAACCTTGGCAAACATGACCAGACAAGTCCTTGGTACAAGATTAGCATAAGCAGACATGTTGGGGCAAGACTCAGGTATAAGATTAGCATAGGGAAACACCTCTGAAGTCCCACCACCCAAAGTACAATAGAACTTCCTTTGTATGTCTGGCCCCTTGGCAAGTCAGGTGATGAGATTTGGCTTCCCTTGGCCAGCAATCAGCTCAGCAATTGTCACCTCTGGGCACTTCCTGGAGTCGCTTTTCCAAGGGGAAAATAGGTTTGGAAGAGGAAACTGGCAAAGGAGTTGATTTATATTGCCGTGTTTTTTGCTCCATAGGGCGCACCGGACCATAGGGCACACCTAGTTTTTTTTGGGGGGGGGGAATAAAGAAAAAAAAATATCCCCCCCCCCAGCCCCAAAGAGCAAAGAAGCCAAGAGAGCGAGCGGGATCCATCCTGCTGGCTGTCTTGGCTTCCTCTTTAGCCACGCGCAACCTCTCCAGCCGGGAGAGGCTGCGCGCGGCTTTGGCAGAAGCCAAGACAGCGAGCGGGATGGATCCCGCTCGCTGTCTTGGCTTCGTTTTTAACCGCGGGGCTGGGGCGGGGGAAGCCCGAGCTTCCCCCGATCCCAGCCTCCAGAACAGGTCCGGGAGTGGCGGCAAGGCTGAAAGCTGCTATCCACAAGTCTTCGGAACCCGGCGGGAAGTCCCGCTGCGCTCCGAAGGCTTGCGGATAGCTGCCTGAAGCCTGGAGAGCGAGAGGGGTCGGTGTGAAGTGACCCCTCTCGCTCTCCAGGCTTCAGCGAAAGCCTGCATTCGCTCCATAGGAATTTTTGGAGGGGGAAAAGTGTGTCCTATAGAGCGAAAAATACAGTATTTTTAAAGCTAGGTAACTTCCCTGAGCTGTCAAGTTGAAAGGATACATTCAGGCGTACAGTCATACCTTGGGTTGAATGCGCTTTGGGTTGAGCGCGTTCGAATTGCACTCTGCGGAAACCCGGAAGTAACGGAGCGTGTTACTTCCGGGTTTCTCTGCTTGCGCATGCGCAGACGCTCAAAATGACGTCATGCGCATGTGCAGAAGTGGTGAAAAGCGACGCGTGCGTGCGCAGACGTGCCGTTGCTAGTTACGTTTGCTTCTAGATGCAAACGGGGCTCCGGAACGGATCCCGTTCGTATGTAGAAGTACCACTGTAATATTTGTTTGTTTTTTAAAAAATAATATTTATTGATAGTTTCAGAATTATAGAAAAAAAAACAAAAAACAAAAAACAGCACTACAATACATAAAAAAGAAGAAAAAACGCAAAACATAAAAACCAATACAACAATACAGCAAAAAAATAAAAAAGGAGAAAAAAAGACATAAATCTCAAATTACATATCTTTGACTTCCATTTGCTTGTTTCATTGACCTCCTCACACCTCCCTTTTTGTATTCTAGTTTAATTAGTTAATATTTGTAACATTTAACAACTTTAAAGATGTGCCCCCCCCCCGCTAATTTCCGTAACAAAGAAAAGGAAAATTGGGGGATGCTTTCATTACAGTGGAAGAATGAATGCAAGAGGAAGGATGGTGTGTTGGGATGGGGTGTCCTCTGTCAATCCTGCGCCCCCCCCCTTTCCAAGGGTCCCCTGGCAAGAGGAAGGGAGAAGGGGGGGGGCAATGTGTCCTGAGTTCTCAGATCTCCAGTGAAAATAGGGATGTCCTATTCCAAGATATGGAATAGCATAACATCAAACATTGAAAACTTCCCTAGACAGGGCTGCCTTCAGATGTCTTCTAAAAGTTGTACAGTGGTACCTTGGTGCTCAAACTTCATCCGTTCCGGAAGTCCGTTCCAAAACCAAAGCGTTACAAATCCAAGGCGCGCTTTCCCATAGAAAGGAATGAAAAATGGATTAATTTGTTCCAGACTTTTTAAAACAACCCCTAAAACATTGATTTAACCTGAATTTTACTATCTAACGAGACCATTGATCCATAAAATGAAAGTAATTATCAATGTACAGTTCCGTACTATAGAATAAATAAGGCGGTATTGTACATGATAAAAATTAAAATTAATTATTTTTCTTCCCTGCATTGGTGATACTCATTGTTGGGATGGGGGGCTTTTATCCATTTCTGCAGTCACACAATCAAATCCAGTAGCTAAATTGGGTTCCACACTGTCACAAAAACAAATTAACCGGAAAAGCCTCAAAAACAAAAACGCAAAGTCAATAGCAAAAGCAAGAGCACCAAATACAATGGTACCATGGTTCTCGAACCTAATCCGTTCTGGAAGTCCGTTTGACTTCAGAAATGTTTGAAAACCAAGGTGCAGCTTCTGATTGGTGCAGGCGCCCTGGAAATAATAGCCGACAGCCGCATCGGATGTTCAGCTTCCAAAAAACGTTCAAAAACTGGAATACTTAGTTCTGGGTTTTCAGTGTTTGAGAACTGTAGTGTAATTTATCTCCTTGACATCTGACGATTATTATTTTTCCCTGATGGGGTACCAAGAACCTGCATAGAGTCCTTATGTAGGTTCTCTAGGAGAAAATAACAGAGGCCAACCAGAGAATATTGAAAAGCAAAGCAGCTAGTAAGCCTGATCTTTATTAAACTGTTGCAACAGGGTCCCCCATTCCCCTTATATAGACTTTTGAAATTGCCTATAGCCAGAGACCTCCTACCAAAAAAACAAAAAAACAAAACATACATACATTACAGAAGGAGGCAGTCTCCAGCAGAAATCCTGCCTGCCAGGATACCTGACAACCATCACTGATTGCTTTACCTGGGCAGCCTGGCCACTCTTTTGTGATGGTTAATACTTTAGTTCCTGAATCCAGGTCACAGGCTCACCCTGTTCACACACAAATATGCCCTAAAGACAGGATTTGTAAGTGAAAAAGAATATTTGAGGTTACTGGAAGAGTCAAAATGGTTTCAGGATTGCTCCCCTGTACTATTTCAGACACGTGGTTTATATACTTATGTGTTTGCCTTGTAAATTTATGAACATTTATTTTTTATATATAAGACCTTAGAATTCCTATTACACTCTATTCCAATATATGAAATAACATAACATCAAACCAGAGCTGGATTTAGGTTTGATGAGGCCCTAAGCTCCTGAAGGTCGTGGGGCCCTTTATATGTCCAGCTGTCCTTTGTCGATGGGATGCAGGTGGCGCTGTGGGTTAAACCACAGAGCCTAGGACTTGCCGATCAGAAGGTCGGCGGTTCAAATCCCTGCGACATTTCTGTGCGCTGCTCTGGTTCGCCAGAAGCGGCTTAGTCCTGCTGGCCACATGACCCGGAAGCTGCACGTCGGCTCCCTCGGCCAATAAAGAGAGATGAGCGCCGCAACCCCCGAGTCGGTCACGACTGGACCTAATGCTCAGGGGTCCCTTTACCCTTTACCTAAGCTCCTGAAGGTTGTGGGGCCCTTGATATGTCCAGCTGTCCTTTGTCAACAACAAATTGTCACTGTTTTGTGTGGAATATACGCTTTATGCTAATTTATGGACCTAAGAGGTATCTTAAAGCCATTTGCACATAACAGAATAGGAGGTGACGCAGCACAAAACACTGTTGCTGTATGTAGTTTTTATTTTATTTGTTTTGTGCCTCGTTTCTCCCCCTTTGGTCTTTTAGGGGGCCCAGGAGAGTGGGGCCCTAAGCTATAAGTTTTTATCTCCTTGACCTCGATTTCTTATGAAAAATGAGGCCCCTCTGCCCCCCCTTCCTTTCCAGCAGCTTCTGCGGCCTTGGAAGGTCAGAGCAGAACCCTAATAATGCTTTTTTGGTGGGGGGGGGGCAGCCGCATTTGGGGCGACGCGGGAAGAGACCAGGCCGGCCGCGCAAGAGACAGGGCAAAGGGGGGACCGGACTGGGCATGCGCGCTGCACCGGCCGCATTCCCACCTGGCGGATGCGTCGAAAATGACGTTTGTGGGCGGGGCGATGACGTCAGAGGGCCGGGCGGAGAGCGGGGCGGGGCTCGTGCTCACGTGGCGCGGACGCGACGGAGAGCAGGTAGGGGGAGAGAGAGCCGGGGAGGCCCCCCCAAAGCAGAACCGGGGACCCCTTGCAAAGAGCCCCCCCAACCCTGATCCGCTGCCCCGGGAAAGGGGCGGGGGGCGGGTCCAGGCACGTCCCTCGAGGGGAGGGCTCGGGGAGACCCCCTTGCGCCCCCCACCCGCCCCCATGCCGGGCCGGAGCAGCCGAGCGCAGATGGTCCGAGGCGCCTGCGGTGTAAGTAGCTGGAGTGGGGGCCCCTAGACCCCCCCATCACGCCTTCTGGGGGGCAGAAAGCCGGCCTGGCTGGGGGGCTGCTTTCTGGCTCAGTGCAGGCCTGGGGGGGGGGTAATGGGGTCCCTGCCACGCCCCCAAGCCCCCCACTTTCCTCCCCCAGGTCCTTCTCCTGGCGCTGCTGATGCTCCCTCTGCTGCGCACGGCCTGCCAGCTCTTCTCCTCCATGGCCGCCTCCGCTGGGGGCCCCTACGTCCCCGGGACCCTCTCGGCCGCCTTCGTCACCTGCCCCAACCAGACCGTCGCCAAGGAGATTGCCAGGTGAGCCCCGCCTGGGGGGTTGGGATGGATGACCCCTGGAGTCCCTCTCCAATCTGCTGCTCCAGTTGGAAAGCAGGGCCACCCTGGGAGCTTCCTTCCGCCTTGCCCCCCCCCCGACTGATGGCGAGGGGGGCTCTGGCCGGCCCTGAGGGTCTCTCTCTCCCTCTGTCTGCCCACCCCGCAGGGCCGTCGTGGAGAAGAAGCTGGCAGCCTGCGTCAACATCGTCCCCCAGATCACCTCCATGTGAGTGAGGAGGGCCAACCCTCCGCCCAGCTCAGGCGTGGGCCAAGGTGGGGCTGCGAGGCGGCAGGGCACCCCAGAGAAGGGGGGCGGGGGTACACCACCCACCCACCTCCCCAAACCCAGGCTGAGGGTTGGGGTTGGACTAGATAACCCCTGGGGTCCCTTCCAGGATTCTGGGGATTTCCTTCCTGTGCAATTTCATTTCGTTATTATATTTACATACTTTATTATTATTATATACATTTCAATTACTCCCACCAGGAACTCCGCAAGGGGGAAAAGCTGGGCCCGGGCCCCTTTGCACCCTCTGCAAAAGGGCTCCCCCCCTTCCTGGGGGGCATCACAAGCCACACCCTCTTTTTATTTCATCACATTTCTGCATGGCCCACCCTTCCTTCCTGGGTGCCATATGTGGTTCTGCTGCCCCTCACAACGGCCCAGTGAGGCAGGCCACGGCCAAGAAGGGGCTCCCAGGCCCCTCGCCTGATGCTCTAACCACTGCCCCACCGCTGCCTCCCCATCTCTCTGTCTCTCTTGCAGCTACGAGTGGAAGGGCAAGATTGAGGAGGACTCGGAGGTGCTGCTGGTGAGTCCCTCGGGCCCCTGCTGCCCCCCTCCCTATAGGTCCACAGAGGCGAGGGGGAAAGCGGCCTCCAAACGCCCAGCTGCATCGCCTGGTCCTTGGACTGCTGCAGTGTGCTGGGGGGCAGGGCAGCCGCCCATTAAGGAGGTGCTGTGTTGGGCACCTGGGAGGGATTTCTGGCCTGGCGCCCCCCCAGGCCAGGAGGGGGCAGAAGCAGCCCAGAATACGTTGGGAGGCTGCTCAGAGCATCCCCTCTAACCATTGGGCATCACTTCCAGTCGATGAACGCTTTGCATTCAGATCCTTCCTCTCCCCCCAACAGATGATCAAGACGCGCAGCTCTCGTGCCTCGGCCCTGGCAGAGTTTGTCCGGTGAGTCGCTTGGGGGTGAGGATGGCCGGGGGGACACACATTGAAGGACCCCCACTCCAGCCCCGCTGTGAGGTGACGCCCCCTTTTCTGCCCCTGCAGGTCGGTGCACCCTTACGAAGTGGCGGAAGTGATCGCTGTCCCCATCCAACAGGGGAACCCTCCCTACCTGCAGTGGGTCGAGGAAACTGTCCCAGAGTGAAGCGGAGTGGCTGGGGGCCAAGAAGGAGAGCAGAAATAAACACCTCTCCGCCCCTGCCTGGTGGGGAGAAAGCCAAGGTGGTGTGGTCTGAATCTGTCCCGGGGGGCAGGAGGTGGGGGTCCGGAGAGGGGTCTCTGCCAGGCAGGCTTCGGCCTGCAAACTGCCCTGATCTCTCGAAACTGGACCCGGGAAGCAGTTGCGCCAATATCAGGTTTCAGGAATGATGCGATGTCCCTCCTCCGCCGGCTCTTGTCCAGCCCCAGGCAGGGCTCCCCACCCCACAGCCAGCCAGGCGGGATCCTGGCCCCCTGGGCTCTGCCTCCGAAAGGCAGCCCTTCCTCAAGCAGCAGAGTTAACCTGCGGAACTCCCTCCCACTGGAGCCAGTGATGGCGGGCACGCTCCGTCTCCCCGGTCGGTGGCAGCCAATTCTTCCGATCGCCAGTTGCTGGAAAACACAGGAGGAGCAAGTTCTTCTTGTGCCTGGATCATAGAAGCGTGGGCTGGCAGAGCTGGCAGGGACCCTGGGGGTCATCTAGCCCAACCCCCTGCAATGCCCCAGCGTGGGGCTCGAACCCGCAACCCTGAGATTCAGAGCCTCGTCCTCTCCTGACCCAGCCACCCCAGCAGTCCTGCCTGTGGGCTGCCTTTGGCCTGCCAATGGAGCCTCCAGGCCCAGCAGCAGTCTATCTCGAGTCCTTGGGGGTTTTGGCCAGGAGGCTGGGCTGGACGGGCCTGTTCCGGCAGGTGCTTCTGATGCTTTTAGGTGGGTTTTTTTGGGGGGGGGGTCTTGGGCCCCAGGAAGCAGCTGCAGGCGGCAAAGTCTTGCCCAGAAGCTCTTTTATTCGGAAGTGCTTTGTACAACAGTCAGTCTAGCAGCAGCAGAGGCAGTACTACAGGCGCAAGGGGGGCTGTGTGTGTTTGGGGGGCAGCCGAGGGGGGCGCGCTCTCTCTCTCTCTCCCACTCAGGCCTCTTTAAATAATACCTTTAACCAACAAACAGTAAAAAAATAAGCAGGACTCAAACTCTTTTTGGGGTCCAAGACGACGATATGGGGGGTGGGGAGCAGCGGCAGCAGCAAATAGAAGAAACTTGGGGGTCTCCTGCCCCCCCAAGAGCAAGAAATGGCACAGTCCACATTCCTCAAGCGGGTAGGGGGAGCCGCCCCACGGCCTGCCCCCCAGAATTGCACTTGTTGCTCTCTCCTTGGCCAGGCACATTGGGGGCCCCTCGGGGTCCCGCTTTGGGGCCCCTAGAACATGCTGCCCCCCTCCCACTCCACCAGGTACTGCACGGTGCCCTCGGTGGTGACGCGACGAGCCAGGATGCGCACCGCCTCCCCCCGCGCCAGCCGCCCCATGGGTCCAAAGTAGCCCGAGCTGGCGGGGCCGCCGGGGGCCACGCAGAGGGCCGAGGGGGCCGGGGCAGCCGGCGGGGGCCGCTTGGGGGCCGGCGGCGCAGAGTGTCGGCGCAGGAGTGTCCGGGGGGCGGGGCCGTCATCCGCCGGAGATCGCTCTGGGCTGCCCCGCTCCGCAGGGGCGGCGTCACCGGGGTCGAGGGGGGCTCCGCGGCTGGTGCTGCAGAAGGAAAGGGGGTCACTTGCTGCAGCCAGTCACCCCGAACCTCAGTTTGCCCCCCGCCTGCCCTGGACGACCAGCGCTACAACTCCCAGCAGCGCTTGCAGTGCGGGAAGCAGGAACTCGAGGGTCCCTGACAGACGGGCGTCCAACCTCTGGGGAAGGAGAGGCGCACCCCCCTCCTCCTGCCTCCCACTGCCTCCTCACAACAACCCAGTGAAGTAGGCTAGAGGAACGATAGCTGACTTCAAGGCCGGCTGGTCCGCTTCACAGTTGAGTGGGGATTTGAAGCCTGGTCTCTCCCAGGTCCTAGTCCAATGCTCCAACTGGAGGAGGATGGGGCTCACAGGGGCCGCCCTGACCTGGCAGAGGTCGGTGTCTCAGAGGGGGCAACTTGTCTGACGGCAAGGGGGTGGACCGGATGATCCTTGGCGTTCCCTCCCCATCCAATCCAGGGCCAAACAGCCATTCATGAGGCCGCTCACCCCACAGACTGGAGAGCAGCCTCTTGGGGGTTTGGGGCTGGCCCCGGGGGCAGGGGGCTGTGCTGGGCTTCCCCTAGAGTGGTGGTGGGGCCCAGTGAAGCCCCCCACTTCCATCCAAGCCCCCCTGGGGAAGGTGGGGCGCACCCCTCCCTCCGTCCTCACCTCAAGGTCCCTGCAGTGTTGGCCGAGGGATGGAAGGAGGCGAACATCCGGATCGGGGCGCTGCAGGATGGGGGAGAGAGAGGCAGGCCGTCAGCGTGGGGCGGGGAATGCCTCCCCCCCCCCCGCCGTGGGGCTGCCTTGCTTGCCCCCTCACCTGTCCTGGCAGCGGGCGTCGGTGCGGCGGAAGTTGTAGGAGCTGGAAGTGCCGCCGTAGCCGCTGTAGCTCTGGTTAGCGCTGACTGGGTGCTGCACCACCGCCTGGGGGCGGAGAGAGGGGAGGGGGCTCTTGAGCGGGACGCAGCAGGGGGCCCCCCCGGCCTGCCCCCTGCCCTTCCTGGCCCCCGCCTACCTGAGTGAGGGCCCTCTCCAGGCGCTCCCTCTCCCGGGTGCTCCGCTGCTGCTGCTGCTCCTCCTCCTCCTGCTGCGCCCACTGCCCCCCGCTGCCACTCGGGGCCGGCGGCTGCCTCTTTCGCCGGCGCTGTGGCTGCTGCCGCGGCTGCCCCCGCCGCCCGGCCCTCGGGCGCTCCGGCCCCTTCCCACGCCTGCCCTGCCCTGAAAGGAAGCTGTAAGAGACCCTCCTTATCTGCACGGCACGGAGGGGGGTGCCGGAGGAGCAAAGGCGGGGGGAGGCCACTGCCCCCTTTCCCACCCCCTCGGGGTGGGGGAGACCCCCGGCTCACCTGCTTCCCGCGATGAAGGGGGTCCTGGGCGCGTCCCCGGAGCCGTCGGCCCCCTGGGGGGCGGGTGGGGGGACGCGGCAGTGCAGCCCAAAGAGGCCCTTGCGCTTCTTGATCTCCTTCCCGGAGATGAACCTGCAGAGGAGGCGGCTGTGATGGGGCAGCTCTTGAACCCAGCCCCCGCGGCCCCCCAGGGGTCCGCCGGCCCACGCCAGGCCTGCCACCCCCTCACCTGTCCTTGTGTCCCGTCAGGGCGTTTAGCAGCTGGCTGTAGCGCTCCCCCTTCGGGGTGTCCGAGAGCTGTGGGGAAAGGGGCAGCATCAGACCCCCGCAGGCCAGGGTGCCCCACCCTGAGGCCCCTTCTTCATGGGGGGCGGATCCTGCCTCCTGGCCCACACTGCCAATCCCCAACATTAAAGGGATCCTAGACTTTTATCGGGTCCCATCCCCTGCAATTCAAGAATGTTTTGCCCCGCATGGGACTCGAACCCACAACCCTGGGATTCAGAGTCTTGTCCCCCCCCCCCGCTCTTCTCCCACCCCCAGGATCCCTTCCCCCACCAGCCTCACCTCGCCCAGCAGGAGGCTGTCCCAGTTCTCGCTGGCGAAGGGCAGGATCTCGCGCTCAAAGTCAAAGTACTTCTTCTTGCAGCAGATGCTGAGGTGGTAGAGGATGAGGTGGGCCACGTCCACCCTGCGGGGGGGGGGGCAGGCGGGAATCCCTCAGCGCAGCCCCCCACCCTCCCGGCCCCCACGCCCTCCCGGTGCCTCCTGGCCCTTGAGGTGGCGGCTTCCTTCGCTCTGGCGCCAAAACCTCCTTCCCCGTTCTGCTCTCTTTGCTTTCTAGATCAGCTGCTTAATTCGGATGGACTTATTCTAAGTTACCAAGTCTGTCCCAATTATCCCAAGTGGTGTATTTGGAAATCAAGTGATAAACAGGAAGCTGTTAATTAAAGGGCCCAAGTGGATCAGGGTACACTCAAGATGTGGGTGTGTTTTTTTAAGGACCCACCTTCCTCTGGCTCTCTTTAAACTGCTTTTATATGGAATGACAGTTGGCAGGGACCCCGAGGGTCATCCAGTCCAACCCCCCAAGATGCAGGGACCTCCTGCCCAAGGTGGGGCCCGATCCCGTGACCGAGTCTGGGCTGGGGCCAGGCAGGCCTCCCTGGAGCCAGGCCGCTGCATTGCTCTCTTGTGCTTCCGCCCCACTGCCCGCCCCAAAGCGCCCCCTCACCATCTCAGGGGGAGACGCCGGACGCTCTCTGGGCCTCCCGTGCAGACGCAGCACTCAAAGACGTAGAACCTGCCGGGTGGAGCCAAGGGGGGTCAGTCACAAGACGCCTGCACCCTCTGACCCCCTCCCCCCCCGGGCTGCCCCTCACCTGTCCCCGTAGAGCAGCGGCTTGCTCAGGCACTGGGTGCAGGCCTCGTGGAACCACTGGGCGCAGCAGCGGCACTGCAGCATCTTCAGGTTCCACCTGAGGCAGAGGAAGAGAGGGGCCGGTCAGCTGAGCACCCCCAGCACACAGCCCCCTCCGGTTCCAGAGGCGCCCTTCCTCCTCCCCACAAGCCCCCCCTTCCGCCACCCCCCTGCCGGGGGGGCAGACTCACTCTCCGGGGCCCCCACAGTAGCAGTAGCACTGCTGTCGGTTGGCAAGGTGCTCGGCGTCCCACTCCAGGGCCTTCAGCTGGTAGGGCAGCACCAGCTTCATGCCCAGCATGGCCTTGGCGTAGGGCCCCTTCTTGAGGGCACCGCCCCGCTGTGGAAGGAGGAAAGCCGTGGGGCAGAGTCAGTGCGTGGGGCGCAGAAGGGGGGCCCCACCCCATGCAGGCTCTCGCCACCGCAGGCTGGTCTATGGCAGAGGGAGAGCCGTGGGGCTGGGACAGAGGACCTCTGGGGGTCCCTTCCAACTGTGGGGCAGAGGAGACCCTCTTACCTTGGTGGCCACAGCAAAGACACACTGCCGGCACGTCCAGGCCCCATCGCTCAGCACCCGGGGCAGGTGGCATTCCTGGTGGTAGGCTGCGGGGGGGGGGGGAGGAAGGAGGGTCATCAGTGGGGCAATGGGGGGGCACCAGGGGCAGCTTGTGGGGCTCCTTTGGCGGACTCACCGTGGCTGCATTTCTCGCACCGCACCAGCCGGTTGTCTGGGCTCACGGCCTCCGAATGGCACACGCAGCAGGACTGCTCCTCCCCAGGCACTGCCGCTAGGAGAAAAGGCAGGGGGGGCGTGAGGGGCCAGTCCCCCCCCAAGGGCAGCTGGGTTCCTGCCCCAAGAGCCTCAGAAGCAAGATAAGACTGCCTCTGGAGTTGGAGGCTCCATCGGGAAATAAGAAGTGTCTGCTGGATGGGGCCAAAGGGGGTTCTCCTCTGATCCAGCCTCCCCTTCCCACCCTGGGCAGCCAGGGAACGGCCCCCCCCCCAGCGGCTTCCAGGAACCGGCCATTCAGAACCATCCTGCTTAGGAGCCACTGATATCTCGGAGTTCCACAGGTGAACTCTGCACTGGGGTCATCCCTACAGAACAAGGCAGGGTGGGGAGCAGGGGGTGGAGACTGTGGGGGACCCCAAAGAGGCGGCCCAGGGTGGCGGGGGGGGGGTGTTAGCCAGGGGGTGGGGGGCATCTCCCACTGACCTGGGTTGATGTCCTTCCAGAGCACAAGGAACTGGGAGTCGTCCTCAAACTGCACCAGGCACACCTGCCGGAGGGGGTCCACCTGCCGGAGGGGGGGAGGGGGTGAGCAGAGACCCCCAGCCGGGGGGACGGACCCCCCTGACCCCGAGGGGAGGGGCAGCCACTGACCTTCTTGATGGTGCCCAGGTAGAGGAGGCCGTCGGTCCAGCGCGCCAGGACATCCTGGCCCTCCCAGAAGCGGGGCCAGCCGGGAGGGGCTGCGCTGGGCCCCCCGGGCGCCGGCGGGGAGCAGGGCGAGGGGGGCGCCCCTCCGCTGCCGGCCGCCGGCCGCTTCCAGGGCCCCGAGGTCAGGCGGGCGCTCGTCCGGGTCAGCCGGGCCGAGGCGGGGGTGGCGGGAGGCTCACTCGCCATCACATTGCGCCCCACCTGCAGCGGGGGGGGGGGAGAGACGGGGGTCAGGCTCCGCCCCCAAAGGGCCCCCCGAGTGCGGGCGGGCGGGGGGGGGGTCTCCTGCGTGCGGGGGGGGGGTCTCCTGCGGGGAAGGGGCGGGGGCGCCCCCCGTGCCGGCTCCGCTCTCGGGGTCCCTCTCGCCCGCGCCCCCTTACCCGCGGGGGGTGGGGGTCCCTCCCCGGTGGGCCGGGGCTCTCAGGGGCGGCGGAGCGGGACCCTCTGCGGCTCCATCCTCCCGCGGAGCGCCAGTGACGCAGCAGCCGGAGCGGGGGGCCGCGAGGGGGGATGCCGAGGGCCGGGCGGCCGAGCCCCCCCAGCGCCCCCACCCGGAGCCGGCACGCCCCCGCGACCTGAGGGGGCGAGGGGGGGAAAGACCCCCCAGCAGGCGGGGAGGGGGCGGCCCGCGTCTCCCCCGCCCCCCAGCTCCCAGTCGGGCCCGTGGCCGCGCCTGGGGGTCCCTCCTGCCTCCCCCCACTGCCCGGACCCCCCGGCCCCCTCCAAGGGGATCGCCCTGCTGCAGCGGGGCCCCCCTCCCTGGAATGGAGGGGGGAGCTGGCCTGGGGCCCTGTGTGCCCCCACCTGCTTCAGGCTCCGAACCCCCTTCGTGGGGGGCTGACCCCCCAGCTGCATTGGGGGAGAGAAAAGGGGGCCAGGGTCACTAGGGGTATTCTTGAGATGGGGGGTCCCTCCTCTCCAGGCCCCGCCCCTCGGACCCCCCCGCCCCACCTGCGCAGAGGGGCAGGCGGGTGTTCAATCGGGGAAGCTGCTCCCCCTCGCGCAGGCGGCTGCACCTGTGGAATAGCTGCCTGTTGCTAAGGCGCGCTCCGCCGGCCTCCCCTGGGGGGGCCCTCCTGTTTGTTTGTTTGTGTGCGTCTCTCTCTCTCTCTCTCTCTCTCTCTCTCTCTACATTGAGCTCTCTCCCCATAGAGCTCCCTGGCCCCGCCCCTCCACAGGCCCCGCCCCTGCGGCGCAGGCCCCGCCCCCGCCAGCCCGCTTCCTGCGCGCCGCGGCCGTTGCCATGGAGGGGCGTGGCTGCCTGCGGCGCGCGCGCGCACTCACGCTCGCCCTCCCGCCGACGCTCCTTCCGGCGGAGGCGGTCTCGGGCGCCTTCTTTGGCGGCGCGCGTGCGCAGTGCGTCGTCCGCGCCGGCCGCGCGCCAAGGGGCGACTTAGGGGCGGAGCCGGCGCGAGGTTGTGCGGCGACGCGGCCTGGCCGTTGGCGTAATACGAAGAGGGCGGGTCCGGCCCGCGTGACGGGCGGCCGCGGATTGGTCTCCTCCTCTCGCCGCCTCGCCATTGGCTGCCGGGCGGCGCCGCGGGGGAGGACGGGAGCTGCCCGTTTGAATCCGAGGGCGGTTGGGTCGGAGAGGGAAAAGGACGGCGAGGAGGAGCAGAAGGGCGTCGAGCGCGGCGCCGGTGAGGCCTCTGGGGCGGGCAGAGGGGCGCCTTCCTCAGGCGGGGGGGACCAGCCAAGCGCACGGGGCGCTTCCGTCTCTGCCGAGCCCCAGCAGCGGCGCTCTTCCTGGAGATCGGGGGAGGCAACCGGGGGCCGGATCCGGCCCAGTCGCCTTCTCAATCCGGCCCGCGGAGGGGCCGGCACTCAGCGTGCTTTGACATGCGTAGAATGTGTCCTTTCGTTTAAAATGCGTCTCTGGGTTCTCTGTGGGGCAGAGGAATTCGTTCTCCCCCCCCCCCATATAGTCCGGCCCCCCCCAAGGTCTGCGGGACAGTGGACCGGCCCCCTGCTGAAAAGGTTTGCTGACCCCTGTCGAGCCTCCAGGCCCAGAGGCAGCCTATCTCGATGCCTTGGTGCTGGGGGGCAGCTGGACTAGCGGGGCCTCCTTTGACCTTGCAGGCTCGGCTTCATTTCTTTGGCCTGCCACTGGCGTCCTGGCGGCTGAAGGTGTCTTGCTTCTCCCAGAAGGCCTTGCCTGGAGCTGATGGATGGTCCGCCTCCCGTGAGTCCCTTCCGGGGGTCTGGGGGCTTCTCTCTCCCGCCTGCCTCGGGCTTCGACACCCCCCTCCACCCCGCTTTTGTGATTCTTGCATTGCAGGGAGTGGGGGCCCCTTCCGACTCAACGACCCTCCGTTTCTCTCTCTCTTGCACCCCACCTCAGTTACCACTCAGGGAGCAGAAGATGAACTCGGAGGAAAAAAGTTTCCTGCTGCCAAAAGGCCCCTCCCGGCTCCCTGTGTCTGGGGTGCGCCTCAAGCGCCCGGCCAGCGATGAGAATGAGCCCCCCAAGGTGGACCGGGTGAGTTCTCAAGCCCCTCCCTTCTGCTGCATGGGGTGTATGAATGGGGCATTGCCATTTCCAGCAGAGAGGGACGTTGAATAGAATCAGTGAGGTGGTCAGGGACCCCTGCAGGGCATCCAGCCTGGCCCTGGAGAATAACAAACAGCTGCCCTTTCCTTCCTGCCAGAAACGGGCTCGGGGTCCCCTGGACCCTCCCAAGCGGGGAGGACCTGTGACAGCAGCCCCCTCCTTTCCGAAGCCTCCGCCAGCGGCCCCTGGGCTCCGAGGCCACCGCCAGGCCGGTAAGCTCTGATCGGGGGGCGGGGCAGAACCTGGGGAGCCCTTCTGGACTTTGCTGTAACACAGCTTTCTTGGCAGGGGGGCGCCGTCGCTCGAGCACTCGGACACGGGGGACTGCGGGTGTGGCAGGGCCATCCATCACAGGTAGGCAGCGGGCTGCAGAAGTGTCCCTGTTAAGGGTGCCATATCATACCTGTAAGGAATTGATCATTTAGAGAAGCAGCACCCATCGTGTTATTTTTCAAAAATATTATAAATATTGTTGTATTGATTTCCATTACAGTGGTGCCTTGCTTCTCAAACGGCTTACTTGTTGAACAAATTGGCTCCTGAACGCCGGAAACCTGGAAGTAAGCGTTCCGGTTTGCGAATCTTTTTTAGAAGCTGAGCGTCCGACACAGCTTCCGAATGAGTGCAGGATGCTCCTGCAGCCAATTGGAAGCCGTCCCTTGGTTTGCGAATGGTTTCGGGAGTCTTGGACTCCTGGAACGGATGAAGTTCGAGAACCAAGCCACCACTGTATAAAAAAAAATGGCATTGCATAGCTAACCTATGGAACTTCCGTCCACAGGAGGTAGTGATAGCTACTAACTTGGATGGCTTTACAAGAGGATTAAACAGATGCACGTCCGAGAGGGCAATCAGTGGCTACTAGCTGTGATGTCTGCTCTGCTTCTATGGTTGGAGGCAGAAATTCTTCTGGATACCTGTTGCTCGAAGCCACAAAGGGGGAGGGGGCTCTTGGGCTTGAATCCTGCTCTCTGGTTTCCCACAGGAAACTGGCCACTGAGAACAGGATGCTGGACTAGACAGGCCCCTTGGGCCTGATGCAGTTATGTTCTTACAACACCAGGCAGCTATCTTTGCTGGACTCTTTTTGGCACCTGCTGAAGCCATTTCAGTTTTGGCAAGCTGATTCAGACGTGTAGAACGTGGGTGCCCCGTAATCCTGCATCTGGTGCCCCTTTAACTTGTGTGCATTCAGTGTAGGAAACAATATAAAAAGTTTGGAGAGGGGCTGGGAAAAATGCTCTGGCAATCCCGCCCACCATTAAACCCAGCATATTTCAGCTATATGCGATTTTGACTTTAGGCACAATCCGTGGAATGGAACCCCCACATAGGTCGCTTTAATCTGTCTTGAGTCCCTTGCTGATTTTATGTTTTGAAGTATTACTATTGTTTGGAGATATTTCATGAAGCAACGGAGGGGAGACAGGGTCCCCTTGGGAATCCTTTCACTGCTTCATGGCTCATTCCTTGTTTCCCAGCAGGATCCCGTCGGACGGTGGCTGCGGCAGCCCCTAAGCCAGGTAAGGCCTGGAGAAGGGAGGGAGGTGCCCCCTCCTGTGCCATCCTTGAGCCGCCACTGGGACCATCACACTGTCCTCTCTATCCCTCTCCCCTTGGCAGCCGCTGCTCCTGCCGCTGCTGGTGGGGGTGAGAAGAAGCGGGCCCCCTGGGACTTGAAGGGGCAAGTGAGCGACTTGCGGGCCAAAGTGGGGACCTACAAGGAGAAGGCCCAGGGGCTAGCCGGGGAGAATGAGGCCTTGAGGCATCAGCTGAACCAGCTGGAGAGGGAGCTGAAGCAGGCGACGGCCCGCAGCCAGCAGCTGGAGGGGCAGAACAGGTGAGTGAGCGGCAGCCTGAGAAGGGCATGGCGGGCTCCTTCTGCTACTCCTGCTGCAGGATCTGACCTCTGCCCTACCCTCTCTTTGCAGTGCCTTGGCCTTGGAGCTGCAGACCTGCCAAGCGCAGGCCACAGAGAGCCTGCAGAGGGTGGAGCAGCTGGTGGAGCGGGAGCAGCAGCTGCAGGAGACCGTCAAGAGCCAGGGCCAGACAATCCGGGAGCTGGAAACCGCTGGCCGCAAAGCCAGGGAGGCCAAGGAGGATTTGGCTGCCCAGCTGGAGGCCAGAGAGGTGAGTGGGGGCTGGGGACCCTTCCACCCACCCTTTAATGGAGGTGCTTGGAATCCCAAGGTGAGGTGAGGAATCCTTGGGACTAGCCAACATCTGCTTGTGACTCCTGCATTGCAGCGGGTTAGACTAGATGTCCCTTAGGTACCCTTCTGATTCCACAATGCCAGAATCAATATCAAAGTTAAGGGGTGGGTCCTCAGCCCCAGAAAAGAGAACTAGATACCTTAAAAAAAAATTTTTTTAAAAAATTATTAAATATTTTCAACATATAACATAATACAAACCAAACTAGTTTAAAAAAAGATAATAAGATGAAAGAAAGACATTGCAAACACTTTTGTAAATCAAGAATTTTTAAATAAAAGATAATAAGAAATACAGGAAAAAGCAATAAAAGGTGGGAATATAAGGAGAAAAAGAAAGAAAATAAATAAAAACCACAACAATAATAGTAATAATCACAATAAAACACAAAATTTTATGTGTCTAGCCCTCTATCATAATTATATCCTAATTTTCAATCCCCATACAGATAAGTGTATCCCTCTCAGCTCTCTCTGGAAGTGCTTCCCCTTTTCTCAGCCTCACACCCTGTTTCTCACACAAGTCCCTTTTCTATCCATCGCAAGAGGGACCTAGATATTTGTCTGGTGGAATTGCTAACCTCTGCTGTGTCTGTTCCTGCTGGTGCTTTTCCTTTCCCAGCTGAGGAAGCCTGCGTTTGCCTCCTCCTCCCTCAGTGAGCCTGTGGCGCTCCTAATCTGTTGCCTGGCTGAGAGGGCGGGTGGGCGGCTCTGGGTTTGAGGTGGACCGTCCCTCACTGCCCCTGGGGTTTCTCTGACGCAGGCGGCACTGGGCCTGGCGCAGGAGAGCCTGGCCCAGCGGGCGCAGGAGAATGAGGCGCTGGCAGCACGCAAGGCCCAGCTGGAGCAGAAGCTGCACGAGTCAGAGATGGAGCGGCGCTCCCTGCACAACGCCGTCCAGGAGCTGAAGGTGGGCCGGTGGTGGTGGTGGGGCTGGCGCTGGGGGTCCCTTTGTGGGGCTGGGTGCTGATGAGTCCCCGCTCCCTCCAGGGCAACATCCGTGTCTTCTGCCGCGTGCGCCCCCTGCTGAGCAGCGAGAAAGAGGCACAGAAGCAGGGGATGAGCCACCTGCGCTTCCCGCCAGACGACAGCAAGAGCCTTGTCTTATCCAAGGCGGAGGAGGTCAGTCTGGGGTGGGGGGACAAGGTGGTTGTCGAAGTCTTGGTGGCATCTTGGGCTGTCACAGTTGCCAGGGGACGTCAGGAAGTCTCAACCTGCCGCAAAGCCTGCCGAGAGCCAGTGTGGTGTAGTGGTTAAGAGCGGTAGATTCGTAATCTGGTGAACCGGGTTCGATTCCCCGCTCCTCCACATGCAGCTGCTGGGTGACCTTGGGCTAGTCACACTTCTCTGAAGTCTCTCAGCCCCACTCACCTCACAGAGTGTTTGTTGTGGGGGAGGAAGGGAAAGGAGAATTAGCCGCTTTGAGACTCCTTAAAGGGAGTGAAAGGTGGGATATCAAATCCAAATTCTTCTTCTTCTTCAAATAAGCCAGTGTTGTTCCTGCAATGACCTTTTACAGCAGGGTGGTTCAGGAGCAACCCAAATGTTGATGGCCAGCCCAAGGCCAACAGACCCAATGCCAGCTGAAGGATGTGTGTGTGAGAGAGAGCATTGTGGCCCCGGGAGAGCTGGCCAAGCGGGAACGCGGCCCCTGTCACCGCTTAGTCAGTAGAGCATGAGGCTCATAATCTTAGAGTTGTGGGTTCAAGTCTTGCTTGGGGGGTGGACTAGATGAGCCTTGTGGGTCCTTCCAACTCTGCAATTCATTGATTCTCTGCCAGTCCCACGTTGGCCGGGAGCGAAAAGAGGACATTGTCTATGAGTTCAACTTTGACCAGGTCTTCCCTCCGTCCAGCTCCCAGGAGGAGGTCTTTGAGGAGATCTCTCTGCTTGTGCAGGTAAGGAAAAGCATTTTATTCTGTGAACCACC
This sequence comes from Podarcis lilfordi, assembly GCA_947686815.1. NCBI lineage: Eukaryota > Metazoa > Chordata > Lepidosauria > Squamata > Lacertidae > Podarcis > Podarcis lilfordi. The sequence continues at coordinate 123,109,897 of OX395127.1, forward strand.
CTGAGATCTTTTAATGAAGAGCAGCACATAAATAAATTAAATAAAGATATAAAATAAATACATTAAGGGGGGAAGCGGCCCAGTTCTTCTAGTTTGTTATTATGTTGAGTATGGTACAGTTGTATCTTGGTCCTCAAATGCCTTGGTACTCGTACAGTTTGGCTCCTGAACGCTGAAAACCTGGAAGTAAGTGTTCCAATTCCCAAACATTCTTTGGCAGCCTTAGACTCGGTTCGACAACCAAGGTGCCACTGTATTATGATGATGATCATGGTGATGATTACCCTGCTGATTTGGCTGGTTTGTCCTGTGAGCCTTGGCTGAAGGATGGTTTGGAAATTTCATCTAGAGTGGCTGTTCCCTCTGGAGGCAGGTAGGGTCTGGTGGACGCCTGCATGACGGCTTCCCTTCCTCCCCGCAGTCAGCCTTGGACGGCTACCACGTCTGCATCTTTGCCTACGGGCAGACGGGGAGCGGCAAGACGTACACCATGGAGGGCCCCGACTGCCAGGACCCTTCCACGGCCGGCATGATCCCCCGCGCAGTGCAGCAGATCTTCGAGAAAGCCCGGGAGATGGAGGCCAAAGGCTGGAAGGTGGGGGGCAGAGAGGGAAAGTGGTCCAAAGGGGGTGGAGGGGCGAGGAAGCCGCAGGAGACACCCGCTGCATTCACTCGCCATGCTGCAATTGCCAGGGTGGTTTCACACTGGGCATGGGAGCTCCCAGAGAGGGCACTGGTGAGAGAGGTTCTCCCAAGCCCTCTGAGCACTCGGGGAGGGGGCTGCCTCTTTCACCCTCACCCGCCCCACAGGATGGTGAGACCGCCAGTGTTTTTCTGCAGGGCCTTCCGCTCAGCCTCACAAGATCCTCTGAACACCCGAGGGCTGGCCTGTCTGAATTCCTAGGCCTCGCCTTTGGAAGCCTCCTCTGCAGGCCATCTTGGAATAGCCATGCCAGTTAGTCCCCGAGTCTGAGCTGGGAGCGATGTACCGGATGGGCACGCGCCACCCCAGCCGCCTTCCCTGCTATGATCCTGCCCCTCTTCCTGTCTCCTCCCAGTACCATTTCACTGCCAACTTCCTGGAGATCTACAATGAGTCTCTGCGGGACCTGCTGGTGTTGCGCCCTGAGCGGGGCTCCGAGCTGGAGATCCGGCGAGTGAGCCAGTGCACGGAGGAACTGCACGTCCCCAACCTCTGCTACGTCCCCGTTGCTTCGGAGCAAGAGGTACCGCGGTTGGGGGGGGGCAGCTGTCTGGGATTTTCCAGGGGGGTTCCAGCGGTGCAGGGGTTGGGTAGATGACCTCTGGGATCCCCTTCCAACACTACTATTCTTCCACTCTGCACTGTGTCCGGCCTCCAGCCTGCTTGCAAGGGGTGGAGGAGAGGCAGAAGCCAGAGAACCAGCCCCACTGTGACCCATTTTAGGGCCTTGGTCTGGGGACAAGGCAGCCAGAGTGTGTCTGCATCCAAAGCCTCTGAGGGGAGGAGCAGAGTGAGGAAGATGGGGTTGGGCTAGATGACCCTGGGGGCTCCCCTCCAACTTTGCAGTTCTCTGAGAGGCTTCTGTCTCCCGCTGTTGTATGAAGGCAGGCAATGGTAGAAACTCCAATATAGAAGCTAGGCACCAAGCGGCTCCTTAAACCAAGGTTAAACTCACCCAAATGGAATGTCTAGTTGCCATTTTGGGGCCAGGCGGTTCTAAAGTCTTATTTTTCAAATGATGGACTGATTGACTGATTCTCAGTTAAACATCTGGCTAGTTCAGATGACCACCTTGAGCTGGGATTGGGGCAGTCCACATATCTTGGCCTATTCCAACTTCTTTTTCTTAACAGTACATTCAGAATATAATAATATTCTTTGCAACTGAGAGTGGGGCCGTGGGGGCGGGGGAGTGAAGTCAAGTGAGAACAATGAACTGACATTGTTCACTGCTCCTGCTCAGGCTGCTGAGAGAAACCATTTTGATTCCTGATACTCACTCTGATTGTGCAGCTAAAATGTAATGGATAGAATTCTACAGGATGAGGTACTAGTGTGTGGGAACAGTCTAGCTCCAAGGATTCCCAGGCTTGCCCCTCCAGGTGGGGATGTCCAACGCCATCTGGCGCCCGGGCATCTCAGTTTGGTCGCAAGTAGCCAATAGCCAGGGGGGAAATGTGCCCGGCTAGCCTCTTCACGCTGTTTGCCGGGGGCTGGCTAGGGCCAGATGATCTCAGGGGTCCCTTCCGACTGCCATTCTCCGCTTCCTGCCCCCTGCTTGCCCCCTCAGGTGCTGAAGCTGCTCCAGAGGGCCAAAGCCAACCGCTCGGTGGCCAAGACCCATCTCAACGAGCGCTCCTCCCGCAGCCACAGCCTCTTCCAGCTGCGCATCGAGGGCCACAACGCCAACCGGGAGCTGCACACCTCCTGTGAGTGTAGCCGGCGCCACAATCCCCTGCCGAAACCCTTCGCCGGAGGCCTCTGTCCCTGCGCTCCCTTGCTCCCCCTCTTCTAGGCCAGGCCCTCTGTCCCTGGTCCCCAGCACCCCTCGGGGGAGATGGGGGCACCCACCCTCACTCCTCCTTTGTCCCCCCGGCAGCCGTGCTGAGCTTGGTGGACCTGGCTGGCAGCGAGCGCCTGGACAGGTCCCTCTCCACAGGTGACCGCCTCAAGGAGACCCAGGCCATCAACAGCAGCCTCTCCAACCTGGGCTTGGTCATCACCGCCCTCAGCAACAAGGTAGGCGGGAGAGGGGGTCATGCGTGCCTCTGGGTGGGAGAGTCCCGGCCAGCCATGGGGCAGTCCTTCACAGCCCCCCAGCCGGCCTCCTGCAGTGCACTGGTCTTCTGCGAGGGTGAGGATGTGGCGTCCACCGCTGTCTCACGTGTGGGGTGCCCACCTGTCAGGGGCTCTAGAACTGTGATTCCTTCCAACTCTACAATTCGATCAGGAATGGGACAGCCTCACGATGCTGGCTGGCGAAACCGGCCTGCCCTAAGTGGGGAGGAGGGGCCCCCCAACATTTCCCCTTCCTGCACCCTTCCTTGTCCGCTTCCTTTGCCCCCTTGCAGGAGGCCCATGTGCCCTACCGGAACAGCAAGCTGACCTACCTCCTCCAGAACTCCTTAGGCGGCAATTCCAAGATGTGAGTCGGCAAGGAGGGAGTTGATGGCTCCCCCTCCCCTTTGACGCCTGGTCTGCACTGTCCTGCCAGGAACGCAGGGGGTTGGGCTAGATGACCCCTTTCAACCCAGACGTCTCTGACAGGGGTTCCATGCATCTGTTTCTCCTCACCCTCCTGCCTTTTCCCCCAGGCTGATGTTCGTTAACATCTCGCCCTCGGAGGAGAACTTTGCCGAGTCCCTCAATTCCCTTCGCTTTGCCAGAAAGGTAAGTGACTGCAGCATCCGGCTGGGGGGCGGGGAGGTCCCTTTCTCTGGGCTGAAGGTGCATCCTGACTGTAGCTGGATGGAGGAGGTGTCGGCGGCAGCAGCAGCTGTGGGGACCAGTTTCTGGACCCCAAAATCTGCCCGGTCTTGCCTTGCAGGTCAATGAATGTGTCATTGGCACAGCGTCAAATCGGAAGTGAGGGCGGCGGAGGCGGCTGGTCTTTCTGCTTCTCGGATAGCGACCCCATTCTTACTCTTTTGTCTTTTAAAGTCTTGATACTTTTTTTGTAATAAATGTTTATATTTCTGAATTTATATTCTGAAATTTTCTTCTTCCACTGCTGAATTTGGCTTTTTCTGCTGTCTTCCTCCGGTGAGCTGCGTGCACAGGCTCCACTTCAGGGCGTCTCCTCCCTCTCAAGCCTCCCTGCCCTTTCGTTAAGAGTGGTAGTCTCGTAATCTGGGGAACCGGGTTCGCATCTCCGCTCCTCCACATGCAGCTGCCGGGTGACGTTGGGCCAGTCACACTTCTGTGAAGTCTCTCAGCCCCTCTCACCTCACAGAGTGTTTGTTGTGGGGGAGGAAGGGAAAGGAGATTGTTAGCCACTCCTTCGGGTAGTGATAAAGGAGGATATCAAATCCAAACTCCTCCTCCTCCTCTTCTTCTTCAGGGGTAAGGGAAATAGGTGACTTGAGCTTGAGTTTGGCTCTTCTGGAAAGGATCTTGTGGCAACGGGAGGACTTTAACTGTGGCTGCAGCAGGAAAGCTGCAGCCATGATAGCATTGGGAGCCTTGTAGGTAACCGTAAGACCCTTGTGGCCAGAGGAGGCTTCCACGGCTCTCAGCAACCAACTCTTGCATGATGTGGCTTTGCTAGCAAGGCCAAAACATGCAGAAATGACCCGCCAGGAAAGATGGGCTACTCCTGTTGAACTCCTTCCTGCAAAAAGCTGCCAAAGCACCTCGCCAAAGACTCCTAAACAGGCTATTATGTTCTTATGTACGAAGAGATAAAAATTTAGCTGTGTTTCAGAGGAGAAAAACATGTTGGTTGTGTCAAGGCTTGTTTGTGAGTTGGGGGGGTTCATCCGAGCAAAAATACACACCATAGTAACAAACAACATACTGTTACGGAAAAATCTAAGTGCCAGGCTGCTCAGTCACCCAGCTGGTCGGGCAGAGCCCGTGGGTCCCTGCGGAATAAAGGAAGGAGTCCAGTCACCAACCGGAGCAAATAGCTGTAGACCAAAGCTTATTGCGCAACAGGTTCAAAGAGCAAATTTGAACCCCAAGGATGGGGTGACAAGGACTTTTAAAACTTTCCCACCATATCCCAGAATACAGTTTACACAGCATCATTGCTACATCACTGACATGTCACCAAAGGGGAGGGGTAGACGGGGGTTACACTAGTTCAGCCTTGGCAAACATGTCCAGACAAGTCCTTGGTACAACATTAGCATAAGCAGACATGTCAGGGCAAGACCCAGGTGTTAGATTAGCATAGGCAAACACTTCTGAAGTCCCACCACCCAAAGTACAATAGAACTTTCTTTGCATGTCTGGCCCCTTGGCAAGTTTGGTTGATGGGATTAGGCTCTCCTTGGTTAACAATCAGCTCAGCAATTGTCACCTCTGGGCACTTCCTGGAGTCCCTTTTCCAAGGGCAAAATAGCGTTGGAATGGAGGGAAATGGCAAAGGAGTTGATTTTATGATTTTTTAAAAGCTAAGTAACTTATCTAAGCTGTCAAGTTGAAAGAATACATTCAGGCATAATATTTGTAACATTTAACAACTTTAAAGATGTGCCCCCCCCATAATTTCCATAACAATATGTCCAGCCAATATGTCCATCCTATGTCAATAACAAATTGTTGCTGTTTTTTGGTTGAATATATGGTATATGGTAATTTATGGACCTAAGAGGTATCTAAAGCCATTTGCACATAACAAAATAGGAGCCAACACAATGCAAAAACTTACTTTATGTAGGTTTTATTTGTTTTTTATATTGTGTTACGGTAAAATCTGGGTGCGAGGCTGCTCTGCCACCCAGCTCGTCGCACTATATCCGCGGGTCCCTGCGGAGGAAAATGAGCTCAGCCGGAGACAGGAGCAAGATGCAGAAGATCCAAGTTTATTGCGCAACAGGTTCAAGGTGAGATTGAACCCCGAGGATGGGGTGACATGAACTTTTAAAACTTCCCTCCATGCCCCAGAATACAGTGCAAAATACCTCACAGTTACATCATGAATACATTAAGAAGAGGTTGGGTTACACAGGATTAACATATGGAGGAGGGAGGGGGGAATATGCAGAGCTGGAGATATGCACAGATAAGTACATCCTGAGTACTGGTGATGAAAGGACAATAGTCAGGTATGCATAGTCTGCCACCTGGCACTGCCCGGAGGAAAGGCTTGGCAGAGTGATTTGACAGGATTAGGGCCTTCCTGAGAATAGGTGACACCTCGCTTGAGGGATTATGGAGGACAGAGGAGGTGTCATGGAGTCCTAGAGAAATGGAGTAAATTGGCACTGAAAGCAAGAAAATCGGTGCTTGTGTAACAGTGTGGGGGCTGAGGGGTCCATGTAGGGCCGGGTGCCCTTGAGGTCATTGCCTCGGATCCTCTGGTGACCGGCGGAAGGGGTGAAGAAGACATGCCCCCCCCTTTCCGGATCAATTGTATTTTGTAAATGTACAGCACTTTTTCCTTTTAATTTTTTGGGGGCCCCCCAAGAGAGTGGGGCCCTAAGCTAGAGCTTGCTTAGCTTATACGTAACGGACACAAGCAAGCAAAGTGTTTCCAGCTCTTTGCGTGGCTTACATGCTGCCTTTTGCAATGTTTTTGGGGGGTGTTCAGCTTTATATAAATGGCAGTTTTGCAGATCACACAGACACAGAGGGCGCTAGAGCTTGCCGATCAGAACGTCGGTGGCTCAGATCCCTGCGACAGGGTGAGCTCCTGTTCGGTCCCTGCTCCTGCCAACCTAGCAATTTGAAAGCACATCAAAGTGCAAGTAGATAAATAGGTGGGAAGGTAAACGGCGTTTCCGTGCGCTGCTCTGGTTCGCCAGAAGCATTTTAGTCCTGCTGGCCACATGACCCGGAAGCTGCACGCCGGCTCCCTCGGCCAGGTAAGCGAGATGAGCGCCGCAACCCCAGAGTCAGGGGTCCCTTTACCTTTCCAAAGCTTGCAGCAGATTGTCTTTCGTGTTTTCCGTTTCCTTTCAAATCGCCCCTGTGATGTTTGGCTGAAGGGGGGCCTACAGATGTAATAGACACCGCACTACTAGTAAAGAGTCCTAAGAGTCCTGATCTCCTCTCGATGTGCTTTGACTCGCTCCGGGAGCCCCATCCCTCCCCGCAGCCAACCTTCGCTCTCGCTGAGGACTAATGAACCCTGCGAAGGCTGCCCTCCCAGGAGCCGCGTCCAATGGGAAGGCGCAGCGCCTTCGCCCGGACCCGCCTCTGCGCTGCTTGTTTGCCTAATTGAAGGACGAACTCATCAAAGCAGCTCCCGCCTAAGACGAAGAGCACAGCCAATCAGAGTCCAGGTCCGCATCCGGGTTCTGTTCTTCCGGCTGACGGGAGAGGCGGGCCGACAGTACAAGGGGCGGGACTCGACCGCCTCCCCGGTTGGCTAAACTGCCCGGAGGGGGCGGGGCGTCCGAGCCGGGCGCCAATCCGAGCCAGCGCCCTCGCAGCCTCCGATTGGGCGCGGAGGAGGCCCGAGGGCGGGGCGGCTCTCGCTCCGGCTCAGCCGCTTCCGTCGGGCGGAAGGAAGGAAGGAAGGCGGAAGGAAGGGAAGAGGCGGCAACGGCGGCCGAGGTGAGGCGGCGGCGGGGAGGCGGCGGGGGGGAGGAGCCTCGGGAGCCTCTGGCCCCGCCCCCTGGCGCGCCACGTCATCCTCCCAGGGGGAGGGGCCGGAGCGAGGGCGCCCCTGAGCACGCGCAGAGTGCCGGCCGCTGAGCCCAGGGCGCTCCGGAGAGGGCGCGGGGCGCGCACCCCGAGAAGCCAATCAGTAAAGAGAATGGCCCTCTCCGGACTGGAGGGAGGACTATATGGGGGGGGGGAGAGACTGCCCCCCACCTGCGCAGCTATGAACTCGCATAATTGGCTCCCAGGTCGCCTGCTGGCTGAAGGTCTATGCGCTGCCCAATTTCACGGTAACAGTAAATAGTGGAAATGCAAAAAAAAAGAGGGGGGGGGAGCATATATAGTAGGCACATTAAGTCGCAGAGATTCCCCTTGAAATATGGGGCGAGAAGAGAGAAGCAAAGACTCCGCGAACAGAGACACAACAGTCCCAAAGGCGCCTCCGTCTGTGATAGGGAAGGTGCTTTTATTATTAATATTATTACAGTGGAACCTCGGTTGTCGAACGCCTCCCTTGTCGTGCGTACACTCCTGAATTAGAAGAAATACATTAATAAATGAATTATTATTTAGATGTATATACCGCCCTTTGTTGTAAGATCTCTGGGTGGTTCACATAATAATATACAAGATCAAAACAAGTAAATAAGTAAACAGCAAAAGAAGACCCCTCCCCTTATTCTATTCTGGACTCAGTCTGGGTGGTTCTCCTCCTGCCCCTTCCTGCTTCAGTGGCTGGAGAGATCCTGGAGCTTCACCGGAGGCCAGGCAGCAGCAGCTGAGGAGCGTAGAAATGTAGGGTCAGAATGGACCCTGAAGGTGATCTAGGGGGCTGGACAAGATAATAACAATTTTATTACTTATGTGCCTCCCATCTGACATGGTTGCCCCAGCCACTCTGGGTGGCTTGCAGTAAAATATTTTAAAAGATGACCCTCGAGGTCCCTACCAATCTCTCTCTCTGTGTAAATTATTGAATGTGCCTACATTCCATTTTTTGTTTCTTGAAAGCTCAAAGCAGCTTACTTTAACAGAAATAAACAAATCACATTGTTGCAAATCACAGAACACAATTAGGAGCACCGTGAAATATCAGCAGCAGTGCTGTAAAACAGACAAATGAACCCACAAATCAGCACTAGAAAATGAAACAGACTCAAGGAGGCTCCAAAATTTGTCCAGCCAGAAGCCTCCGAAAGAGAAATATGATTTCTGTCAAACAGGGAACTCCTGGCCAAACTTGTGGCTGCCCGTGGCCACCTACAGAAGGCAGTGTTCCCAAATGGGGGCATCACAATGTTGTTTTATGGTTTTTTATCCCAACACCTTGTATCCCCAGGAATCCATGGTGGGCGGCTGCCCAGGCTTCTGAGACAAGGCAGCAGCAGAGGAGATAGAAAGGTTTGGAAAGGAACCCAGCCCCCTGCAATACAGTTCATAAAGCAAGCCTCTTGTGGCCCCTAATCTCTGGGTTGCAGATTGGACCAAAGATTCCTGCATTTCAGGGGGTTGGGCTAGATGACCCTTGGGCTCCCTTTCCCCCCAGCAGGCAGCTGCCTGGCCTGCGGAGCCCCCTGTGCCCTCTCCTCCCCCCTTGGCCCCTCACCCTCTCTCTCCTCCTTGCAGCTGCGCCCGCTTCCCCCGTGGCCATGGAGCCCGAGACGCGCAGCGTGCAGATTGAGTTCCCTCACTACGCCGCCGTCCTGCTGGAGTCGCTCAACAAGCACCGCCTGGAGGGCAAGTTCTGCGACATCGCCATCCACGTCCAGGGCCGCGTCTTCCAGGCGCACAAGAGCGTCCTGGCTGCCTCCTCGCCCTACTTCCACGACAAGCTGCTCCTGCACGACACCAACTGCATCGTGCTGCCCGGCGTCATCGAGCCGGACGCCTTCGAGAACCTCCTGCAGCTCATCTACTCGGGGCGCCTCAAGCTGCTCCTGGAGGCCCTGCCCAGCCACCTCCTGGTGGCCAGTGGGCTCCAGATGTGGCAGGTGGTGGACCAGTGCTCGGGCATCCTCAAGGAGCTGGAGGGCGGCGCCTGCCGGCCTTGGTCCAGCCGCGCCAGCGAGAGCCAGTCGCCCAGCAGCAGCAACTACTTTGGCTCCAGGGACGAGGCCGAAGCCGAGGCTCCTGGGCGGCGGCGGCGCACCTGCCCCGACGGCGAGGTCCTGAAGATCCGCGTGCCGCCTGACGAGGAGGAGGAGGAGGAGGAGGAGGAGGAGCAGCAGGCGCAGATCTGCAGCGGCTCCACCGATGGGCCGGCGAAGGCCGAGGAGAGCCGAGCCAAGGAGCCGCCCTTTGCCCCGGCGCATGAGGCCCCCAAGGTCTTCTACATCAAGCAGGAGCGCTTTGACGCCGAGGAGGCGGCCGCCTCGGTGCTGGGCGGAGCCGGCAGCAGCTCGTGCCTGTCGGAGGCTGGCTTCTTCAAGTCTCTGGGCAGGCCGCTGGCCGTGTCGGGGCTGTGCCCGGCCGAGATCCAGGAGAGCGGCGAGGTCAGCTACCTGCTCCCTGGCGCCCCGGCGGCATCCTCGTCCAGCGGCCCCGGCGGCGGCTTCTCGGCAAAGGCGGACTCAGTGGCCTTCCCCGAGAGCTCGTGGAAGCCCGTGGACCTCCATGGCAACGAGATCCTGGCGCACGCCGTGCACGGGCAGGTGGTTCACGCGCCCGTCAAGCTGATGTCTGCGCCCGACGGCAAGAAGTTTGGCTGCCTGTGCGGGAAGCGCTTTGCGGTCAAGCCCAAGCGGGACCGCCACATCATGCTGACCTTCAGCCTGCGCCCCTTTGGCTGCTCCGTCTGCAACAAGAAGTTCAAGCTCAAGCACCACCTGACCGAGCACATGAAGACGCACGACGGCAACCTGTACGCCTGCGAGGACTGTGGGCGCAAGTTCCGCGTCCAGAGCTGCTTCCTCAAGCACAAGGAGATCTGCAAGGGGCAGGGATGGGCCACCGCTTGCTGGACCTACAAGTAGAAGCAGGGGGGAGAGGCCCACCCAGAGATGAATGGAGGGATGGGAATCCCTGTGGACCCTCTTGGGGGCACAGAGGCAGGTTTGGGGGTCAGGGGGCCAGAGTGTTACCATAAAGCACCAATGCTGCAGCAAGCAAAGGCTCTAGCAGCTCAGCCAGCTGCTTGTGGCTGGAAAGCCAGACAGGATGTTTGTGACTGTTGCCATGGGAACAAAGGGGCAGTCCATTCTGTACTGAGCACCGGATGTTAGCTCAGTGTGTGTGTGTGTCATATGACCCGTACTGGATGTACTTGGGAGGAGTTTCTTCTTGCTGTTGTTGAGTGCAGACATGATTCTCTGTACTGATGTAAGAGGCAGAAATAAATGATGTAAATAGTTTTCTGTCTGCTTCTTTCCCCTCCCTGGGGACACCAAAGGGGAGAGAGGAAGAACGGTGTGTTCCTCTCATACATCTGAGAAGAATCGCCGGACCTCGCCTGCTTACCAGCAGAGTGGAGACGCGGGGAGGTCGACAGGAATATCTGCCGGTGCCTACGCTGTGGCACATTCCTCTGACCCAGGCAGAATTTCAACAGTGGCAGCCTTCGGATGGTTGCGATTCATCGGACATCTGCATGAGAGGCTGGTGGATTGTCCTCCACTGCTCCTAAGGAGGAATAGAAGCGTCTGAAAGAAGCCAGAGGCTCCACAGACAGCTGGTGGAAAGAAGAGGTGTTTTCCCAAGCAACGGAGCTCAAGGTATGCTGCATTTCGGGCTAAAAGTGTGAACGCAGGAAGATTAATTCCCTGGTTCACGGAGCTGCGTTTCAAAGAAAACAAGAGCTCCGGGAGAAGAGGCCTGCAGCTTGAAGGCTGAAGCCTGCATTCCACAAATTTTTGTGGTAGATAAGAAGTCCTATTGAAATGCATTGTTGCTAGGTAACGGTCCTGGAAAGTTACTGGCAAAGGGGCTGGACTCTGAGTGTGAGCCTGGGAAAGCGAAACAAAATCAAAGAATGTTTCGGCTACAAGGTTTACGAGCTCTTGGAAGGGACTTTTCAATAGCAGCCTGAGTTTAGCTGCCAGGTGCAAAGAGCGTAAACAATTTGCAGTTTGCTGCGTGAGAAAAGAAAAAAACAACTGTTGGATTTTACAGTTTGTTTGACATTGTGAGCTGGAGGCTTGGCTTCAAGATGGATGCCAAGACAGGGGGAGGGAAGAACAGAGTTCTAATTCCCCCACTGCTGATGCTACTGGGGAGCATGGTGTAGCATTGAGTGCTGTCCGATGCTACAATTGTGGACAGACTGGGCATCTACAGCGAAACTGTAAGAAGCCGCGCCAGTCAAGAGGAGCAAAGAGCAGCTCTACGAAGCCTCAGGCGTCAGGCAAAAGCCGTACCAAGTGCCAGGTGAAACCTGCAAAGGCTATGATGGCGAAAGGAACCACGCCAGATGTTGGGAACTCGTTCATAATTGACACGGGCGCAACGGTTCATATGTGCCCGCACAGAGGACTGTTTTCGACGTTGAAGAAGCAAAGCTTCACTGTGAAACAGGCCAACGGTCAGGAGTTGGAAGCAACTGGAATTGGGACTGTGTATCTTGAGAGTCTGAACTTGACTATAAGTGATGTTTACCTGGTTCCAGAACTGAGATTTAATCTGCTGAGCGTGTCGCAGATTGCAAAGAAAGGACTGAAACTGTCCTATGATGCTAAAAGCTGCAAGATCTACAAAGATGGAGAACTGTTTCTTACTGCCAAAGAGAAAGATGGACTGTATTTGTTGACTTTTGATCAAAGTGATTACATGAAATGTAATTCTGATGTTTCTAACGAAATCTCTCTTGCAGGAGTGACCAGTGTGAGCACCAGGAAGGTGACTAAGACCAAGAAGGTCGACGGAGCATTTCAGCGGGTGTATGCTGATGTGATTGGTCCTCTAGAACCATCTAGAGGCGGTGCACGATTTAACCGTCTGGGTGTGGCTTGTTTCACTACTTAGACTTGGGTTTATATGATGGAGAAACCACAAGAAACTTTAGAAAAGTTTCAGGAGTTTTGTGACAAGGTTAAAAGTATGCATGATGCTAACATTGATTGTCTTTTTACAGATGACAAACAAATTTTTCTGTTACAGAAGTTTCAGAAGTTCCTGGATGGAAAAGGGATAGACCACAAAGTTGCAGTCTCGCAAGAAGCGTGGAACAGGGGGGTCTGTGTGAGGGTGAACAAAGAATTGCAAAAGGGGATGAATGCGCAATTGCTGAGTTCACATTTGCCACATGAATATTGGGCCGAATCGCTAGCGTCCTATCTTCATGTGTGGTTGAGAAAGGTCTCAACAGAGTTGGGATGTTCTCCTTTTGAGAAGCTGTTCAATAGAAAACCTTCTGTTGCCTATTTTAAGGTTTTCGGGTCTCATGTCAGAACAGAAGCTCCAGGTGGAGTAAAGAATGCCAGAGGCATTTTCGTAGGTTATGAAAAAGGTCTCTACAGAGTAATTTTGTCTGAATCTGGTCAGGTGATTCTCACAAAGTTCCTAGAGAGTGCTCCAAAGCAAGAGCGGATAGTACAGACATTTCCCACAGGAAACGATTCTGATGATGATGATGATGAGTTTGATCTTATTGAGTTCAGTAGTACTGATGATGACAGCGATAGCTCAGACAGCTCAGTTGTCACAGTCATTGAGAGGAAATCTCACATAATGACTAGACCCTCAGAAGAGGAGGATGAACCACTGATTGCTACTGGTTCTCAACAGAGTCCAAAGGTTGAACCAGTGAGCACAGAAGATCAGAACCTCATACGCAGGTCTGAGAGAGTTACAAAGGGTGTACCACCAAAGAGGTACTCAAAAGAATTTGCTAACTTAGCTGTTGCATGTGTTGCTATTGTTAACAACTCAAAGCAGGTTGAAGCAGTGTCTACGTCAGAGACAAAGACACAACAGAGGGTAGCTAGCCAAGGTAACGCAGAAGCACTCATTCCTTGGAAGCCAGACAACCAGAGAGGTACATTGGTTAAACCAGTGGCGGGTAGTTCCAAGGGTGGAACTGAAACAACAGGGGAATGTTATAAATATAACAACTGTTTGTTTTCTTCTCTGGATGACGCTTTGCTCGCGGCACACATTGATACTTTAGGGGAGTATGTTACCATAAAGCACCAATGCTGCAGCAAGCAAAGGCTCTAGCAGCTCAGCCAGCTGCTTGTGGCTGGAAAGCCAGACAGGATGTTTGTGACTGTTGCCATGGGAACAAAGGGGCAGTCCATTCTGTACTGAGCACCGGATGTTAGCTCAGTGTGTGTGTGTGTCATATGACCCGTACTGGATGTACTTGGGAGGAGTTTCTTCTTGCTGTTGTTGAGTGCAGACATGATTCTCTGTACTGATGTAAGAGGCAGAAATAAATGATGTAAATAGTTTTCTGTCTGCTTCTTTCCCCTCCCTGGGGACACCAAAGGGGAGAGAGGAAGAACGGTGTGTTCCTCTCATACATCTGAGAAGAATCGCCGGACCTCGCCTGCTTACCAGCAGAGTGGAGACGCGGGGAGGTCGACAGGAATATCTGCCGGTGCCTACGCTGTGGCACATTCCTCTGACCCAGGCAGAATTCCAACACAGAGTACGTGTGGTGGGCAGGGCACCTCACCCTGTGCTGGGGGGCGATGGCATAGACACGCCCAAAGACCCCCCTTCGCCAGCCCCGCCACTTTGGGGATCAGGCTGGCATGAAAGGCAGGGAGCGAAAGGCTAAGCCCCAGGTGCTGGGGAGGGGGGGCTCCGTCAAGAGGGCTCTCCCCTTCCTGGACAGTGAACTGGCACCTGGCTGCTGCTCCCCCCCCCCCCGGCATGTAAGCTGTGGGGCCTCATACAGGCCTGCTCTTCCTGCCCCACCTTCTTTTGGGGGGGGAGTCTGTGCACCCCCCACTTCTCTGCCTCTGTCTGGACACCATTTAAAACCCAATTCAATGCACAATTTTAAAATCGACATTAAAATCTCACCATTCACACAAACTGGCTGCTGGATGAGGACGCGGGAAGCTGCTCTGGTTCAGCCCCTCCAACGGCTCCAGGGGGGAGACGGGGGGCCCAGAGAGGCCTCCCCGGCTGCTGCCCTCCCTGGTCTTCCGGTGGACTGGCTCTGGACGTGGAGGCTCCATTGTGGCCTCGCCCTGCTCTTCCTCTTCCTCTGTCACATCCATTTTCGTTGTCGGCCTGCACAACGGCCCTGTGCCCCCCACCTCGCTATGCCCCAAAGCGCATCTGTCGCAGATTCCTGGGGCCCCTGGCTGCAACCCTCCCCCGCTGTCTGCCCTCAGTTGGTGGGGCGCGGCTGGGGGGCTGTGCCAGTGGCAGTTGCGTGGCACTGCTCCCTCCTTTCCCCCGGACTCTGGCCAGAGCTCCCTGTGCTGTTTTTGATTCCTGCATTTCAGAGGGCTGGACTAGAAGAGCCTTGGGGGTCCTGTCCAACCCTGGTCCTTTGATTTCCCCACGTAATAATGAGCTGCCTAGCCTTTCTGGAAGCTGCTTGTGAGAGGACCTGGGCAGTAGTGGCTTGGCTGGGGAAGGGCTTGGTGGTGGGAAGAGGAGCCCCTCGGGTTCCTCCTGGCCCTCCTGCTGCCGGCCCAGGGGTCTGGCACTTGGGGCTGCAGGGAGGGCAGCAGGCAGCCAGGGAATCACAACATTTCAGGGGGTCTCCAGGGCCCTTTTCCCAGAAGAGCCGGCAGGCTGCAGGTGCCCCACATGCCCCACAGCTGTGTGCAGAAGGACAGGAAGGAGAGGTGCCATCTCAGTGGGAACCGCAGGACCGTAGTGTGGCAGCAGACACTCACTCCCCAGCATCTCCAGGCCCCAGGTCCAAAATCCAGCAGAGCTGCTGCCAGCCAGTGTCAGCAGCCCTGGGTTCGCCAGACCCAATGGCCTTGACTTTGTCTAGGGTGGCTTCTCAGCCCCCCCCCCGTGTTCATAACCTGGGATAACTCAGTCAGTGGAGCACGAGATTCTTGCTCTCGGGATCATGGGTTCGAGTCCCATGGTGGTCAAAAAAGGATTCTTGGGCTGGGCTGGACTGCATGACCCCGATGGTCCCTTCCGACTCTGTGATACTATGCTAACTTCCAAAGCTTCCCAGAACTGCAGAGGGGGAAACTGAGACGAGATGTAGAAATAATACTAACTATACCCCGCCCATCTGGCTGGGTTGCCCCATCCACTCTGGGCGGCTTCCAAGAGAGATGAAAGCAGAACTGAACATCACACGTTGAAAACTTCCCTGCACAGGCAGCCCCAAAGCTGTTTTTGCTACTAAATTGAGGAGTGGAGATTGGTAGGGAGCAGAGATCCTGGAGACCGGGCAGGAAGAGGCAGGACAGGTCTTTTTCCCCTTTTCTTTTGAAAGTTTAGCTTAATTTATTACATAAAGAGAGATAGAGAGAAAGAGAGAGAGAAGTGAAAAATACAAGGACACAAAAACCACGGGAGAGGGCCCTCTCCCACAAAATGAAGTTCAAACCCAGGGAGAAGATTCACAGCAATATAACGCAACAATCACGAAGGAGCCCCTTCCAGCAGGGGGCGTCTTTTTGAGGAATGCCAAAGCTTCAGAGGCACAGAGGACCCCTGCAGCCGGATCAGGCCAGTGGCTCCTGTGGGTCAGCATCCTGCTCGCATTGCGGCGAAGCACGTGCCCCAAAGGGAAGGAGCCCCAGAGCAGCGCCAGACTGCCGCAACCCTCTCCCCAGCTAGAAGCTACCCTTCAGACCCAGAGCTCCTGGCCACAGACGGAGAAATGAGCCATTGGGGGGTTGGCCCCGATCCTCCATTAATTTGCCTAATTGGTGGCCATCCCTGTCTCTTGTGGGAGCCAGTCCCATGGTTTACACACATCTGCCCTGTATTTTCCGGCATTCGGCCTTTTCGGATGTCGCCGGCAGGTTCTAGAGGGAAATACAGGCAGAAGAAACCAGTCGCCCCTTGACTGCTCCCTGGCCGCCTCTGTCCCTGGAGGGCTTCTCTTGCTGGGGCGGCTCACTTTCACCATCCAAAGGCAGACACAGTTGAGGAAGGCGCCTCCCCAGGAGAGGCTTTTTGCCTTGCAGGCGGTTGGACTAGATGACCCTTGGAGTCCCTTCCAGCTCCGTGACTCTAAAAGCAGGTCAAAAGCAACACCTTGAATGGTGCCAAGGAGCCCTGGCTTCTGGCCGCCATTGTTTCATGGAGGTGGCAGCAAAAGTGTGGTTCTTTGTGTTGGTTGCAAACCCCACCCCCAGGTACCTGGGCTTTCATTGCAGGGGGTTGGCCTGGATGACCCTTGGGAGTCCTTTACAACTCTCCAATTCCATGAGAACCCACCTCCTTCCCAAGGAATCGCTTCCACGGTCAGAAAGCTCTTCTTGCTGTTTATTTGAGATCTCCTATGTCGCCCCCCTGCGACCTGGCTTTTTATGGCGGCCTAGGTATGGCTGGTGTGGAACGCGGGTGGCACTGTGGTCTAAACCAGAGCCTAGGGCTTGCCGATCAGAAGGTCGGCAGTTCGAATCCCTGCAACGGGGAGAGTTCCCTGCTCCTGCCAACCTAGCAGTTGCACATCAAAGTGCAAGTAGATAAATAGGTACCACTCTGGTGAGAAGGCAAACGGCATTTCCGTGCGCTGCTCTGGTTCGCCAGAAGCGGCTTAGTCATGCTGGCCACATGATCCGGAAGCTGTACGCCGGCTCCCTCAGCCAATAAAGCGAGATGAGCGCCGCAACCCCAGAGCTGTCCGCGACTGGACCTAACGGTCAGGGGTCCCTTTACCTTTAGGTATGGCTGGACAGTACAGGAAAAGCCTGATAAGACTTAATTCTTCCATGGTGGGGGGTTTATGGCGGGTGGAGAAATTCAGGGCCCTGCTGTTTCTTCAACCTCCCGTTCTGAGCAGGAGCAGCATAGATGTCAAAAAAGGAGAAAGGTTTGCTGGGAAGTCTGCAGGAGGTGGAAGCTGCCCAGGGCATGAAGATTTATTTAAAATAAAATAAGATGAGGGTGCACTCAATTCTGGTGCTAAAACTGGTTTTCTGTGTTTCAGCTAGATACCTTTCTGCATCGCGTGTTGCTTCTCTCACTGCCTGCTAGAACATCCAGTGCCAGCAGCAGCAGAACCAAAGCAATGAGAAGCAAATGCGGGGGGGGGGGGGGGACACGACCCGGTATTTTAATGAAAGGGGGGGGAGCAAAATGACAAAGAGTCAGTAGCTGTGGAATAGCCAGTGGCGGGGGGGGGGGGGTCAGGTATCCAGGAGGCCCACGAGGAGCAAGCCCATCCGGGGGGGGGGGTGTTCTTCATGGCAGGTCTCGCTTGGAGCAAATAAACACGCTTCCAGTCGCATTGTCTGACAATCATTTATTGGTTTATAAAAATATTTATATGCCGCTTTATCCTAAAGTTGTTTACAGCAATGTAAGAACACAAAACCCAAACATAAAATTGTAATGAGTGAAAAAAAGAGAGAAATTAAAAACCTCCAAAGACCATGTATTCTTAGCAGCCTGCGTAGGCCTGGTTGAACAGTCTTTGGGAGGCATTTTAAAAGTCAGCCCAGAAGGCGTCTGCTGAATCTCCAGTGGCAGGGAGTTCCATATGACTAGGCCAGTGACAAGAACATTTGCGGAGTCTCGCAAACCTGATGAGGAGAGCTTTAAACTAGATCTTGAGGGGGAAGGAGATGATACTGCAGAAGACAGAAGAACACCTGGTACTGGGGATGGTAGCCTCATTGATGCACAGGAAACGGAGGCGATGCTCCAGAAACCCGATAAAGGGCAAGAAACTACAGTGGTATCTCTGGATGCGAACGGGATCTGTTCCGGAGCCCCGTTTGCAACCTGAAGCAAACGCAACCCGCGTCTGCGTGTGCATGGGTCACGATTTGCCGCTTCTGCGAATGTGTGTGACGTCATTTTGAGCGTCTGCACATGCGTGAGCGGCAAAACCCGGAAGTAAAGTGTTCCGTTACTTCTGGGTCGCCGTGGAGCGCAACCTGAAAACGCTCAACCTGAAGCAACTTCAACCCGAGGTATAACTGTACAAGAAGGAAGCAGCTGGAGGGAGCGACTCATGGTTTTAGTTCAGCAAGACAAATTGGAGCTTCCACTACAGGGTGGCAAAGATGACTCAGAAGGCATTACTGAAACCTGCTGGGATGAATATTAAAGGTTCGTTACACTTTCTCTGCTTGTAGATACTTGTGCGAAGGCACCTCAGTAACATGCTTTCAATTGTTTAGAAGTTTTTCCTCGGAAACAGTGAACAGTAACTGAAGTTATTCTTAGAGATGAATCACTCACAGACTCTGAAAGCAAACAGCTATAATGGCACGCTTTGAGTTAAAAGTCTCTCTTTCTCTCCAGCAACGGCGTCCATTAGCAGCCCCAGCAAAGCAGAATTTACAGGCAGCACTCGGGTAGACATTTGCCAGCTGCAAAAATGAAACTGATAGTTCCTCTTTCTTATTGGCACTACCAGCCAGAGCCATGCATGCTTTGAGTGCCACTCCTATATATAAATGAATTTTCTGGAACCTCCTGTTTCTGGCAGAATGATTCCCTAACAATGAGACTCATGACTGGAACGTGGAAACTGAGGGGTACAGCCTGTTCAAAAGGAACAGACCAAACTGGAAGGGAGTAGTACAGTGGTACCTCGGGTTAAGAACTTACCGTATTTTTCGCTCTATAGGGCGCACCGGACTATAAGGCGCACCTAGTTTTTTTTTGGGGGGGGGAATAAAGAAAAAAAAATATTTTCCCCTGCATCACCTGGACTGGACTGCTAGCTGCCACAGCAGTCCCCAGGTCATCTTCCATATGGGGTAAACCTGTTTGTACATTTGTAACTTTAAGCTTTAAGCCAGCCTTCAGGGATCACATTGTGCTCTGCCTGATCGTAAATAAAACTACTTTTTGTTACAGGTAGGTAGCCATGTCGATCTGCCGTAGTTGAAGCAAGATAAAAAAATTCCTTCCAGTAGCACCTTAGAGACCAGCCAAGTTTGCTATTGGTATGAGCTTTCGTGTGCATGCACACTTCTTCAGCTACACTGAAACAGAAGTCACCAGACCCTTATATATAGTGAGAGGGTGGGGAGGGGTATTACTCAGAAGGGTGGTGGGAATGGGTGATTGGCTGATAGGTGTGGTAAACCTGTTGACAGCTGTTAATGTCTGACATTGAGATATTGGATTCTTATCTCATTATACACGATAAAGCTATTTTTAGCCATCTCACCCCTTGCTTTATTTATCCTGTAAGACCAACTGCAGTCGTTAACAGCTCATACCAATAACAAACTTAGTTGGTCTCTAAGGTGCTACTGGAAGGAATTTTTTTACTTTTTGTTACTTATGAATAAGACTGTGGTGTCTTTATTCTTTTAGGAGGTATTTAAAAGGGGATCTTTCCAGGAATAGTAGAACATATTTCAGTCTGGGCAGGTCAGATTGAATTGCTTATTGCCTTAAGAAACTCACACAAGTTTGCAACCAGGTTTCTGCTGCATCAGAAGATGAATGCACTCTGCTAAGTTAGGAAGGAGATTGATAATCAATATATCCTCTCCTGCCACCCTCAGCTTTCCCACACAATTACACTCCGCTTCCCCTTGCCTCTGTATCATGAAACCCAGGAGAACATGATCACTTCCTCCCAAGTTTCCCAGTACTTCTACTCCTGTTGGATGAGGTCCAGTTCCAGTGAGGCATCCGTCTCCCTTGTCTTGGGAGACAATGGAAGAGTGTGTCATTGAGGAAAAACCATTGAAGAGTTGCAGCGCCTGCTGTGGTTGCAGAGACCAATGTGGGGGAGACATGTTCTGTTGCATCTGGGCAGATTAAGGCCTGAAATTCTTTGGCACTGATATGGTTTCTCGTGTGAGTATGAACATTTTTGGGGGTTTTTGCCAGTGCTCTGCAGGTTTTTGGTTTTTTTGTATAATACTTTTTTATTAGCTTTTCAAATAAGAATACAATGTCAAAACCATTTCAAAACAATACACCTCAGGTTCATCAGAACCTTTCGACTTCCCTCCCTCCATGGTTCTTCAAATAAACATAAATTCTCTGCATCTTTTAGTTTTCCAAATGTTAAAGTATACTAAAAATAAATTATCAAAGTTAATTTCACATTACAAGTCTTCACACAAACATGCTAATGTTTTAAACTGTTTGCAGTGATCTTTTAAATAATACACAAATTTACTCCAATCCTTCTCAAATACCTGATCTTCCTGATTTCGGGTCTTCCCCGTCAGCTTTGCCATCTCTGGAAAGTCCATAAGTTTCATCTGCTATTCTTCTTTTCCCAGAAATCCTTTACCTGCCTTGCCCCTTTGTACCTGGGCAGGTAAGGTCCTGCCCACTTCTAGTCACATGCAGAGGAAGTTTGTCCCAGCCCAGGAGGAAACAGGAAGTTTACTACTGGCTGGTCCAAGCATTCCAATTTATGTCTACTCTAGGAATGTTGTATTTGACTGCTAGGTGTTTCACACCCTCCAGTCTGAAACCGGCTACTTGGCCAAATTCACATAACCTATCCAGCACTTTAGGTACATTGGAAAGGGGATCTTCCACCGTTATTACTAAGTCGCCTGCAAAGGCTTTTAATTTGTAATAATAATAATTTATACCCCGCCTATCTTTATGTCTTACTCTTATGCCTTGAATATCTTGATCTAATCTTATGACTTTCGCCAGAACTTCCAAAACAGTTATAATTACCAATGGTGATAGAGGACAACCCTGTCTGGTACCTTTTGTAATATCACAAGTTTCCGTGAAAGTGTTAACAATCAGTTTGGCTTTCTGTTCATCTCCGCCAAGCTAAGCAGTTCGCTCCTTACCTCTCTCGCCCTGACCTAGCCACTGTGATCCACGCAACGGTCACCTCGAGACTTGATTATTGTAACTCACTCTACGTGGGGCTGCCCTTGAGACTGACCCAGAAACTCCAGCGGGTGCAGAATGCCGTGGCGAGATTCCTCACGGGGTCCTCGCCTTGGGATCACATTCACCCAGTGCTATTCCAGCTGCACTAGCTCTCAGTGGAGTACAGGATCAGATTAAAGGTGCTGCTTTTAACCTTTAAAGCCCTATACGGCCTAGGACCCTGGTACCTACGGGACCACCTCTCCTGGTATGTCCCACGGAGGACCTTACGGTCTTCAAATAAAAATATCTTGGGAGATCCCAGGACATAGGGAGGTTAGGCTGGCCTCAGCCAGAGACAGGGCTTTTTTGGCTGTGGACCCAATCAGGTGGAATACTCTGTCACAGGACTGGGGCCCTGCGGGACTTGACATCTTTCTGCAAGGCCTGCAAGACGGAGCTGTTCCGCCAGGCCTTTGGCCAAGGCACTGTCTGACCCCCTCTCTCCTTCTGTAATCTTCATAGAACTCTAGCCCAATGGTTGCCATTAATTTGATTCTGAACTGATTTTAGAATGTATTTTAATTAATTGACTGTGATTTTATGTAAATTGTGCTATTTTTACTGGTGTTAGTCACTCTGAGCCTGGCTTTGGCTGGGGAGGGCGGGATATAAATAAATTGTTGTTGTTGTTATAAATAGCTCCCAGTCCCATATGGAAAGGTTGACCAAAGTCCATCATCTCTAAATTTTTTTCATAAAGTTCCATGAAATATTGTCAAAGGGCTTTTATGCATCTATAAATATTAAAGCTGCTTGCTTGTCATTCCAGGTCTCCAAATATTCTATTATGCCTACCATATTTCTTACATTGTCTTTCATATGTCAACCAGGAAGGAAGCCCGCTTGATCTTCATGAATTACTTCCTTCATCATTTCTTTTAACCTATTTGCTAAAATGTTAGTAAAAAGTTTATGATCATTATTTAATAACGAAATTAGCCTATAATTTTTCACCATAAATGGATCAGCACCTTGTTTTGGAATTATTGTAATATATGCTTCTTTCTAAAAGACTGGTAATTGGTAATATTCCTTTATTCAGTATGTTATTCATAACATTCTTCAATGGCTGATTCATGGCCCCTGCCCAGAGAGGCTTCCCTTGGGGCTCTGGGCTCGAGACCTGAGCTGATCTGGAGGAGGATCTGGCAGGGGGAAAGGACGGCCTGGCAGGGGCTCCCCCATTTCAAGGGGGATTCTGGCCATTTCCCCCCCCCGGCTTTGCAGAGAGGAATGGGGGGCAGCAGGGCCCTCTGCTCCCAGACTTGGGGGTCTCCCCCTGCCATTCAGCAGCAGACCCCCCCCCTGCAGCCCTGGGACCCCCTTCTCCCCCAGGCACCTCAAGGGGGAAGAGAGAGGAGACTCACCGGACTCTCCCCAGGAGGGAAACCGAGGCAGCACGTGGAGGAGGCAGTCAAGAGATGCCGGAAGGGGCTGGGCAGGGAGGGAGGGGATTTTGCTCTGGAGGATCTGCCGCCTGCTGTCTCTACTTCCTGTCCTCTCTAGGACTCCACCGCTGTTCGATTTAACCCTTTGCAAGCTGAGCGCAGCCG